>JAHXMU010000129.1:2198531-2251941 GCA_019455685.1 Philornis downsi
AAAGTGTCGTGGGAGACACTTTTCATATGGAAAAGTGTCGTGGGAGAAACTTTTCATATGGGAAAGTGTCGTCGGAGACGCTTTTCACATGGAAAAGTGTTGTGGGAGACACTTTTCATATGGAAAGGTGTTGTAGGAGATACTTTTCATATGGAAAAGTGTTTTGGGAGACACTTTTCATATGGAAAAGTGTCGTGGGTGACATTTTTTATATGGAAAAGTGTCGTGGGGGACACTTTTCATATGGAAAAGTGTCGTGGGAGACACTTTTCTTATGGAAAAGTGTCGTGGGAGACACTTTTAGTGGTAGGCACTTTCCATATGGAAAAGTGTCGTGGGTGACACGTCTTATATTCAAATATTTCTATTATTTGAACAAAAACGTGCACATTTAGCATACAGCTAACATTTAATAAAAACACGCATTTGTTTTGGTGTTGTAAACAAAAGAATATGATCTTTATTTAATAATTAATAAATATAAATTTATAATCGGATTTTATTTTTGATTCTTTCATAATTATTATTAGAATTTCTTAAATGATATATTTCAATTATTTTAACAAAAAACATATGCTTAACTAAGAGATGATGAAAAACTTTTTGTTTCTCTCGTCTCTTCATTTCTCGTCTGTAGTTCATATAAACAAAAACTTTAGGTAGTTTTAAATATAGACTTAACTAAAACAATAAAAACTCAAGTAGAACTTAACACTTTATTTATTTCTTGTAGAGCCAGTGGCAATTTAAAAGAATCGTTACTTAGTGACAATAGGATTTTGTTCAATGGTTTTGTAATAGTTTTTATATATACGGTGCTTTTTCTTGTTTTTATTAGCAGATTATTGCAAGAATTACAAAAAATTACGACATTTATATTATTTTTATTCAAAAATTACAATAAAAATCGATTTCCAATTTACCGTTGATATTAGCTGTACCATAAAATGAATTCAGGAAATTTGAGAAATCGCGTAATTTCGTTTGCAGTGTCGAAACCTTAGGGTTTTTAATATGTTAACAAACTTGATATTTTTTGTATAATTCAAACAACAAGTTATAATTATAGAAACTTTTTCTAACAGTAGTTTTTGAGACATTTAGTAATCTGGGGGATTTTGCTTATACACTTAAAAAACAAAGAAACTATTAAAAAGTCAGGTCTTTTTAGGGGAGGGTGTCAATAAAGAAACAAAAAACAAGCAGGTTTTAACTTATAAACTAAAACAAAACTAAGGCTTTTTAGTATGTTCATTTAGTAATAAACTATCGACTCAAATTATTAATATACAGAGCGTGTAATTCAGTACGTGGTGTATTCTCAAAGAGGGCGGCACGATTTTGGCCTTCGCCTTTCTTAACCCAATGACCATAAACTCTGAAAGCACAGCCATCAATAACCTAAGAAAAAAATAATAAGATAAAATATTATAGATATTTTTGTTAAAAACGTCCATATCTTTTAAACACTTACTTTACGTAAAACTTTAACTCTGTAAGGGTCACGTATAGCCTCTTCAACGTGCAGTGGTTCTGCGGTGTAACGCAATCTCTTGATGCGTATAACCGCCCGGATTACCAATATGGCAAATTGGAATTTCTTGCGCGCATTGAAACGACTTTGTTTACGCAGCTGTTGTGGGAGGGAGAGAAATAGAAATTTTTAAATTATAACAAACAATATTCTGGTAATTTAAAAACGTTCCTTATATAAACAACAATCAAAGCCAAGAATACGAGCAATAGACAAAATATGGGTTTTAGAATTAGTAGTAAACATATGAAACTAATATTACAAAGAATTTGCTATGGTCAATTAATTTAAATATATAATTTCGGTACAAAACGTTTGTCTACATATTTCACCAGACGAAACAGCTGATATTTAAAAAAAAAAAAAAATATTGTTAAAAGATATCTTTTTGGATATGGATATCGTTTTCTTTGATATGCCTTTCAACAAAATAGCTGACATTTATATGTTGGCTCAGGTTGAACGACATAATGAAACTCTAGCTTCTCTTTGCGGTTTGCGAACATGATTTTATATAACACATTTATTTATATAATATATCTATTTTATTGCTGAAATTAAGAAAATGACTCGTTTTTATTTAAAAATCACCTGTCTAAAAATCAGTTTATTCTAGGGAAACAACATCTAACATCATACGAGAATTAGATTTCCAAAATTCCGTTGTTAACCTTGCATACTCAAACCTATTTTGCGATATCGAGGAATATAGACGTTGTCTTATACTTAATTCAGAATGACTCCAAAATTGTGTGTTTTCCGATTCGTTCTAGCTTATAATCTGCTGAATAAGATGAAATCACAACAAATTCAAATGCTTAATTCGCTTCGCTTGCAAGCTGAGCCAATAGTCAATATCCATGTTGACCTAAAACGGAAGCAGCAAGTCAAAAATTGAACGGACAAATTTGACGTTTAATTTTTTGCATTTCTCACCAAATCTAATATTTGATAACTGTACCATTTTGATATAAACTAAATCGTTAAGTTAAGAAATTATACACATTTTAGTTGTTTTTGGAGATTAAAGTTGATTGTAATGAAGTACAACCACTTCCCGTTGATATATGGAAAGGTGAGACGGCGAAATTTAGTCATTATAAAGTTTTGCAATAATTAGCCTCAAACTTAAAGTAAATGGAAACATTTCTCGGTAAGACCATTACAGGGATGATTGATATACAGAGTGAATACTTTTTATTTATCTCTTAGCTTTATTAACTGTTTGGTAAAGAATTTTAGTTCATCTGATATAATTTTTACAATTTGAAAGCACTAAAAAGGCCTGATTTAAATTCAGTTTTTCGCCACTTCCTACTCCAAATCTATATATGGTTTAAAATGTATATAGGTATGCTTTGAACCATCTAATGGAAATTTTGACGAAATAATTTTGAAAAAAAAAAAAATAACTATTTTTCCGTGCAATTATGAACAGGAAAAGAAGGTGTCGAGATATCTGTGGAGTTTGAACGGATCGAAATTCCAATCTCTCATTTTTATTTTTTACAACATATTTATTTTTTTTTTACGAAAAGAAAAAAACACTTTGCTTCAAGGTCCCTTTGAAATTAGCTACCATTGTACTCTGAAAATCGTTAATTTTTTTAATGTAAGTAAATAAAATTTCTTCAGGAAACAATTATAACATAAATTTTTTTGCGATGTGGCTGAAACAGAACTTCAATCTATATGTATATGTATATATGCATGATATATGTATATGTATTCATTGCATGTATATATGCATGATAATGATGGTTTAAAAATTTTCATGAAGCCGTATTGCAAACCGAAAAGCTGACTTATAACTTAAAATGAAATTCCGTTCACACAACCTAAATTCATGTTATGTCCATATAAAATCGTGACCTTCAACGATCCAAAACAGGCATTTTTTATAAAGAATGTGAAAAATGGTTTCATAAAACGCTCACATTTCATTTTTTAATGTCTTTTGTTTTTTTCTACATAAAGTCGACATTGAGCTCATTTTCGAAGGGAATTTGAAGTTTCAACAACTATAACGCATAGAAACGCTTTTGGTTTTGGGAGGTAAAGAATTTCAAATATTAAAAACACAAATATTGTAATTTTTTCTGACAAGTTTTTAAAATTTATCTTTCATGTAGAGATAAATGAGCGTGGTTGCTTAAAAGGAATGCGCAAATGCAAAAATTTGAAATTTTGAATCTAAAATATGGTTGTTAGATGTAAACATTGTAGATTTTTTCGTTGTCTCGAAACGGAATTAATGTTTGGAACGTGAATTTTGACAGGTGTTATACATAAAATTTGATAGAAGAAGGCTCCAAAACAATAGGAAGTAAATAAAAATTGCTTAAAAATTAGTTTCAATGAACATCAGCTGCGTTTTGTTCTTATTTAGATTATCATTTGCTATAAAATACGCTGATATTTTCCGTGTAGAAATAAAGATAAAAATTGACTAAAGGAATTCCTTTTGAGGTCAATAATAATTATAATTGACGTTGACAGAAATTGAGCTGTTTTACACTTTCATTCACGTATAACAGGCAATTTATTATTTGTTTTATTTTCTTGACATGCTTTGAAAACCAATTTTAAGTATTTTACAAACGACGAATAAAAAAAGCTGCCATAATTGTTTTAACAGCTTAAAAAACAACCTAACAAAGTTAAACGTCAAATGTAAAGTTCTGGAGACAGTTCCTGTCAGTATGTGCGGCGCAATGAAAAGAAGGCACAATTTTTCTGTATCCATAATTCCTTGCGCAATATTTTAATGTATTTTATGATACCAATAGACCCATTCAAAGACCTTCACAAAATCAAGATTTAAGTAGTACTGTTAATTCTGTAATTTGAGGCTTGAGATTAAACACCGCAATTGTAAAAATGGACGCGATGTATGGGAAGCGCCACCCAATAATTTAATAAACTACTCACTTTATTTAAAGAATGTTCGTATAGTTGAGCTGATAAATTAAGATAACGTATTTTGGATAATAATCAATGTGATTTCCTTTTAAACGTCATAATTACGAATTTTTACACAGCCTTATTCTATTATATGCCTAAAACCATGCGCCGTAATTGAATTCTGTTCACGCCGCACTCGGTATCTAGAGCTCTGTGCAAGACTGACTTTGTTTTTATTTAAAAATATAAACAACACTTTATAAAGTACACATTTGTATGCTTAAGGTTGCAGTATTAATTTGCTTTTATATAAGAAAACCCTTATTTTGAAAAATACTTCATAATATCGATCGTTTTATAACAAAATAGTACTAATTCCAATAAACCAGTAGCTCCATATTTTGTCTATTTACTCATTTTATAGTAAAACAAATAGGCATTACCTAGTTTACAATAATAACACGCTACATTTACAATTTTTAATAATTAGTTTTATATAAATATCTGTGGGGTTTATTTATTAAATTTAAAATTAATAACATGTATGTAACTAAGTCATACTAAGAAAAAGGCAAACAGACTAGGGCGGAAGTTAGCTCAGTTGGGATTATATAATTTATGTGTTAAGCATTGAAATAGTAAAGCATTGAATTCAAATTTGGGTATAAAATTATAAGATAATATTACAAGTAAAATTATTGGTAAAAGCGTTATTGATTTTACTAGTTATTGCAAGCAAGCTTGGCAGCGAAATAATAACGAACTTTTGTTTTAAGCAAAGAACACATTAGATAAATCTGACAAATCTTTTTTATCTGTTAAAATTGATCAATGGAAACACAAATAAATTGTCCAATCCCCAGAGATGATTTGCGCTTATTTCCATTAAATGCAGTGAGAGCGGCTCAAATGGCTTAGCATAAATTAAAGAAAATTTGAAAACTCCAGATCATTCGAATGAAGTGAGCTCCAGTTTAGATGACCGCCTCCATCCTGCCAAACATTATTTTTTCATTGTCTCCCTCACCCTTTCCTTATCTTTTTCATTATTTATTTATCGAAAGCTAAATTATTAAGTTTTCCGTAAATAATATCCTTTTTAGCGATTTTGCGAAACAAAGGCATTAAATGACAATTCTCAGAAAGACATTTAGGCGGCATATTTTAAATAACATTTAATAAATACTTTAAAAGCAATTGTATTAAATGGTCTTTTTCTTTGTAATAATTTACTTTACTTTATATAGATCGGTATATAAAATGTGTTTTGATTTTGTTACGTTTTCTCTTGCTGAACATTTCTCCGTATAAAGGTAATGACAGAAATTGACTAAAAGGAATTTCACTTGAGGTCAATACCACCTGTAAAAGCAATATTTCTTTTCGGATCTCTATAGTTGCGGGGTATGCTAATATATGTATTAAAATAAGAACCGTATTTTCGGTTATTTTAGAGCAGACAGTGTCGACATCAGCAGATAGCATCTTTATCAGGAAATATCTTTTTTGCGAAACAAAACAGAGTTATTACAAAAAAATGGCTTTTCCGATTCGCCATGTCTCAAGAAAGCTAATTCAAGGAAACTACCAACACGAGGTGTGATCAAAAAATAACTGTTATTTTCAAATTTCGTGAGTTACGTATGTTCGATTTTCGCATTTTTTTCTGTTATGTTGGTACACATGTCTGTTATATATCGCACCCTAAATACAAAAGGGGCACAACTCAAAAATTGTCAAAATCTACTTTTTCCTATAAACTGATTCACATTACACATCTCTAACTACTATAAAAATTTCCGTCTCATCACTATCTTCTTTAACTGGAAAAATACCGTTATGTCTATTTTTATGTCAAGTGTGTTGCTTCTGCACGATCACGGTTTTTTGCCTCTACTGAATAATAGAGAATTTTGAGTTGTGCCCCTTTTGTATTTAGGGTGACATGTTGACAATATCAGTCATTTTGGATTGCCAGTTTGTTTTTGACAGATAAAAAGGTTAGTAGTGTTTTGGTGTGCTCTTCGATTTTTTACTATTCGAAACAATGGATCAAAGAAACTGTATTAAGTTTTGTGTAAAAAATGAAATTAAATGTACGAGGACATTTGAAATGTTGACTGTGACGTTTGGCGAGTCTATTATGAGCAGAACACAAGTGAATTCTTGCCACAAGGTCGTACTGTCAATAAGGAATACTACCTTGAAGTTATGCGCCGTTTGCGCGAAGCAATTCGTCAGAAACGCGCAGAATTGTGGAAAAACCAATCATGGATTTTGCACCATAATAACGCACCAGCTCTCACATCGATGCTTGTGCGTGAGTTTTTGGCCAAAAACAAAACCGCAAGCATGCCTCAACCACCGTATTCCACGGACTTAGTCTCCGCTGACTTTTTCCTACGTTTGCTACGATTGAGGAGATTAAAGCAACATCGAAACAGGAGTTGTTTTAGAAGTGTTTCGAGGATTAGGAAACGCTGGCACAAGTGTATCATATCTGAGGGGGGCTACTTTAAAGGAAGTAAAATAGAAATTGATGAATAAATAAATACTTTTTGAAAAATTTGAAAATAACGGTTATTTTTTGATCATACCTCGTATATTTGAATTTCTTTGAATTTTCCCTGTTCTTGGTTATTAAAAATTATGAAATTGTTAAATTTAAAATCTTCAATTGGCAAAGTTCGGTAGAAGAAAAATTGACAGATTTTTTAATATTGATATAATAAAAAACTTCGTTAAAAGTTAGCATTAGCCTTGAGCTAACTTGAACAAATTCCAAAAAGATTGAACTAGTTTTAACAAAATTCGGTGGTATTAAAATTGCTTGTTTTTTCAATTTAGCATATTCAATATACTATCAAACAAATCTGACTAATTTACTTTTATCTTATTTGCAAAAGTTGGCAAATGATGTTTAGTCAGAAAATTTAAATGCAGTTTCAAATAAAAGGGAAGGTCAAAATCGACGATATTCCACAACGTTAAATTTGTGAGGTGAAGAGATTTAATTCTCAATACTTTGCTTTTATTACATTAAATTCAGTGTATTGTATTTTTTGTATTGTATATTTTAGAGATAGATGTGAGTAAGTAATAGAGAAATTAGCTGTCATGAAAAGAAATCGTGCTCTTAATTGGAATCATATGTTTTAATTTGTATATGACGGAAAACACGCTCTATCACGTTGACTGTTTGATTTTTCATTCGTTGTCGTGGTTTCTGTAGTCGTTCTATAAAACTAGATTGAAACATATCCGATGTACCCATAGTATATGAAGTATATAAAGTATATAGTATATAAAGCTTTAAAAGTTATTTTTCCGTATTAGTCAGGAATTTTCTAGCGACATCTTCGACAGGTGACATTTTGGTTTGGGGATGCTATTGCAGGAATACCTATAAGTAAAGCGTTAATCTATTATACAAACAATTAGAATACAAAATGATTTTTTCATGCCTTAGAACAGTGGTAACGTAATCCTCTCTTGCAAAAGGATGGGATGTTCTGTATTATAACTTAAGAATGCAACGAAATCATTCAGTCTTGTACGGAACTTGATTTAGAAAGATTGTATCTCATTGCTTTATTCGAGTGCATCGAAAGAAAAATGTAGAAAGAGTGAGATGTTTCGTTTGATGATCTTTTTTGTAACGTCCACTGCTTTTGAATTTTTAAGTAATCAATAGGGAGAGCTTTTATGCACTAAAGAACTTGCGCATATTATTCAGTATCCAGTAACGAAGCTTTATTACGAGGGCGAGATCCCAAAACTAGTTTAAAAAAAATTTAGTGAAAAATGGCAACATATAAAACGTATGTTTTAAGTTTCAAGGCAACACATTGTTTGGTATTTTTATTTGAGCCATCAAAATTTGTGAACATGAAAAAAATTTCTTACTGCCGTACGAGCTGCGAAAATGAACACCGTAGTGGTCGACCAATTGAAGATGAGAAAACTATGCGTATAGAAGCTATTGAATATCGCTGGGAAAAGTATACAGAACTAAAACGAGATTATGTTAAAAAATAAAGAATATTGTAACCAATATGTATATGAACACCCAAAATATGTGATCGAAACAATCAGAAAATTCAAATTTTTAGTCCTAAAATTTATTAAAACTTAATAAAATTGGCGCGTGTACAATTGTTATGTATGATTATCGAAGATTAGTGTTCAAACGATTGTTAAGCAAAAACTGCACTATTTTTTATACTTTATAGTTTTTAACTTTATAGCAAATTGATTGCCACTGCTTTAAAAAATAAAATTTTCACTGTTTAAATATCGAACGTTTAAAGACATTAACATACTCTAAAATTGAATGATGAAATTGTTCAATTTCCAAGCTACGAAATGAATGAAAATGCGGTAGATTGTAAGATCTGTAAGAGAAATTTCTGTGATTTTTATGTGCAAGCATTTCGTGAACTAAAATATCTATGAAATTTGAAATTGTGTGTCACTGAAAAATACGTTTTTTGAAGTTGTAGCAGAAAGATGAATATATAGGTAATTTAGCATTATCTGTGTTGATTATGAAACAATATATGTCTCAAACGATGTAGATGACTTGCAAAGCCGTGCGCCTAAGAACGTTTTTCAAAGCCCACTACTTTATGTTTAGTGCATGGCCAAACATGTATTTTTCGCCATAATTTTTTTGTTAATAGAAATACGATTAGTTAATGATATAGTTGTAGTTGTAAATACGAGTACGCTTGCTTGTTTTTAAAGTAATCGCTGAAATTGTTAATCTGTACACGCTAACAACAATGACCATAATGGCGATCGTCCGTTTGAAATAATGCATTGTACGCCACGGTTGTAGACCTAGTGACCAATGCACTTACCTTCCAAACTGTTGAAAGATGTATTACACCCTATTATTTTTAAGAATTGTTAATGGTTATGTTCAAAATCTTACGATTGTATTAAAAAATCAGGACTTAGAAATATTTTATTTACTATGTTTAGAAGAATACATTTTAATTACGTTAATAAATTACATCTAAAACACGTGTAGGAATTCATTCAAGAAATTATTTAAAATTATTTGTAATAATTAGTTTTAAACTTTTTTACTTTCAGTAAACATCAAAAAAGAAAAAATGCAAATAATGTTAGATTGGAAAAGGTTATAAGACAAAGAAAAGTGAAAGTAAATTTGCAACTCTGCCTTTGGAATAAAGCGAGTAATCTAACTGACATCATATTATAAATTGTGGTTAATATTAATATTATTGTAATTAATATTCCATCGGAAGCAAATTCCTTTTCTACCTAAAAGGCGTAAAAAACGTTTTCGATTTGAATTTTGATCGCTATAGGCGTGAATGTAATTTTGCGTGATGAAGAAGTTCGGTGAAAAACTAGCCGGGGAAAAACTATTCGTCTGCTTTATGGAAACCTCACCAATTCAATTTTTGCCATTTTTAACCTTTTTTCTGCCACATAGGGGTACTTTTCTGTCGTTTTTTATATTATACTAGCCGACCCGGCAAACGTTGCTTTGCCTTCAAATTTTAACAGAAGCAGAAATAATTGCTTTTTAATTTGTGGTTTGTATACCGTAAACAGGAGCAGAAATATTGGATATTTAATTTATGGTTTGTATGAGAGGTACCACGCCCCATTGTCCAATCCCGCCCATATTTGCAGTAGCACTTTAGATATGTACACCAAACCTATGCACCAAATTTCGTTCAAATACCGTAAGCAGGAGCAGAAATAATTGATTTTTAATTTTTTGTTTGTATGGGAGGTACCACGCCCCTTTGTCCAATTGGACCGAATTGTAAATCTAAACCATCCCGGGCACCACCCAGACGCATATACAAAAATTTATGCAAAGCGGTCCAGCCGTTTAGGAGGAGTTCACTGACAACGCCCGTACAGTAGAATTATATATATAAAGATAGATTGAAGGAAATTGCAATCTTTCAGATTTATTTGAAGTGTGCCCTCTACTTAACTTTGTTGACTCATTTTACGTTTTCGTCCATCACCTTATTTTTAAAGCCGCTCCATCAAATTGTTTGCGATTAATTTGATAACAGTGGTCACACCAAACGTTTTTGTTTCAAATTTTTAAAGATTTGTATAATATTTCATAGTGCGAATTTCGCTATACAGGAATCTAGAAATTGTGGTGATTACGGTTTGGTATCACCTACCATATTTTTATAGCATATAAGGGAATTAATTTAAGGCTGGTATTGATCTCAAACGGAATTCAGTTTGCTTGGCAATGTGAAAAAAAAATAAAAACAATTTTTATGCGATTTTTAAGTTACCTGTTATTCTACTGCTGTGTTTGTTCAATGCAATTTGACGTACAGAACGTCACCTATTAAAGTTTCTTTTCTAAGAAGAACTGAATTCCGAACTTTTGTTATAAAACAACTTTGTAATAGGATCTAAAAGTCAAATTTTTCTTTTCCGCAATTCGTCTAATTCCCATTACGCAGCTCAAATGGAAAACTTAGTTTTGTTAAATGGACATTTAACGAAATTTCGCATAAATAATACATTGTTATGATGCTACCGAAAATTTCGATGGCTGAAACTGTCGTACACATTCCATTTGAATGGTACGCACCACCTCCCGACGAATACTTCGTTTCGAAATGTTATTACAGGGACGTCAGGGAAGTAAAAAATATTTCCCGTATAGATTTAAAGGGCAAATTTCAGAGAGTGTTTTTTTTCTGTGACCACATTAGTGCAAGTTTCTTGATAATGTACAGAAGAAAATATAGCAAATTATTATTTTGACCAAATGGAAAACACCGTAATTGATGTTTTATTAAACCGTCAATTTTTCTGAGAAATAAAAGAAATGCGTAAGCTCTCCGCGGCATAAACATCTCAAGTGAAATTTTCGCGAAAAGCTGAGTACCACCCAAAAGAAAGATAGGACCATAAACAAATATTCTTTATGAGACGCAAAAATTTCGTTTTAATTGTGTATAAGGATTGAGGTCGATACTGTTAATCGTAATTCCGTTTGCGGAATTTGTGATGCAAGCCCCTAGATGGAAAACAAAAATGTCGAGGAAATTTCGTTTCCTCAATTTAAGTGGAAACCCTCTACTCAATTTTTTTAATTTATAAAAATAAATTAAAATAAATTTAGATATACAGAAAACTGGAAATGGCTTTAATTATAAATTAGATTTAAATAATAAGAAAACAGGCATGTGTTTCAAAAGATTTACGATATATCAGTGGTCTTTAAAACGGTCAAAGAGGCGAAATTCTGCGATAATTATTAGGAAATGTACGGGAGATTCGGGTAAAAATATGGGAAACTTGTAAAATTTCAACTACTATTTCGAACTCGGTTTAATTTCACTACCTTTTCGATTTTGCGGTACGATTTTGCAGTATGATTTGAAACATGACATTCTCATGAGGTTACCGAGTTATTATATTTACATCGAAATATCAGATGTTGTCTACAAAGTAGTGGCCGACCTTGACACGATCGATAATATACGCAATTATCGTGCGTGCTTTGAGTGGCGATGCAGAGAATAAACAATACAAACCTAGCCGTCTTTAAACAATAGATTTATATTATAGTTACTTTAACATAGGCCCACCTCGTAATTTTGAAAATCTGTGGTATCGTGAGTAGCCTATTTTTTGTTCCAAAATATTCTGAAATTGGGTAAAGCTTTTTGTTTCTTGTTTACAACTAGCTTATTTTTACTGCTAATTCCGTTTACTGGAATACATATTAGGAAGGATTCTATAATAATTAATAAAAAAACAGGATTTTTAAAAACCCTGCTCTTGAATACAAGGGAATTTATTCTCTTCTACGTTGAGTCCTTACTTATTGAAGTCATTTGTAAAACAAAATCTTTCTTTTATAACATATTTAGAAAAATATAATACAAAAATTAACCGTAATAGATTGAAATAAAATCAGGCTGATTGGAAAAAAACTGATTTTGAACTGAATCTCAATACTTAACCACACATTTACATAAATTACCCACTAGAGATTTAAACTAAAATTAATATTATACATAATATGATGTACAAATACACAAAACATACGTTAATATACACATATAATACACACACACACACAACTTATGTAGCAAAAGGTGCATATAGAGTATGTTTTCCAAAAAATTACAAAATAAACCAAAAAGTGCCAAAGTAAAGCCCAAAATTTGTTTTGAAAACTAGAAAGATCAAACTAAATAAGGGCGTAACGCATTGTGATGTGTTTCCCAATCGATAACTGGTACTAAGGGGGTTACGCACTCAGGGGCAGTTTAAACTGGCGGACATTTATCTGGCATTTATTATTGATTTCTGTCCAAAGTTTTGTCAAATGTCAATTAATTTGCGTTGCACTCCCATTTAATTTAAATCGTTTTGTACTAAAAAAAATACCAAACTAAAATGCAAATTTTGAACTAAAACGAAAAAAAAAGTGAAAAACCTGCCTGGGGTGTATAGAAAAAATCTGTAGTAGGTGGAGGACAATTATGCAACTGAGTGGACAATTGATGGGACGATAACGCCTGTTGCTGATTAAACGATGGTTGATGCTGCTGTTGGGCTGATGAAGAAGGTGGCGGCAACGGCGGTGTTAGGAAATAGCCCGTATTGCAATTTTGGGTATAATCCATAAAGCTGCCATTGCGAGGGGCTTGAGAGTCATATATACTGGTATCGTTGCTGTTGTGGGACTGCTGGAATAAATGCTGCTTTTGTTGTTGCTGCGTCATGGACCCTTGAGTATTGTTATTGGTACCCGAACCAGCGGGTATTAGAAATGAAGAATGTGGTGCGGAGGAGTTTGCAAATGACTGGTCTCGTTGGTGATTATTGGTGCTCGAAATATTATTTGGTTTAATGACATTATTTTGATAGAATTTGGAATATTGTCGCAATGCA
Organism: Philornis downsi; assembly: GCA_019455685.1. Lineage (NCBI taxonomy): Eukaryota > Metazoa > Arthropoda > Insecta > Diptera > Muscidae > Philornis > Philornis downsi. The sequence continues at coordinate 2,211,901 of JAHXMU010000129.1, forward strand.
TGAATGCTTTGCTCGCGCAGATGATAAGTAGTCTTTTGACCATCAAACGACGGTTCGGGCAATAAAACCTAAAGATGTTTGCATTGGCGTGGGAGGTTTTTCGAATAAAAAATAAAAGAAAATTGTTGTTTTTAATAACATAAATCAAATGAAATTATGATAAGTTTAAATGAAAATTGATTTTGATAAATAATTTCAAATTTATATGGTAATGAGCGAAAAAGATTGAAAATGATATGATAATTGTTTTATTTAAATAACATTTGTAAAAGAAAACGGACGAACTTAAATTTTGCAATTGTTGCCCGATTTGTAGAAATCATGTCTGAAATAGAGATTTAAAAGTGTTGCAAATGGGAAAGTGTCACACGAATCTTATGTTTAAAACTCATTCATTGAAATGATTCTGGCGCCACCTATCGTAATTTAATATGTACCATTTTTTGTGGTCAGTGAATACGAAAGATTTCCGTTTCGTTTCGGTTTTAAATTTGTGCTTTTATTCAAATGTACATACACAGTTCGATTCTGATTCATATTCGAAGCAAAATTCAGTTGATGCCTCAATTCGTTTCTCGTGAAATGAAATTAGAGACGCACATTGCTCTGTCAAAACATAATGAACCAGACCTCTTGATTCGAGAGCCCGAAACAAAATTATAATAGAATTCAGTTTCATTTTTTATTCTTCATTATATCTGAAAATTTGAAGAAGTTTTCGTTGTTTTCAGATAAAAAAAATCTCAATTCCGGAATTTTAGATACCGGGTTCTCAAATATTTTCACAGCTATTTAAAAAATATTCTTTGCTCTTTTGAATTCAAAATTTCCATTTGAAATTTAAAAAATTGAATTAAAATTAATTTTAATTTCTGTCCATATTTCAGTGTGTTGCCGATAACCGGATGGATGTATTTAGATTTTTGATGAAACTCCACAAGACAAAGATTTAAAAAAATTAAGTTTTTTTTATAATCCATGAGGACTTTGGTCACGAATTAGTTGGTCAATTAGAGAATTATCAATATGAGTTGCGTATTTACTAATCTAAAAACGGACAACGAGAGATAGATATACGATAATGCGTTTTTTTTTCTTGTAATGTCAATTGAAATGAAAAAAGGCACATCCCCTCTAAGTTTTGCATTCATATGATCAATATTAGCTCGTTTTGATTGAAGGAATATATATTTTTGAACCATATTTACGTCTAATCTCTATATGTATTTAAAAACGCGATGAAGATCGCAAGTTATATGCATTTTTCAAAATAGCAATTTTTGAAAAACTATGTAGTATCTCTAAATATTGGCATAAGGTAGCACTCGTCTTTTGTTATTGCTGTTGTTGACCTTAAGACACATGTTGTCGTCTAAGCGTTATTTTAAATTGCTTATATTTCGATAGTTGTTACACGTTTCCGAAAACGGTAAAAGCCTAGTTAAGAAATTTTTCCTTGTAAACACTAATCCCATAGTTCAAACCGATAAACCTCACTAGTATTGGAGCACGGCGTCATCACAGATGTTGATACTACAGTATAGTTTTATAGTTTTTTTTTTTATTTATTCCTAGCTAACACTTTTACAAAATATTTCAGACACAAAACTAACATGTCCATCAATTAAGAAAAATATTCCAATTTTGCAATAAAGATGCAGATGATTCCCTAACGAACCCTTAAAAAACTCCTGTGATATTAAATAATTTTTAACGAAATTTGATAAAATAATATTTAATTTTGCCTTTATATGCACCTTTGTAGCAATAGAAACATAGAAAAAACAAAAGTTCGATGTTTCCATTGTGGCGGTTTTTATAGAATTAGAAAAAGAAGGAAAAACATGCATAAACATGCCAACATGTATCCTTTTTTTTGATTAAGAGAGGAAAAGGAAAGTGTATGGACAACAACATAAACAAAAGGAAACAAAACAAAACGTCGTTTTTTGCACAACAAACATTAAAGGAACATTTTGTAAAACGAAACGAAACAATGGGGTAAATTCAACGAAAAATAGATATAAGAAAATATTTTAAACAACTTAAAAATAAATCACAATCACTCGTTTTATTATGTTATTGAGACAGATGTGACATTTTTGGTTAATCCAAGAACAAATCGTTACCAGTGCAATTTCAGTGATGCGACTCATTCTCCTGGATTTGGTTGAGAGACTGCGCTTGAGACCGTCGATATTTTGCTCGAACAACTTTAAAAAGTGATTTTCGAATTTTACGTTTTCCATTGTGGAAAAAGGGTGGTAGTTTTTTGTTTTCAGCAAAAAATAACCGGAATTTTTATTGCGAAAATTTTAAAGGAAACATAATGACAACACAAATGGAGAGAAAAACGGAAAAAGAAATAAAAAAAAGTTAAAAATATAAATTCATAAATAATTTAAGTAAGAAAATAGAAAATCAAACAAAAAGATAACAACAAAATTAAAAACAAAATTCTTAAAACTTGAAAAAGAAACGTAGGAAAAAGCAATACTAGGTCCATGTCTACGAGAAGTGTTTTGAATTGTAAATTTCCATAAACGTTTATGATTAAATATGTGAAATGATAAATTTAGATTATAAAATGATATAATTTATTGGTGATTCAGCTATTAATAATAAACACAAAGTAATTTTATGTTCAAATGAGAAATGGGCGACTACTAAGAATAACGTTACATGATGTAAAAAGAAAATTTTGGAAGGTTTTGTTGAAGTTATCGAAAAAAAGGTTAAATTACAACAAAAAGGAACGAAAGGAAATCTATCTGAAAACATCGTTTATATGGTGGATGGTTGGGGAGGAGCTGGTGAAGTTGTTGTAATTTAAATCGTATCATTTCTAATTTTGTAACAAACCATTACCTAGTATTGTTTTTAAAGAAATATAAATAACTTACCATTTGATTGAAGAATGGGTGTTGTAATACTTCATGTACTGTGATCCGTTGTGAAGGATCAACGACTAGACATTTGCGTATGAGATCCTTAGGATCCTCTGTGGAGAAAAAAGAGAAGAAAAAATTAAATAATTTAGGAAAATGTGCAAAGAGCCTAGAAGTTTTATTGTAAAAATATATTCTCCTACATGTTTGTAGGAGAAGAAATTGCAATGTAAACGATGTAATGCTTGACAACGTATTAATTCCGTATAAAAACAACATGAGAATACTTGGTCTGCATTTTGCAAAAAATCTACTGTGGAACTTTCACACTAAATACCTACTGGAAAAGTTAAGCAAGATTAACAACTTACTCAAGTTAACTTGCTCTAGGAAGAAGGGACCACATATGGAAATTGCAATTAAGATTTGCTCATCCTTAGTTTACGGCATGGTACAACACTGTGTGACAATTTACGGTTGGACAAGCAAAGCCAATGTCAGAAAGTTAGACGCATCAATTAACAGCTGCTTCCGGACAGCCTCAGGATTGTTAAAGGTAACGCCAACTCAGTCCTTAAGATGGGAATGCAAAATTAAGGATTTCTCTACAGTAACACAAGCAAGATCTGTGAACCTCGTTGCTAGAGCAATGACGGATCCTAAAGACGGGCTTCATCGGCTATTTTGGGATATCATCGTTAAAAAAAATTCTAAAAGTGCATGTGCTGCTCAGCACATCATATACTTTTTAAGGAAACTTGGCATACTTCTACCTGTTAAGCCTATTGGACGACTTACTTTTCATAATTTTATGGAAATTGATCATAGTCTAGCTGAGTACAACAAACACACCACTAATCGGGAATTCCTCAAATTCTTGGTAACTGAAAAAATTTCCAACTTTTCACCCGAAATGGTGCTCTTTACTGACGGTTCGTATCAGAACGGAATAACCGGGTATGCTGTTGTTCGACAAACTTCAAGTTCTCTTTACACCACTGTCAAGCAAGGACTTTTACCAGAATTCTCTGGCATTTTTAATGCCGAGCTAGCTGCTATTAATTCGGCAATTATTTTTGCTACTCAGCTTAAATTGAGGACCATCATATGTACTGACAGTCTTAGCGTGGTTATTGCTCTGCTTCACAATAGTAAAGAAATGTACGACAACTTCCTAAAAAGCCAAATATTGTTAGGCCAATCCAAATCTTGTGGGTACCCTCTCATGTCGGTATAGGAGGAAATGAGTTTGCTGACAATGCTGCCAAGGAAGTAATTAAAAAGCCGATGATTTACGAGATTTTCTGCTTTCATCGTGTTATCTCAAATATATATAAATGCATATGGAGGACTGAACAAAAGATTACATGGGAACAATCCAAAAGCTTTCTGCGCTCACACAGCCTCAAGCTTGATAGACCAAAATACAACTCAAACTACACCAGAAATCAATGTATTCTTTTGGCACGCCTCAGAACGGGGAAAGCATTGTTCAACTCTAAACATTATTTCGATAACTCAAATCCAGTTCAATGCGATGAATGTGGCTGTGACATGGATGTTCGACATATTTTAGTAGAATGTCCAAAATCTAGACTGAATGAACCTCTTTCAGTCATTCTTGACTGTTCAAGACCTAGTCAACTAAAATACATTTTGAGGGCCCTGAGCGTACATGGAATTAATGATATTTAACCGATACTCCTCCCTTAAACTACATAATATAAATGTACATACACATATAACTAATTTAATTTTTCTTGCCTTTTGAAAACCTGAATTAAATTGTATTACTTGATTGTACACATTCTATAAGTGTAAATATGTTACAGATAGGAAAAAACTACTTATGCGCGCATATGGTCTATGTTACCCTGCGCTTTCCTTTTGTTATATTTTATAAATTTATTTATAAAATATATATTCAATAAATAAATAAATATTTTAAAAGAATTGGTCATAGATTTAGGAGGCCGTATATCTAATTTCTAGTATGGATGGATGGGCGACTGTCGTATTTGCAATTATGTTTTATATATAAAGGTTCTACTTAATTAGGATAATATTTTGCGTTTACGTTCGATATACCGAAATCGCGGTCAAAAACAAAGTTGAAATTTCAAGTTTTAAAACAATAATAATATAATAGTAAAAGTAAAGCTACTCTAATATTACTATTCTATTTAAATTTGATATTCTGAACATTGAAAAGGTTCTGTATGGTCCTTCTTTTTGATTTTGCACTTTGGAAAAAAATATAATATCTCCAGTGCATTGTGAACGTGACTTAACATAAAACTCGAGCTCTATAGAGCGCGAATGTATTATTCTGATTTTCCAAAGACATTCATTACGATAAAGCAAACAGTGACAGTTAATAGAATGGAAAAATGGTCGTCCAATAGCAATTGTGTGATTTGGTGTGACCCATTGGCAAAAAAGTACATTTGATCCTACTGCCAACAACTTGCTAATATTCAGTACTAAATTTTAAATAAATTTTCAACAAATAGCGTTAAACAGATCAGATTGCCTGCTAATGTTCACTTAACTGTTAATTGGAGAGAATCTCAATATTTTGGCTTAAGTGAGAACAAAATTTAAATAAACGCGTAATCGAATACCAATAAGACTAATTTTGAATAATCAGCAGAATTTCTTATATTACAAAAAATCAATAAGAGTTAATCGAGTTATTTATGGCGAAGTTCCGTTGAAAATTGGCGCTAATAATCATAATAGGACTTCTACTTAACTTTATATTCAAGTTAATCATAGTGGGAAATATCCTGCAAAAGCATCATTATTCTTTTATGAAAATTACGTTGTAGTTCACACAGTAATCAAAATTGCAGTCAGACGTGATATGCAATATTTGCACACTGAAAAATCCCCCAAAATTCCGATTGCAGTGTAAATTCAGTTCAAGATAGCCATCAAAAGGCAGGCGAATGGTGCTGTTGTAAGTTTTTTTATGAAACTGATAACAATTAATCATTTCAAATCATTCAGACAAAGCCAAAACAAGAAATATGCAGAAAGAGCTTCATTTGCCTAAACATTTTATATGGAAATTCGTCCCGGAAAATAGGACAAAATCATTGGTCTGTATCCAAGTTAGTTTAAGCAAGAACCGTTCAGATCGCAACTGGAATGTGTGCCGTGAGTTTGTTCTAGACCAGGTGATTCTATAAATAATTTCAAATGTGAGTTGTATATTTAATCGACTAGAAAAAAATGATTTTCCACAGATAATTAATAATATAATAATAATATAATAATTAATATTAAATGATAATAATAAATCGAATGTCCAATCAATCAATCGGATAATGTGAATATTTTATAAATCACATAAAATTACGTTAAGAGCTTGTTTAATGTAGCCATTAATTTGTTGAACAAAGTTGCCGATTGATAGAAGTATAAGCTAAGCTTGGACACAGATTGGAGCTAAGGCGATGTAAGGTGGTATTTAACATTCCAATAATATTTTTATACAACTAAATTATTGTTTAAATAACAGCAAAAATTTCTAGGCTAGTGTAAATAATGTTCAACGTATGTAAATTACGTATGACACGTGAAAGTATGCGTACATCTATATTCTATAACGTAGGGTATATAATCTAAAGCTTATCACTTTCGCATTTGAGAATAATTTAATCGAGTTGCTATGCTTATGACTAATAATTGATCAAAATTATTATTATTATTGTTATTCCAGCACCGTAATTTAGTAATAGATCACTGCAATATCATCTGTGATTCGTGTGAGACTTGCTAAACCTTTATACGCCATAGAATCTGATAATGGATTTGCGGCAAAGTCTGAAACGTGTAACACTATTCTTTAAAATATTCTACATAGTATTTCACATTTAAATTTATTTGATCAGTTGTAGAGGTATTTCAAAGCGTATTTTCTGTTTGAATTTGAAGCATTTATTCAATATCCTAAAGATTATACAGATTTTTTACATCATGACATGTTAATCTTTCAATCGACTTGTGAAGACATTGCTTAATATCGATTGTTTACATTGTTATATTTTATAATATTATAGCATTTCGTTTTAGACAAAACTTTACTAAATTACCTGATATATCCGCCCATTCTGGTGATGTAAAACTATATTTGCCTTCCATAATGTTACGCAACATAACCATTTGCTTGCGATGCCAAAAAGGCGGACAGCCTACCAATAGAGTGAACATAATAACGCCACAGGCCCAACTGGAATAAGGATATAAATGTTGCAACCATTAATAATGGAAAAAATATAAGGTGGAAAGCGATAAATTTTATTGCACAAATTAAAAAAACGAACGAAAACTTATAAAATTGTAGAGTTTCTTATAGGGACTTTAAAGAACCATTTTAATTTAAATTGTAAAAAATCTTTGATTTTTTTTATGTGGGAAAAAGTTACATAATTTTGCAAAAAAGCACAATTTTAACGAAGAACTATTTTGCAAGTTGGAAAAATGTCAACAATTTAATAATGATTTTCTTATAAAATCACTATAAAATAAATTTCAAGTCTTTCTGGGTTATTTTCTGCAAAATCTAATTTTTTAAAAAAATTTAAAATTTAAGGAGGCTTTCAAACAAAAAAGCACTTTAGAGTTTTTAATTTAAAAATTGCTGCAAAATTTAACTTTTTTCTTCAAGTTGATTACAAATTTTAAAAACAACTTCATTACAAAAACCTTAAAAATAGTGTTAAGTTCCAAAGAGAATTCGGATTTATCATTTTACAAATTCTTCCAGAATTTAACAATTTTCCTTTAATTTAATGATAAAATTAAAGATGAAGAAATTTAAATTTAAAAGAGAGGTAAAGTTTATTTTTTTTTTTAATTTTTTGAAAATTTGACTTTAAAAAATAAATTTCAATTTAAAAAAAATTTGTCTTTTCCTTAAAGTTATGAACACTACTTACATGTCAACTTCTTGGCCATAACCCGGAGAACCCTCAAACATATTACACTTGAGAGTTTCGGGAGCTAAATAACCAGGGGTGCCACAAAGGTCTAGAAAGAAACAATCATACATTTTATATATATAATCACACTTTTTTACTTTACATTTTTTTCCTTTGCTTACCCATTAGTTTTTCGCCCTCTTTCAGCTGCCTCGCAAAACCGAAATCGGTTATCTTAACATTATGATTGTCATCTAATAGTATGTTTTCTGGTTTTAAGTCTCTATGTACAATATTCTTTGAGTGTATATACTCGACACCCTCAAATATTTGTCTCATAATCGTGCGGGTCTTTTTCTCCGATAAAGTAACTACCGATGTTAAGTAATCGAATAGTTCACCTTTGGGACAAAGCTCAAAGACTAAGAACACAAAGGCATCAGATTCAAAAACATCTTGCAGATCGACTATAAACAAAGTAACAAAGTTATAATTATGATGAAAATACACATGTATATTTTCTGATTTTTCTATAAATTACTTTACTTACTTATAAAAGGATGCCCCATAACTTGTCGGAGTATTGAGATTTCTTGTCTTGTTGCTTCTAACATATGATATGGATTGGTATCGCCAGTTTCGGTGCCTGCTCCTAAGTCAATGATTTTTGCGGCAAATTCTTTGCCGGTTTCTTTTTCTATGCATCGGCGGACGGTGGAACTTATACCTCTGTAAGAAGGAAATAAAATTCTTCATTACAAAAAGAGTAAGGCGTAATGTATCCTGCAAAATGTAAAAATATTTAAAATATCATTCACTAAATGCATGAACAATGTCAAATAGAGAAACCCGGTTTTTATCGCTTGGAAATTGCTATTAAAAATTGAATATTTATTTTTGACAATATCTTTTCCAAAATTACGGCTGCTGGAATTGATAATTAAATATATAAGAAGTTATGCCTTAATTAAGACCATAATAAGTGCGTTTCAATATCTCAATCGATTGCAAATATCATTTTTATAGAGGATAATTTTTTTTTAAGCCAACAGCCGCAAACAGCAAATTTTGTGTGTAAAAATAGATTGCTATATGAGAAAATCTATATTATTTTAAGAAAGTGGCGACTTTCATCGATGCCTGTTCAAATATCATATTATTTCACGAATTTGCGTTTGAGTTACAGTGATTTAAGTGACGTTGCTTTAATTTTTTTGTATACAACGGAAAACGCAAATTTCGTTTTTTCGTTTGCATTGATTTGAAAACTGTTACAGCGATTTTTCTCCGCCGAAAGGAATCATTTCTCGACGGTTTTAAACGTGGCCTTAGAATGATTCTGATGACGTTCAGAAGACGTGATTACATCGGAAACCATCAACAATTGTCCGTAAAATCAATGAGAAATTAGCATTAATGTAATCTTACAGTTTTTTTGCATAAGTCATACACTGACAGATTTAACAATATTTGTGCAAGATTGGCTTAAATTTCTACTTGTGTACGTATTTCTATATTATTACTTGCCAATAATGTGGGAGTTTTTTCTCATAAAGATTTGAGTTCTACAAAAAACGGAGCATTACGATAAAACTAAGCTTTGGAACAGATGTTGTAAACAAAATAAAAAAACTCTACGCCATGATGAAAATTGCCGAAAGATTAACAAAATTAAGCGAATTAATAAAAAAACTTTGAAGCTACGGACACTAGATAAAAAATTGCTGGACTAATTTCGGCGCTATATATTCTTTAGCTAAGATGAAGTCAAACTTCACAAATTCTGTTTTTTATTCTGTTTAAGCAAAAATCAAAACCGTATTTTTCCGCAGAAAAGTAATTTTTTTTTTTGATTTTTGCAAAACTGGTGTCGCAAAAATCTCCAGTGAAGAACTGACATAATGAATGAGTGTGTAGTATTTTTCTTTACACACGCCATGCTTGCCTACTTCTGGAGCTGTGCACTTGGCTTTAGAGTATTTAACAAAACAGTTTTTTCTATTTCTGGCATATTTTTACTGTTTTTTGCCATAATAGATGACGTCGATTACTGATATCTTTGATATCAGTTGCATCAATTAAGAAGACTGCAACTTTTTTTAATTTTCGTTTTAAGTTGTGATATTTTTATTTCAAAATTGCAGCAATGTATTAACAGTTTCCTATTTCAATTGAGAAAGAATCGATTGATCGATTTCAATCTACGGCACCAAACATTATTACCTGTGCCAACTATTTGAATTCATTTGCATAACATTAATTCAGCTGCATGTCGCCTATCTTTACCCCATGCACTTTCCGCCGATCACTTGCTCTCTCTTTCCCCCCTCTCTCACTATCACTTTCCCTCATTGATAACTAATGGAATTCAAAAAGCATTTATTCATATATACATTTGCAATTTTTCAATTAAATTTTCATTACGTCTTAGGTATTTCAAATTATTGTCGTATAGTTGGTTTTTTATAATAAATTTATTATCGTCGTATATGTCGGCCAGGCATATATCTATAAAAATTCTACACCGCCCTAAGATATATTTTGCAAAAATTATTGTATGTATTTAAGATGATTTATTTCTTATAGATTTCTATAAGCGGTATGATATTTGTTTTATTTTTTCGTATTGTTCCGTAACTACAATAGTAATATATATATATATATAATAAACAAATATTTGTTGTCTAAATATTAGTAAAATGTGCAGCCGACAACTTTCTTTACGTTTATTATTAGTAATTTAGATAATTATTTTCTATTTACGGAGACCGCACAAGGTAGACAAAAAATAAAAATAAAAGATTGTTACGGCTGCTAATTAACCTTGAACGAATGTGAACTTAAAGATTCTAGGTATACTTTAGGTTTGTAGCCACCACTTTCCTATTACAAGTGTTTTTGGGTGGGGTGTTGTTAAAGTTTTGCCGCGCAAAATTACTATAAAAGTAAAAGTTTCTTTTAGAATATCTAAGCTTATCATGAGATTTTTAATAATGGGAACAAAACAAATTCGGTTATTTCCGACCGGCTATAATTATTGTTGCAAATTGCAACAGATACCGAATTATAGTGAATTATTGTATTATTCTTTTTATTTGCCGTAGATTTTGAGGAACTTTACATATAAAAAGTTCAATTTTATTCTTCGCAAAACTTAATTTTTAGCACCTCTGTGACGCCGAATGTTAACGCTCTAATTTTAGATGCTTTAAATACTGCAATCTGAAATATTATATTATTATTATACTTAGGGAGATGACGCATTAACAGACTGATCTGATAGATTTAATCTTGTAAATGCTTAGCACAAAAAATTAGAAAACTATGCACTAATAAGGTTAAATCTCTTAAGCTCTGCTTCAATTCATGGGATATGACAATGTGCAATATCAGATAAATATGGCAATTCTGTTATAATTTCGGACGCAGTTCTATTGAAATTTCAGCATCCCAGGGATGTTTGTGACACAGATGTTCCATAAAAATCGAAAATTGAATAAGTATCATGTACACAACTCTATAGCTTTCTCTAACGGTAATTTCGCGAAGAGTTGCATTCTATCTGCACGAAGTGACACAAAATTTCATCTTTTGAAATTTTTAATAGTGTCGTACACATGCACTATTTATGCAAAGCGAAAACTTGCTTGAACTGCGTACTCAGCTTAAAGCCTTTGCCAATTTTTGCAAACATGGTTAAAACAAACATATTTATTTGATGTGTATTTGAATGCGACTTTCATCTTAAAACTATATTAGTATTAGTTTGTTATACTTTGTGTGTTGGTAAAGGCGACTAGCTAAAGTGAGACAGCTAATACTAAACAATTGGACAGGCGCAAAGTTGACTACCAGTACAACCTGCCCGAAAACTAACTGCTACCATCATAAATTGTTTTTCCTTAACGAATTAATGGTATGCATTTTTGAAAAATACTGAAAAAGTCGATTTTTTTATAGTGCGATCACTATGTAGCGAAAAGTTTTTTTTTTTTACCAATTTTGACAAAATTTTAACCTTAAACTGCGTAGGACTAATGGGGATGACACTCTAATATACTAGTCTGACAGATTTAATCCCGTTTGTAGATAATTTGGTTAAATTCCTACACTTAACACTTGCCAATTTCTTCAAATAGAGTTGAGTATTTCAGACCAATCTGTTAAGAGAGACATTTAAACCAAAAATGTCAACCTTATAACTCAAAAGGATGCGGTTCCTTTCATACAGTAAACAGGCATACGGATTTTGACGGCCATATGGAATGGGGTAGCCAATTGAGTATTTCTAGTTGTTACAAACGCAATGGTAAATTTAATTTACGTTTCCTATCGTAGATAGTATAAAAAGGAGATTTCTGGCGATTGTTAAAACGTAAAAATTTTGCCGGCTTTCTTTTTCAATGACACACAGGGTAGAATCAGTCAACAAACAAACAAAATGAAATGACAATATAAATTTTTTAAAATAGCCCACACGCCTATGTCACTCTATTGCAACATCAACGCGCCTTAGTGGTGTATGGCCAACTAGTTGCCGTGCTGCATAAATTAATAATAATTAAATTGTTCATTAATTTCAAACAATGTTTAAGTAATTCGTTATGTAATTGCATTGTTTAATACATATTGTTGAATGGATAAATGCAAACCTATAAAAAAATATTATAAATAATAATAATAATAATAACAGACTGAGCCTCCTGATTTATAACGTATCGTTAATGAAATTCAAACAGAAGTATATCAAAAAAATTTGTTGCAACTAAATATAAATAAGTAATAAATAAATAAATAAAATGTTAGTATGTCCAATTACTTCGTCTATGCTTCTATACCGTTCATTGGATTACGATGAGATTTTGTTAAGTTGTTGTTTAGGTGTCTAGAACAGTACAATTATAATACGATAGGTGGACCTGGAGTAAGATGCTTTGTAACGAGAAAAACTTACGTGATCTATTAAGTTTAGGTAGTAGATAGGAGAAATGAACACCAATATCAACGACAAACAATGTCTCAAGGAATTTTTTCTTCGTGAAAAAAATCTAGTTTAAATAAGTGAAAAGTCCCGCTGCTGACGCCTACCCCGCTCACAATACTGTTAGAGTACTGCCATACGTCAAATGTTACAATATGACATTATATATCAGACAATTTCAAACATAAATTACAGGTGTTCTTTTGTAAAATGACGGAGATTTATTTGTACTCCCAATATTAAAACGTAATTATCTTATATATTACACATTTTTTTCTTATACATCACCGACGCCTTTTTTGCGCCTATCGGGCGATGGCAATTGAATTGAATATCATACAGTTCTGAATTCTAATAGACACACACTATAAGGGACAGTTGACAGCAGTAAAAACCGAAGCGTTAAGAAATATTGAAAACGATCTAAATGAATGCAAAGTACGTATTTGCTTTCAGTGGAACAGAAGAAATAATTGTTTGTTTGAAAAATATTTGTTTTGTACGCGGGTTGAACAACGGAAAGTCTGAAAGCCTCATGAGAATATAGTAATTTAAACAAAAAAATTAACGTGCGACGGTATTTGAATAGGTCACTGTTTACTTCTTACTTCTGTGAAAATAAAATGCCATTGTGTCTGAAAGAGAATCTCAAAAAAAAAAGAAAATAAATAGAAAAGGCAATACGCACAATGCTTTCCCACAAAACAGTGTTTATACAATCATTATCGACGTGTGTACGAGTATATAGATTTGATTCATAATTAAATTGTTATTTTTGTCTTTATTCACTGATAAAGTTTACATGATTTTCGTATCAATTTTTCTTTCCTTCATTGCAATATAGAGAAACGTTTGGCATCTTATTTTATTGAAAATTCACATGTTTCTAAGTTGTGCCGGACTGTCACTCACTCTCGTTGGCTATAACAGCCGCTTGAAGAGTGCATTTATGATAACGAGACATTCAATAGACGCTCAATAGAAATTACGCAAGAAAAACCGCTTTGATTCGTTAATAGAAAAGAAAAGCTAATAGGAAAAGCAAAATCTATTCTAAGTATGGCAAAGGTTAGATGAAATCTTATTATAACCGGAATGATTCATCAAATGTCATATATGAATAATTTGCGATTTATTGAATTGTCGGAATCGGTAAGCTTTGAAGATTATAAGAAAGTATCTGACCCATGTTAATTAGCACGTGGCAATATTTAATTTACGGTCGTGGGCGGTCATTACCTCATACAGAATACACCTTTATTAAATGCAGTTGGCTTCCACCTCTCACACAGTAACGCGATCCATCTCATTGTAATAAAACTTTAGGAAAATGTTCCTTACGTGCCTGGAAAGGCTTGTGAGTCTTCTAGTTACTGTACGAGGGGAGAGAAATTCATATTTATTAAAATTATTATTATATTATTATTATTCCAAATATTCTATAAAATGTGATTAGCAAAGTTTTACCGGACTCTGGCAATGTGAGCGTTGTAAAAGTTAAAAAAATCTTTTTTCTTTCTCAAAGTCTGTTCATTAAATGTCGAATTGGTTAAATCTGGTGTATGTTAAACCAGAAATCACATGTATATATTTTAATGATTCAATAGTTTAATACGATTTTGAGAATAACCCCCATGATCTGAACTGAAAAATGCCGAACAACGTTAAGTTTATCAGCAAAAAAATGGATAAGATAAATCTTCGTCAATAAAATTTTCTATGAAAGGAAGCAGGAATCAGATTTTTTTTTTTAAATGAATTGTTCAGATTTTAAGAAGAAAATAATAAATTTTGGCTAAAAATTTCTGTTTTTCGTGCATTTAACTTCAATAAGGCGCGCGCTAACATTATGACGTTGAGCTAAAACCCTGCCAGATATATTTTCTTGCTCATTGCCACCTTTTACTTCAGTCATTCACCAGATCGTATGCTAACAAATTAATATATACATACATTGTAACTACCCTATAGTTAGTCACATTTTAGTTATTTCTACACATGAACGACTAATTTGGTCCCAAATCTTCAAATCAATATTTAAATTGAAGGCTGATATTGTGCTGACTTTCGCAGTGAAACTGTATAAAAAAAGAATGTTCGTGAAATTTGCGGATACATTTTTCCAACGAACAGTTCTATGTTTTTCAAAAGTAAAATTTTCTAAAGTGACAACGTCAACTCTTTTTTGTTGGCATGCAATACTTAAATCGTAATAACTTACATTTTGTATCATAATATTATAATTTTAAAAATTCCGTTCCGTTCCGTTGTTCCGATTTCAATACTGGAAACCAATACAAGAAAGATGGAATAACGTGAAATTTTTTCACGGGCAAACAATGTCTCGTGAACATTTTTTTTCCTGTGAAAAGAACATTATATCTGGCTTAAGACAGAAATCGGAACGGTAATACCTTAGTTTCCATAATCTTCTTTATGTTCGATAAAGTGAACTTGTCTGAACATCCACATGTTTCACTAACATCTAATCTGAATTAAGAAGGATTTACATTCATTCTGTTTGGACTTTTTCAACTATTTTTCAAATTATAAATTTGCGGCATTGAAGTCCCGTTTCTGTCAACATATATTTATTGAAATACATACCTGCTACGCAAATTTATAATTTGAAAAAAGACAGTAAATACGTATGGCCTGTTATGATAACTCATTGTTTATTGCATATGAAATATAAGTTAATTAACATCGTTTGGCAGGTTTGTTCCCTAACATATGGTCTTTGTTAATCTTATTCCAATTAATGCTATTCGATGAAAATAACCATCAATTTAATCGAATCGCAATTTTAGCCTATACTGTACTGTGGCCGAAAAGTTATACGTTCATAACTTTCAAAAAATTTGCAGAAATATTTCTTTGTCTTCGTTTTTTTTTTTGCTTCGATTTCAGCATTTTAATTGTTTACAAATCCGCCCAAGTCTTATGACTAATTACCTTTACAAAAAAATATATATTACAAACAAAAGACAGAAACAAAAAAATTGTAGCACGAAAAAAAAAAACTAGATAAGAAGCTCTTTTATACGTTTCTGCTAAGACCAATATAGACTTCATTACGATTAATAGCAATATAGAATTCCATGAAAATCATTCATATCGTCAATGGTTAACGCCTGTAAAATGCATGTGATTTTAATAGACTCTTCTAGAAGTCGTTTTTTTAATATTCAAATATTGTATTATTACGTAAAATTAAAACAATTAACTGATAACTAATACTGCAAACAAAATATCTAATAATGGGATTAAATAGACCACAAATTTCTAAAGTCAACAAGTGACTTTTATGGGGGTTTTAAAGACAAATATTTACCTGAAGATTAACATTTCAAAACTGCAAGCTTTTTCCATACACAATATTACACTTTATACAAACCAACATCTGATAAAAATAAATAAATAAGAAGTGAGTGCTAAATGCATGATGTAGGCATGATTTGATAAGATTAGAGGACATTTAAAAAAAAAGTCGCAATAAGGAAGTGAGTACTGGAGTGCTGACTGGGACAAAATAGCCTATTAAGCTGTTACGGTTTTTCGGGACAATTCATTGACTGAAAATAATTGATAATTTGGTAATTATGTAGTTAAAACTTCACATAACAATAAACTTTTTGAAACATTGTTTTCTATAAAAGCTGGTTCTACACTGACCATGAAACTTCATATGAAAAAAGGTCATGATTTCTAACACTGGTTTGTACCTGCCACTTCATAAAATTTTTTTAATGCGATAACAAAAATTGCAATACAAAAAGACCCGACTTCACAAATGTACAAACGTGATAACAAACGCGTAAAAAAAAGTGTTCTTCCGATTTAAGTATTGGAAAACAAAACAATAACAAACATAAACAGCACTGATTTTCACGAGGAAACAAAGAAATATTTCAAACAATTTATTTTGTCATGAAAAGAACATATTGTAGAACCAATCCTTAAAGAGGATTTTTCACAGTGCCGGAATAAATTTGGAAATGTAGTCGCTGAAGTGTTAACAAAAAGCTGATGCCTAATTTTACCGTTATTTAATTACATACCTTCAAATTTGCATATTTACCATTTGGCATATATCTGCCAGATTTTTTTAAATAACATAACCTCAACTTAGGAATCAAAATTTACCATCGAAATAATAACATAAAAGTTAATTATCTTATTCTACTTATTTACTCTACTTTTACTTTATTCTACCTGAAAGTATTCAATGTATTCTATTGCCATTAAATCTCATCTCAAACGATTTTCCGTTTGGTCAAATTATCTCTAGAGGTCAGTGTTATAGCACAAGAAAGAAAAAAATAAACAAAAATAGAATACAGCTTATCCATTGAATTGAAACTCAAACTCATTGAAACTCAATTTAATACTATTTTTAATTTAAGCATTTTTTGATGTTCTATATCAATCAAGTTTAGTGTGTAATGCAACACCTATCAAAATTCCTATTCTAAACAATAATAAGAACATGACTTCCGGTACGACAATTTCGTTTGCAGAATTTGCTCGCATTTTGTATATAAAGAGAAATTCCGTTCGAGGTACAAATACCAGCTTTTAGATAATTCTTCCCATACTATCATTCAAACTACACAAATAATTTTTGCATTTTCCGAAATCTACACGTTATGATCACATCGCAAAGCGTCAAATTTTCATGCAAAATATTTGTTTTTCAGTAGCACATTATGCTCTGTATATGTATATGTCACCGTTAATAAATTACTCACGCAAATTCAACAAATTTCATATATGTTTTTTTTTTTTGCAAACTTCCAACCTTGACTGAGAATTGAGTTATAATTTGACATAATTTCGATAAGATATTGTGAAGGAATTTGAATATAAACAAATTAGTTTATGTACGTATTATAATAAAAAAAATCTACCAAAAGAATAGTTTTTATTGACGGCCTTCATAACAACGAAGCCACAACCCGCAAATGTAGTTTTTAATCAAAAGAACGAATGCGACAGAAAAGCTAAACTATAGTACAAGAAAGAAATAAAATAAAAACGTACAAAATATAATCACTGTTGTCACTATTTATACGACAGTGATATATATCAAAATGTGAAAACTTTATAGAGAATTTTGGAAAGTTCAAAAAGAAAAAAAGAGCAAGAGATTTAAATTAACAGAGTTCTGTACAATTGATGCGGTTTGCGTTTTTGCTAGTCAAATCCCAATTTTTCTTCTATTTATAAAAATAAAATTGTCAACATCAACATTGTCATAGCGGTAAATAACGCCACCTTAAGGTATATTCAACATCGATACATATAATTGTAAACGTACATATTGCACATACCAACACATTACATCACGTTACAGGACAGCGATCTCTTAGGTAAATACTAGAGAGTTAAATTCGTTAGATATATTCGACAATGTAACTTGGATTTTGGTTATCAATCCGGTTTAAAGAAAATTGTAAATATTCAGTGTTACCAATACTCTTCCTTCGATACATGTCAATAATATTCAAAACAAAAGCGAAGTATGCAAATCAAAGGAATGTTTGTTTGCTTAACGTCCATTTACCTTAACATAGAACATGTTTTTTTTTTTTTTATTTCCGAGAAAAATCCGTTAGTTTTCTATTTTAAACGGTTGAAACGTCAACCAAACAAAAATTGACCGAAAATTTCAGCAACCCATAATTTCGGCAGCATTATATGCACTGATTTTATATGGGATACAAAAATTTTATCCGATTGTCCGAACTGTGTACAAGCAAAAAAATAAAGCTTTTCCCGCCCTGCGCTACAATGATTTGATGATGCTAGCTAGACAAGTTAAAGCAATAACTATTATCGACATAAATTTACAACATTTGTCATTTTATACATTCGTATCTATGGTTGTGTAAAAATACTATTTGAAAAGAAATCGGAAAGTAAATTTTTTATTTGTCTTCTAGTCAACACATGCTCGTTAATTCGTCAATCGTTTTTGATTTGCAAAGCGACAAATTTGAAAGGTTACGAAAACCAATTGGAAGCTAATGATTGAAATAAAAAAGAAACTGATTGAAACTAACAGAATTGAAAAGTAAGTAGGATAAAATTAGTTAATTACAAAAGAATGTTTATGTATAAATACACATAGTTAAGTATCTTATTAATAAATTAGCCATCATTTTAATAAGTATAGGATTAGACTTAACAAAACAGCTGATTTCTACACGAAAATTCTAAGGAAGTAATTAATTAATAAAATAAAAAACAAATAAATTTCTGTAATCGTGTTCACAATGCGTCATAAAATCCTAACAAATCTTGCCAACATTTTAACAATTTGGTGCTAAAAAGTAAAACAACAAGCAAAAAATTATGTAACGTGTAAGTATTTCACAAATTGAACATAGTTTATTAGTTATTATTAGAAATGTCCACTCATTAGCCAATTTTGTTTCTATGGCCCACCAGCAAAAACAGACATTGAGAATAACGTTTGAATAATAATTTAGACGTTTGAATTTAATCCACGGATAAGAGAATACCTTTAACGACAATTCCAAGCCTAATATTTGAATGACAATGCAATTGAAATTTTCATTTGTTCACATTCCATTTAACTCCAAACGGAAATTATATTCTTAGACTTGTATGAAAATAACACTAATTTTTGTATCTTAAATGTTTGAAAATCTTCACTTCAAATTTTACACATTTTTGAACACGATAGAAAAACATCAATTAACGCGGCAAGTAAAAGAAAAAAAAATTGGAAAAAATGATATTTTTGTGAAGAGTTGGTTACAAACCAGTCACAAACATAGATCATTTATTGAAAGCGAAAATTCCCATTAAACTGCGTTAAAATTATAATTTTCAAAATTTAATACGTCTTGAAATGGATTAACAATGAAGTGAACGGCAACATTTCTGATTGATTGTGCATAAAAAAGGCACTTCTAAAATTGTTCGTTATACATTATGACATTGCAAGGGGAAGGCAACAATACAAAAATGATGTTGTATATTGTTGGCATTATATTCATACAATTGTATAAAACAAATCGCCCATTGCAAATCACACAGCATAATATTACCACATGTGTTGCCATATCAAAATATTAGTATAGAATTACTTGTCAAGTTTCAGGGAAAAATTGTTTATAGGCATTCCAAATTTTTAGCAATTTTCATATTTCATTGAAATAACATCTGTCACCATGACATAAATTGGCAATTTCGCAATTTCTCAGCGAAATGTAAAAATGTCATTAACCTCATGATATTTTTAACAAAAACATCGACTACATGAATATATGAATGAAAATTATGCTGATTGATAGTTTAATATGATATTTATTAAACCACAATAAATTGTATACTAACCCATCCATCATTGGCAGGAATATGTTAACATAGAGTGTAAACATCATTTCAGCCAATTTAGCAATTTTCACACTTAAAGCCAAACCGTGAGAGAGTTTGGGTTATTGAACTGGATGTGTGGCACTTCTATATTATTGTTTGTATTTATGCCCAAAAACCGAGGTGAATGTCCTGGGCTTAATATATGTTTTGATTGAAAAAACAATTTCTTAGGCACAATGCATTGACCTAAACGTTCAGTTTTTAATACAAGTTAGTATGGGGCTTTCTGGGGGGAGGGATTTGGAAGACTTAAGAGTGGTTGGGTGGCTCTTTCATTTCAATTGCGCCTTTAAAATTTCAATAAGATTATTCGTATGCGCAAAGGCATTTCCGGATATCTGTTGAATTGCAGTTTTAGGTGTTTTGTTACAATCTTTTCTGTGTGGGTTTTAATTTAAACATATGTATGTTAAAGTTTAAGCACCCCTTAAGTTTTTTATTACTAAAGGAGTTGGGGTCTTTCCAGGAAATGTTATGCTTCGTCAGAGTTGTTTTTCTGAATTGGCTTTTTGCTAGATCAACATAAATAGATTATGTGAATTTAAACAAGAAGTATTCGTTGAATTAATATACGAAACTAATAATAATAAAACGTTGTGAAAAGCACGTAGTATTTACTTTTACTTTTTTTCCAATACTATTTATTATTCGCCTCGCGTCAGTTCTAAAAGGAACGACGTAGTAGCAGATTGATCTGACAGTTTTAATACTATTTGATTCGCAAATATTTAATATAAAAATTTAACTAAATTACTCACAAACAATATCAAATTTTTGTTGTAATTATTATTAATTATTAAATCTACAAGATCGATCTGTTAGTGGGCTATCTCCTTAACTAGTTCTAGTTTCAGTATGGTATTTACCGATATTACATTATATCCGCACTTCTATGTGTCATTCACGTTATAAGAACAAAAAGAAGAAATCTGAAATCAGTTATTGCGGTTGCATTCTGCATTTATCTCTGCATTTGAAAACATATTGTTTGTCTTAATAAGTATTGTTTAGTTTTCTGGATACAAAAATGGCTCCTGAAAATATCTTCTCGTTTACATTGGATAACATTCTGGTAGTGTTTATAATGCAACTTTGGAATATTTTAAAATACTCTGAGATCATGTGACTGAGTCAGAAGACAAAAACCTGCCAACTCTTTAGATATTGTTTCATTCGAATTAACAATAAAAAAAAGCCTAATACGGCTTTTGAGCCTTTTCATGAACGATTTTTACATTTTTCAACATTTTCTTGTCATAAAGATGAATGAGTTCTTAAATTTATTATTTGTTTATAAAAAAAGATGGACTAAGGTGAAATTCCGCTAGGATGCATGACTATGATTGACAAACCGATATACATAAAATGACGATGTGATTCGCTGTTGCATTTGAAGCAAATGCGTGCAACTTTGAAAATGTTGATGAAAATATGGGATTCAAAATTAAGCATAAAACAACACATTTTGGAATTGGTAAGAGCTAGTGGAAAAGTGCTAGACTATTTTTATTTGGCATTAATATTTGGTGAAAGGATTTTTGTTTTCGACTTACAATTTGCAAGAAATCAGCCACACTTCAACTGTTTTCCAAAAAAAAAAAAAAATAAAGTAATTCTAAAGAGGTTGTGTAAAGTTGATAAGAAATTAAGGAAAGAATATTCAGCGTCCGTTTACCGTTAAAGGGTTCAAAAGGAATAAGTAGTTCAATATATGCTCATGTGAGCCACTTCGTTTGAATGATACGCAGCTCTTCATGAAAATTTAATGTTTTTGCCGCCATTGCATACAGAAATTGCTGCTGTTTTAAGAAAGAAATGAACCTCAAACGTTTTAAATAAATGCTTAGTTTTTCAACTAAGAAATCTCTAAAAAAAAGGAAATAAATGAAGATGTTTTGCTAAGTCTACGTTCAACCATTGCGCATTTATCTCTACATGAAAAATATGTTTAGGTATTTGATGGGTAATGTTTTTGGATTTGTCTAGTCTTGAAACTATGAAAAATCTTCCACATAATAGTGTACTAAACATTTTTTTTTTACGAGAAAGAAGTTAAAAGTGCGTTTTCACACAAAAAATATCGGTGAGGAAGAGCGCTAAAAAAGTAAAACGTAAACAAAAATGGAAAGCAGCTGATGTTCATTGGAACTCATTTTAAAGTAATTTTTAATATATGAGTACATCTTGTATCCTTACTGTCTACCAGTCACTGTCACTGTCACTGTCTACCTATTCGAAATAGTAATTTTTTACTTTTCAAACTAATTTCCAACATTTATTGAACACGGTCCTGTACTAGCAACGCACTCTTGTTAAATCAATATAATAAAACAGAATGACGACGGAAAAGTTATGCAAACGGTACAGAATTGCTTGTGTTCTGCATAGGAAAAGAAACTTATTTGAGATTAATAGCATCCCTTAAAAGGAAAATCTTAAACACCATATGATAGAAATGTCATTCGTGTGAAAGTTGTTTCAGTTACGACCCAGGCAAACAGTATGATAACACAACAAAACACACATTTACATCTCTGTTTTTACCTCGGAAGTTGTAGGTCGTTAATGCAGTCAGTGTAGTTTATTGGAATTTGCACAAAAGGCGCGCAGAGGTACTAAATATAGAATGCTTAATAACTTGTTTAAATAATTGTACGATGACATTAACATACATTTTCTGTGTGACACACAATGTCGATGATTATATGATGATGACTTATTTTTAGTGCATTTTTATGGCATTTTCGTCTCCCTTTTGGCTAAAGAAAAGCAACAACAAAAACGACACGTGAGACACGTGATAAAACAATCATGTCGGACTGTTTTCGATGGTAAATTTCCATTGATTTCTTATTGCTCGTTTCGCAGCTGAACGACGCAACCAATTCATTGACACAATGGTATACTCGAATAGCCAACGCCACCACCGTCTGACGTTGGCCATAGATGTGGTGTCAATGTGGCTATGGGCCCGTTGTTGTCGTTGTTGTAGCTGTTGTAAGACGTTTTTAATTAGAGGGGCCTGTCACCGCTGCCTACGTCGTCGTGGGGCTCGTCGTCGCCGCTGTTATAGTCGAACTACATGGTCTCGTTTAAGTTTTTTTTAAATAATCTGTGGCGATGTTTTGGCACGTAAAGTTGTGTGACAACTTACGAAATCGCTTTTAATTAAATGACAAAAAAAATAAATAAATATCACGAATCGTAACTAAATTGATCATAGAACTATAAATACATATAGCGAAAAATAAGAAACATTATAGCGAATAAGTTGCACATCAAAATCATAGAGGGAATATAAAACAGAAAGAAGACGAGAGAATACGATAGAGGGAGAAATATAGAGTCCGAGAGATATAAAATAAACGAGCGGAAGAGTAATGTTTCTGATAGTGGGCGGTAATGTGTGGTTGTACGAGAAAATAGTAGTACTTTGCCACTTTGACGTCTATTTCCACCAACAAGTTCACGTCACCCAGCAGCTGTTTTACTTTTTTTACATTATATCGTTTGTTGCAGTTTCTGTTTATGTTTCTTAAGTATTCCCCTATTTTCGTGTTCAATGTATTACATTTTGTTGCCGCTTAATGTTCCGTACGAAGAATAATGCGATTTCTATTTCAATTGTAAGTATATGATAAAAATTTCACGCAAACGTTTAGATATTGCATTGGATAGAGGCTTTTGACTTTAGTAATCAAAAATCGAACCTAATCATGGGTTTTCGTTTTACTCTTTTTTTGAAAATTTTGGTTTTTAAACAACCGGTGGAACGGACTGTTTTCTGCCAGTGCCGCGCTTTTTCTTTTTAAATAGACTTGAAGTATATATATGTATACATACATATGTATTATATATAAATGTATATATTCTAAATTTTCACATTTACAGGTAATTGGTATACCAATCCTGAAAATTATTTGTCTAATAGGTGGCTTTAGTATCTCATATTGTGTAAAGGCGATCGGATTACGTTAGATGGCGTCAGGTAGCTAAAATTTCGTAATCAAAAAATATTCAGACAGTTTCCTT
This sequence comes from Philornis downsi, assembly GCA_019455685.1. Lineage (NCBI taxonomy): Eukaryota > Metazoa > Arthropoda > Insecta > Diptera > Muscidae > Philornis > Philornis downsi. The sequence continues at coordinate 2,236,140 of JAHXMU010000129.1, forward strand.
GAGGACCAGAGATTGACACCACCAAAGAGATAGTATGCCATATTTGCCGCCCTGATATTGTAACAAGCAACCACGTGCAATTCTGGTTTCGTCGATTTCGTTTCAGTAATTTTAATGTCAAATATACACCACGCTCAAGAAGGCCAATTGTCGAGAATGGCTATAAAATAATAGAAATCGTCAAGTCCGAAAATCATGCACAAAATACCGACCGCAACCACTTAAATAAGGCTGGGTACAAAAAGAATCTCCATGTATGGGTGCAACATGACTGAACTCGAAAGACCTCATGGACCAAATTTCTATTTGCAAATCGCGACTCAATCCATCAAGATTGATTGACTTATTTGTAAAGCGGATGGTAATAGGCGATGAATATCAAGTTACTTATGATACATTGAAGCGAAAACGGCAGTGGTCGAATCGCGGTGAGCCGGCAGAAATGCGGTCAACCTCAAATTCAGGGATCCAGGGATTCATTCACTTTGAATCCTTAATTCGGACCCAATGGGAGAGCAATTATGTTTTATCAGGGCAACACCAAGCCACACAAATCGATAGTGATTCACTAGAAGCTCAGGTAGCTTGATTGAGAGATTCGTATGCACCACCTTTACAGTCCACACATGGCGCCAAGTGATTAACATATGTTCCCGTCTATGGCGAATGATTTTGCTGGTAAACAGCAAAATTCTCCTCAAGAGAAAGTTTTGAAAATCGACTATCCCAGTTTTTTGCCAATAGAGACGACAAGACATAATTAGATTATTTCCAAAACGGCAACAAATTATCGAATAAATCGGTGCATATTTCATCTATATCTGACCATTGTAAATATGCTAAATAAAAACTTCAATGGTATGTAAAAATAATGGAAAAATAAAAGAAAACTGATCAACCTCAATAGCTCATTCAACTTGTCGGCAGAAGTATTCTGCGTATTCTGATTTCAACCCATTTACCAGCTAACTATTACATCGAAAATCAGGTGTTGAATGTGACGAAATCGCAAATCCTGCAAAATTAATTGGTTTCGCCTGTAGTCTGAATAAGATACCACATTAAATTAAAATATTTCGATACGATATTGAAATTATATCATATGTCCGATTTTCAAAAGAAAATGTAAAGACACTTCTCCAATTGAACTGTTTGAATTTTTTGTATATAAAATTAAAGTAACTCAATTTTAATAGGCAATTTTAATCGGGTTGTTTATATTTTTCTTAAAAAAATTGTAATAATAAAAAAAAAGATATCTGTGATAATCTCCATTGTTTTGCTTTAAAAGGTCCCATATTAGCTTCAAACGTTAAATTTTGCGAGTTATATGTATACAAGGTCAACAGTGACATTTTGTATGGGAAACGAAATTTCGTTAGAGGTCAATACTAGCCTTTAGGTAGCATCCCGCAGGTTTTCACTAAAGTTTCATTTGAGTACGCATCTACAGGAATGTTTGCACTACAGAATGTATAATTGTATCTTCTATTTTTTACTTTTTTGTTGTTTAAAGCTTTTCCAAACAGGTCTCCAGAAAGATACTTACTGGGTTCAGATAAATGGTAAAAGAGGAAACAATTAATTCTCCAAAAGACGAGAAAATGGATTACCTACACAGCATTCAAAATAAGAAATGTTGAATTTAATTAAATATCACTAATGTAGAATTGTCGATGTTACCGTTTTATAGCTCTCCCCGTAAGTATCATACGATTTAAGGGGAATTCATTTTATGCATTTTGTTCTTTTTACGATTTTACTCCTTAAAATATCTGTATTACAACATTTACCGTCATTTTTGCATCATCCATTCATTCAATGGCTTCTTTAGCTTGCTATTTATTACTATTGCGATCTTTTGTTGCATTTTTACTGATTCGTATCCGACCCGTTCATATGGTTTGGATATGAACATAAAAAATATTTACATTAATTTTCGACTAAATTCTTTGAATTTGTTCACACTCTTGACATCCAAAATGCCCTACCCGCCATAAAGGCATTGACCATGGTGGTCACTGTATACTTGTGTGTGTGTGTGTGTGTGTGTGTGTGTGTGTGAGTGTACAAAGTGTTCAATCTCACATTATTAATGAAACGCTTTGTTTTTCTTCACAGCAGCCTTCCCTACAGACACGTCGCCAGATCTCTTCTACAAAATACTGCATAGCATGATTTAAAACACCATTCTTCCAACCGGAATTCATTTATTAGAGTTCTTTTAAAAGGACTCTATGTCAGTTGTAAGTAATATTGACAGAAAATTGTTCCATTTTACTTTCGACACTGATATCTATTTCGTGCTCAAAATATTGATGGAAACTTGGATGGAAAATACTGAAAACTTGACTTTTATCTTGCTCGAACGAAGTCATGGTTGACCTATTTTTCTGCCGGTTTTGTAAGCCACGTTTGCACGGTAGAGAAATCTGGTAACTCCTCTTGAGCTAATGGTAATTGACAAATAGGGCTTAATCGCCACTGGTTACAGAGGCGCCAGCGAATTTTTGTGAATTATGAAATTTTTCACTAGTTAACGATTTTGTAAACCGATTTACCGTTTGGTCTTCAAAAATAAAACAGAATTGTGATTTTTTTGTGTAACAACTTTTCTTGATAAGTTTTTTTATTAAAAAATTCCGAAATCTCTCTAGCACTTTCCCCCTTGGTTTATCCCAAGATTGTTTGTTTCGTTATCGTAATGATTTTGATTTCAAATTTATCATGAACGATATGGGAAAGTAAATAAAGTGTGTTTTATGTACATATACAAGCTAATATAACTGGTTATTATTTTAATTAAATATTCCGACGACTGAAGCAGTTCCCACGTATTAAAATAACAAAATTAAGTCATTCAACATACATACGTGATTAAAGACTGGCCAAAGACGATTCCACAAATGCAATTTTTTTTGCATACCCCATGTGCTGCCCTTTTTGCTTTTGGTATATTGCGGCGCGATATGGTGCTAAAGCATAATTTTTATAGGTGGAATAATATAGAAATTCCAACGCCCCCACTGCTCCAAATGATATAATGTTCGAGTTGTGGGCAGATTTCCCCATTGATGGTTTCTCATGTTAAATATCTAACTATTAGTGCATTTTTAAAATGTTTCCAGTTCGTTATTTGCATTTGTTTTGTGCATACTTAGAAGCGTTTTTATTTACTGAATAAATAATTGCTTTTTCTGGCAAAGCTATGTAAAATTCACTAGTGTTGGTAAATTTGAACGATTTCCATTTCATTAGATGTGATTCTTTTTTAACATCTTTGTTAATTATCTTTAGCAACATTTTTATCGCTGATTAAGTGCTTCCTTTTTGTAGAAGACTCATGTATATTTCACTATTGTTGATACGGTTTGACCAATTTTCATTTCACTTTTTTTTCCTTTTTTTCCTTTTTTCCTTTTTTCCTTTTTACTTCTCTTCTAGCTATGTCTACTAATTAACAATTATTAAAGGTGTACCATCAATAATTGTTTTCTTACTTTTTGGAATATATTTTCTGAAAAACTTTTCTTTAAAGATATTGCCTCCCCATAATTCCGGTTCATATTTAACGTATTTGTTTCTAAAATGTTGATCTCCCTTCCTTGATTCAACACTGGCTTTTTTTTTCAGCTCCTTAACTCTTGCTTCCGATTTCAGCCTTATAGTTACGCTAGCAATGACACACAAAATTGAATATTGTCACCACAGTGGAAAAATCGTTATTTTACGATTTTAGACAAAGACTGTGCCGGTACAAAATCCATAACGGGGAACTATTGCCGGTACTGCTAACTATCAATCCCGAAAGGGCTTCCTTGTCACTCCTCTTGCACATTATATTTTAGTCTCATAAACTCTCTCATAGTCGATAGAATTGCCTTACAGAAACAAAGTTGTAATAAAAAAATGAAACGTTGTTTTGAAGAGCAAACTTTCATTTTATTTACAATTTTATTTTATTGCACAAATTGTAATTTATAATCCCAAAGGTCAAATCTAAATCAAATTGCAATATAAGATTGGTATAACAATTTGCATGCCTCTAAAATATAATTTATTCACTCCCAAGACAATTCTTTGCTAACCAAATGAAAAATAACTACATACTCATATCTACCACAAACAGTTTGCCCAATACGTATCCAATACCATTTACCAGTTTAATAGTTTATATAGAACCTACTGTAGAATTTACATCTGCACTAGTATCTATAATTTGTTCATACATATTATATAATTGAGCTATTATAAAAATATATTTTAATAGCCAAGCTTCCACAACTTTCTTTTACTTACCTTTAGTTGTGAATGTAATCAATCACCGGCTTGCCGCTTAACACTCCTCTTATAAAAAATTAATAAGTATAACTTACTACCTACGACAACTGGCAAATCAAGCGATTCTAATTAATTAAATGCCTATACACACATTTTGTAGGCATTTTTGTAGGCTGGCGTATAAGACCATGTTAAGTCAATCCTGGTAATAATGGCAAGTGTGGTAGTACAACTTAATTGTTAATAATTAGAATTTCGCAATATCATTTTAATTGAATGGTGGATAATTTGTTGACTGCCTATTTAAATAATGTACATTTTGTGTGTCATATTTAATTATATATGAATTTGCTTTTCCCGCATTTCTAATATTTTTCTACGACATTTTTTGCGTAGTTTTGCTGGTAACGATCGATAGATCCTATCTTAAGAAATTTTGAAATTAATTTTTTATTTATATTGTCCCGGTCTTTATTGTTTTCTTTCTTTTGCCATTATTGTCATTAACTTTTTGTAAACGTTCAAATGACATCTCCCCATGCAACTGTCGCTCCTTCAAGCTTGTCAAATTTTATGAAAGCCACAAGTTTTGTATTTACATTTGTCAAGCGGCATTAAACTTAAATACCTTTAACAATTACAAATCAATTGTTGTGGTTATTATTGGAAATTTCCACACAAATAACTGATAAAACTACAGGGTGGACCATATGAGTGTTGGCGATTTAATTCTTCAATTTCTCGGCAACGCGCGGCGCGGGGGGATATGTTGTTCGCTGCGCCGCTTCCTGGAAATTTAGTCGCCATGGAGCCGTACACGGGAGTGCAGCGTGCATTTTGTCTCCGAGCGTATTACGAAGACAATAAATCAGTGATTACTGCACGGCGTTTGTATCGGCATGAACACGCTTTACACGGTTTAAGTGAAGTTCCAAGCGCCAATGTGATACGAAAAATGATCAGAATGTTCGAAACAACCGGCTCAATAGTACCAATTACGGTTCGTGGTCGCCCAGTTTCTGCAAGATCAGCCGACATTGTGGAGCGTGTTCGTGTTTCAGTTCAGCGAAATCCGCAACAGTCAACACGTAAGAGAAGTCAGTCTTTGGATGTCAAAAGAACAACTTTACGACGAATTTTGAAACGTGATTTGCATTTGAAGGCTTATAAGATTCAGATAGTCCAAAAATTAAAACCCGATGATGCCAATAACCGACTTAACTTTGTCAATTTGATGCTAGAGCGGTTCAACAATTTCAACAACGTGATTTTTAGTGATGAGGCCAATTTTCACCTTAATGGCCATGTGAACCAGCAAAATTGTCGGTTCTGGTCCGAGACTAATCCCCGACGCTTGCATGACCACTTCACAGCCCTAAGCTTGCGATGACGGTTAGAGCGAACAATTATTGCAACATGCTAGCAGACTTTTTGGTGCCAGCTTTGCAAGAACTTCAAGGCAATACCTCGAGGATGTGGTTTCAACAGGATGGGGCCACATGTCATACGGCTAGGGTATCCATAGAGCTGCTGAAAAATGTTTTTCCTGGAAAACTCATTTCGAAAAGGGGGGATATTGAATGGCCCCCACGTAGCCCCGATCTCTCTCCATGCGATTATTTTCTATGGGGCTACCTCAAATCGGTAGTCTACGGGAATAATCCGACCAATTTTAGTAAAGGAGAAGTAAGGTTAAGTGACGACAAAGCATACCTTAGAAACACTTTCTGTACTTTTTCAATCCGCGTAGAATGAATTGATGCAACAGGATTCCAAATAACCGATGCATACTCGAGTTTAGAACGTACAAAAGCAGAGAACAAAACTTTTTTTGTATAAGGATCAGAGAATTTATACATATTTCTACGAATAAAATAAAACATTGCATAAGCTTTTGGTATAATGTAATCTAGGTGATTTTTGAATGTAAATTTGAAGTCAAAAACTACCCCCAAATCAGAAAATTCAAAAATTTCTTCCAAGATTTCATGATAAATATGATATAATGAATTAATTGTATTTCTACAGCGATGGAATGTCAGTTTAAAACATTTATTAGTATTGAATGGTAAATCATTAGCTTTCGACCAAATAGCAATCCTATCTAAATCTTCCTGCAACAACGTAACATCATTCAACGTGTAGATTGATTTAAAAATCTTTAGATCATCTGCATACATAAGATATTTCGAATTTTTAAAACACATACCAATATCATTAACAAAAATATTGAACAATAAAGGCCCAAGAATACTACCTTGTGGAACACCAGAGGTAGGAAAATAAGCACTAGAATAATAACCATCAATACAAACAGTACATACCCGATTACCCAAATACGATTTCAACCAATTTAAGACATTGGAGTGGAAACCGAATTTATGAAGCTTAAATAAGAGAATATCATGGCGAACTCTGTCAAAAGCTTTAGAAAAGTCCGTGTATATCGTGTCTACTTGAGCACCACTTTCAAATTCATTTAAACAGAAATTACTAAAAATAGCTAAATTAGTAATTGTGGAACGACCAGAAAAAAAACCCGTGCTGATTAGGGTTAATATGCCTCTTTATTAAAAAATATAATTTTTCACGCATAATATGCTCAAAAACTTTAGCAATGTTAGGCAACTTAGAAATAGGCCTGTAATTAGTAACTAAGGTTCTATCTCCCGACTTAAAAACTGGAAAGACTGTTGCAGTTTTCCATTTATGAATAAAATATCCAGAATCAAGTGATTTTTGAAACAACATTTTTAAAGGAACTAAAAAAGCTTTTGAGCATTTTTTAAGAAGAAAAGAAGAGATTCCATGCAGATCAGATTTAAAAGAATTTTTGAGCTTAAGAATGGCAGACAGAATGTCCTCATCAGAAACGTCAATAGACCCAATATCAACACAAGGCACAATATTGTCGAAGTAACTAAAATTATTTACAGTGTTATCTTTTGTAAAACTTGATTCAAAGAAATTCTTAAATAAGTTTACTGATTCTTCTGCCGAATTTGAAACAATATTATTATGCTTTAGACCTTTAGGGATGGAAGAATTGTTTTTTTTTTGACTTTATATACGAAAAAAACCGTCTTGGATTATCCTTTAAAGACTCATTAAACGATAGTATATACTGATTATACAAAAATTTATTTAAACAATTAAATTCACGCATATAATGAATATAATATTTTTCATCAATCGGGGAATTAGAAATCATAAATTTACTATAAAATTTATTCCTTAAGTTTTTTAATTTTTTCAATCCTTTGGTGTACCAAGGTAATTTATAAACCTTTGGCTTAATATGAGATATATTATGCTCGACTATAAAATTTGTCATTTTTAAAAATTCATCATAACAAATAGCGACAATATTACTATCTAAAATATCGGGCCAATTGATATCTGAAAGTAGTTCATTTAAAGAATCAAAGTTACAGGAATTATAGTCATAATCATTAGCTAATATAGGAATGTGAGACTTCGAAAAATTATAAAATTGTAAATTAATACAAATTGCAGAATGATGAACCGTTTCAGGAGAAACAGGAAATTTGCATTTAACTACCGAAAACAACATGTCATTGCTAACAAAAACTAAGTCTAGCAAACGCCTTAATTTATTAAACACTTTATTAATTTGTTGCAGACCAATACTAAGTAATGCATCAATAAATTCAATTTCAAACGACTTATTAACATTACATGGAAGAAATTTATCAATGTTATGAACTTCATTCCAAACAATATTATTTAGATTAAAATCACCTAAGATACACATTTTATCATTACTATTTAAATTGTCTGAAATATGCAAAATGTTATTTGAGTGAGCCTGATACAAACTATCCAAACTATTTGGCGGAATATAAGAGGCACAAATAAAAAAATTTCCTTGAATAGATTGAATTTCAACACAAAGTTGATCCAATAATAAGTTGCCATCACTTAATTCAAATTGTTTCGAAACGAAGGCACTATTCACAGCAATTAACACACCACCACCTCTCAAGCAGCCACTTAAAACACAATCTCTATCTTTACGAAAGACATTAAATTTTTTTGTATCAAAAAATTCTTCATTAAAAAAATCCGAATTAAGCCAAGTTTCAACAATTTCATATGCAGTCTACGTGTTATTGCACGTACATGTTACTGTTTTCCACTACACTTTTCTGTAAGAAATATACTTTTTTCTACTACACTTTTCTGGAAGAAATATACTTTTTTTCTTACAGAAAAGTGTACTCCACTACACTTTTCTCACAGAGAAGTGCTTTCAAATATACTTTTCGAAAAGAAAAGTATCAACTCAATTTCTTTACCCATTTTTTTTGCCTGGAATATCAACCAAACATCTTTGCCTCTCTTTCCGTTAATCCCCTAGAGCCAAAAACTGTTCCGCTTTCAATTTTCAAAATTATGTATTGCAACTTTTAAAGACATCTCAAATTGGTAGATAAATCTGAGAGACCACAAAACATCGATCCATACTTATCAACCAGTAAAAGTTGATTGATTGATGATTTCAGACCACAGAGATTTTTGATAAAAATTTCAGGAGCGAATAAACAAAAAAATAAATAAATTTTTAACCGAATTCTACAGCGTAAATCGTACAAACGTTATGCAAATAAAGAAAAAATGTAAGAAGTTATGTTGAATAGTTTAAAACAACGTAAAGTTATTCGCAATACAACCGACTTGAGGATTTTTGAGAAAAAGTTTATACGAAGTCTTCTCTGGAGAAGCGAAGAAAACGGTGCTTCAAGGAAAAGACGCAAAAAAAAAACAAGTCGATCTATACCTGCTTTTCGTCGACTATAAATTTACCATCTACAGTCTGTTATGGCAAAACTTTCCAAGTCATAAAATTTAATCTGTGAAAAAAGTCAGCCGTTTTTCACCTAAAAGGACCTTAGGTAAGATGACAGTCTAGCGATATTTTCACATGATCATAGTCTAATAGTCCAATTCACCAGTCGGAAACATGCAATGAAATGTTCACTAAATTCTTCTTGACATAACATCGTGGTTTATTCAATTTAATTTATTTTTGATTCAGGATTGCAATTTGAAGTCTTAAAGTCGATTTGATTAAATTACAATATTACAACATATCTTTTCCATAATTTGATAACAACTACATTACAAAACTTTACAATACTAATGTTATAAAACGTGAAAACGAACAATTGTCAGAACTCGGTTACGTCTGGATATGTCTGCTTTTGAACCTCTTCGGATTGATCTTTAGCACAAACATGGCAGTTTAATGTATTGACGCGATCGGCAAATCGGAAATGTGCCCCATCGCAAATAAGTAAAACTTTCGCCTGCAGACTTTTCATGAGCTGCTGACAATTCACAAAATCTCTGGAAAAAAAATGATCGAAAATTGGAAAAAACGAAAATCAGCTGTAAATGGCTTGATGGGCCAAACGTGCTGTTGTATTATTGAAAATGTGTAATTGTATTAGGTTATCCAATACAAGGTTAGGCTAAACCTTGTCAAACAATAAAAAATCCGTACTGAAAAGAATATCTACAAATAAATCAACCATTATAATGAATCGACTTTCCGACCAGATTGGAAATGGATCCCGTTATAAACTTGTCAATTTTTTAAGTTTTACAATCTTGCTACCAGTTACTTTTTTAGCAATTATAAAATTAAACGTAACTTTTGATTGATTGTGATAATAATATCACATGAGCCATTATTTTCCCATGGAACTCTACAGTCTAGTTAGAGCTTTAAGAGTGAAATATTTATGTTTTGCACACTTAAAAAAGCAAAACTTTGTCTTGCACGAAAAGTAGCATTATAAAAGCAGGATACAATTTATATCTATAGCATAATACACGTCTTAGGCGGAATTTTAGATTGTTATTTGTCCATTTATACGTATTTAAAAACTAATTTCTGGAGACTTACACGAGTATATAAAACTCCTAAACTCTTTTGTTTATAAAACATGCAGTTTAATATTTAGCGGTTATAAAACCAAAAATGTTTACATTTTGCAGTGGTAAAATCCCTGTAATGGCATATTCCCAAACGGATTTTTCGGTGGGAACTGATCATTTAAAAAGGCAGCTCAAACGTATTGTCAAAATTGTCTATCACTTAGTTTGTTTGTAGTTAATTTCAAGTATACTTTACTACTTTTACAATCGATAAAAATATCAAGCAAAAAATTTGGCAAAAATTGTGTACAACTAAAGACATTACAGAAGTCCTACGGTAAATTAACTTGATCAGAAACATCTGTATTTGATTGGTACATTGTATTCAAAACCGGTCCAGATGTGATGGAAAATTTATCTCGCTCTGGTTAACCATCAATGTCTTCAACAGTAATTAACCATCGATTAAATGAAAATCTTCACAGTTTGAGAGAGATAGCGCTTCCTGCGTCCCATGCATCAATTCCCACCGTTTTGCACGATTATTTGGGTGTGAAACCAGGCAGCAGCTGTTTTGTACCGAAAAATCTAAGTTTTATTTAAAAACTCAGTCGTGTAAAGATGCTAGAGCGGATCAAAGTCTATAGTAGACTATATGACTTTTAATTAGGGGTGGCAAGACATGGATTTAGGAGTATGGCATGCAAACCATTTAAAAGGCTTCGGAATTCTGCCTTCAAACTGAGCCGACATAAAAAAAATGTATTAAAGTAGATGAAAACCATCTGTACCATCTAACAAAATATCTGTCTCTGGATATTCTTGTTGTCGGAACGATCGTCCCAGCCAAAGAGGTGGCGGAGTTGCATTGTATGTTTCAAACTCCGTTGAATACAAAGTAGTTTTAAGGAGTGACAACTATGGTGTACTTGAATGCTTGTTTGTGGAATTGTTGCTTGGTAGAAGAAAAGTATTAGTTGGAGTTGTTTATCTACCGCATGGTGATTTTGAACTATTTGAGAACTATATTTCCGACTTGCTGGTTCAGTACTCAGATGTTATTATAATGGGTGATTTTAATTGCAATTTGTTTGATATTGTGAAGTCGCATGGTGTTAGAGAAGCAAGCAGGAGAATGAATATGGTGGTTAGACATAATTCTTTGCCTACACATTTTAATGTATCTCATAAATCTACTTCGCTAATCGATTTTTTCCTTATTTCGTCACCAGATCTTATAGCTGAATCTGGTCAATCAATTTGCCAAAGCATTTCTAACCATGCTTGTATTTTTATCTCCATTGATATAGCTGTTAGAAACAAGGAATATTTTTATGAATTTATTGACTACAAAGCTGTGAATTCGGATACCTTGCGTGATTTCATAAGTCCCATAGATTTTTCACAATTACACACTACAAACAATGTCGACATGCAACTTAATATTTTTATTTCTTGCCTTTCATCGATACATACTATTTTCCCGCTTAAAAGAAAATTAGTTCTTGCTTTTAAGGATAACTGGATTAATTCTCCAAATTTAGCGTATTGTGCGTCAATTCGCGACCTGGCTTATAAAGCATATTTGGAAGATAAAACTGAAATTAATTGGAAAATATTTTGCAGGGCAAGGAATAAGGCTAAATCTGTGATCAGAAAGGGAAAGATTGATGCACATTCCAGGGCATTTAGGTGTAAATCAACGAAAGGATTGTGGAATTTATTAAGAACTAATGGGTTCTCTTCAGCTATCAATAAGCTATCAATTGGATTCATATAGTGATAATGTTATGAATTTCCCGCGGCGGGAGAGTGGTTTTTCGTTTCAATGTGTTGAGCTATGGGACTTGGAGAAAGCGTTTCTAATGATTAAGTCTAATGCAGCCGGTGGTGACGGATTTTCTTTAAAATTTTTAAAATTTGTACTCCCCTATATTTCAACCCATTTCCTACATATTGTAAACAACATCTTGACTACATTTGAGTATCCATCAGCATGGAAATTAGCAAAAATAGTCCCAGTGGTAAAAAAGAACTCAACACAGTCTGTGGCCAGTTATAGGCCAATTTCAATTTTGCCAATTTTGTCAAAGATAGTGGAGCATATTTTGAAAATCCAATTAGCCAAATATCTTGAAGTCAGGTCTTTTCTGAATGATTGTCGATGTGGATTCAGAAAAGATAGAAGCACTACTTCTTTGCTACTAGGTCTGACTAATAGTATTCGGGAAAATTTCAATGGGAGAAAATTATGTGTATTGGTGTCATTGGATCTGGAAAAGGCGTTTGATCGAGTGGATCACAAATTTTTGATTTATAAGTTATATAATTTTTACGGGTTTGGAAACAATGCTTGTAGTTTAATTTACTCCTACCATTCAGGAAGGAAGCAACAAGTTTGTGCCAATGGTAAATATAGTAATGTGCTCAGTGTAAAGAGTGGGGTGCCGCAAGGCTCAGTCTTGAGCCCGATTCTCTTCACTCTTTACATCAACGATTTTTTTCCAAAATTTGATACTCTGTGTAAACCGTATGTCTTTGCTGATGATATTCAGTTGCTATTTAAAGGGGATTTCCAGTTTCTAGATGTTCTTCAGGAGAAAATTAATTATGTGCTTGATAGGTTACGTGATTGGATGTCAGAAAACAGAATTTGTGTCAATTCTTCTAAGTCCAAAGCTATGCTTTATTCAAACCAAACTGAAATGGGTTTGAGAGTAATTTATAATGGTTTTAGTTTACAGTTTGTGCATGACATGAAATGTTTGGGAGTCTTATTAGATGATAAGCTGCGTTTTGAGAAGCACATTAATCATGTTGTTTTAAGTGTTAACTATGCATTGCAACTAGTTTGTCGCTCCCGCTGTATGTGAAAAAGCTTAGAGATATACTCTGCTACTAATCAAAAATATATGAAACTCCTTCAACTATCTTTGAATAGAGCTGTTCGCTACATCTTTTCTCTAAAGAGACGTGTACATATAACACTTTTTGTGATTAAATTTCTGGTATGTTCATTTCCTGCATTTGTCGATGTATGATTGCTGTTGTGTTTTTACAAAATATATTCTAACCAATGTCCGCGTTTCCTATACGAATCTTTTAAATTTTGTCGTTCCGTTCGTAGAAGGCAATTGTTTATCGCCAAACTTTGCCATCTTACAGCACGATCTTTTAATGTGAGAGTAGCTCGTAGCTATAATGCATTGCCAAATGAGCTTAGAAATTTAAATGTATCATGCACAATATTTCGTAATAGACTTATCTATCATAAGCAGTTGACGTAGGTGAATATTCTTTACATCTTACATCTTAATGATTGGTGTATTTATTGGTTGAATTTAAATGTATGATTTTATGTGATCAATTTTAATTTTATATACATTTCTACATTTACTTTGGAGTAGTATTTATTTCAATTTATGCATTTTATTGTGATTTACCAACAAAGAAAAGTGGTATTTATTTTATGCATTTTGTAATTTATTTAATATTGGCCAAAAGGCTTTAAATTACAAGACTGTTCAATAAATGAAATGAAATGAGAACTTAACATAACGCAGGCGGTTTTCTTTAATTTTTAGGTTGCTTTCCACTTGAAATTCTTTCTAAAGGTCGGTCGACAAATAAAAAACATAAACCGGTCGTTATGCTGCAATAACGATAACGCTCCATATTTCAAGACAATTATTGTGAACGAATTTCTAGCCGAAAACCTATGAATAATCGTCAAAAAAAAAAAAAAACATCGTATCTACCTGATATGGCTCCTTCTGCTCATGTTACCAATTCGAGTCAGGCGATTTCAGTCGCTAGAATTCGTAAGACAGAACTGAATTTTTTTTAAAGAAATGCGTATGACAAACGTTTTGATTCTTTTTCATCCTACTCTATGTACTATTTTAAAAGAGATATGTCAGATTTGAATGAACTATAAATATTTTGTGTTTTGTTGACCAACTCCCGTTACTTTTTGGCAGAATGCGTTCTTTATTGGAAACTAATATTTCGTTTGAGCAGCGTACTGGCCGCATGATTTAAGTCAGTCAATTCCCCCTTCCATTCTTCTGAAGAGTAAGCAGGTCACTATTCTCCCCAAAAGCTAAATTTTCTATATACTGACTTTAACTACGATTATATTAAGCAACCCATTTTTACTTACCTTCCTAATATCTCCTTGGGTTCATATTTTGCATAAAAACCCTTTGCGGCATCCTTGTCGGGCAATAAATCATCTTCTTCATCTTTGGCCATATTGATTGGTGGTATTTTGATGGTGAACTACAAACACCTATTCGTAACCAATCAATCGATTACTACTCCAACAATTTTTTGTCTGCTTAGTTCTGCAATGTATTTGACAACCGTTTGAGAATCTCTGCTAGGAAGTTCGTGTCAAAAACAAAAGCAAACGATGACACAATCACGAAGTAGCTGAACGAAGGTCAAAGTGTATCGTCCTAATGATGATGATATATGAATGTATGTTTATGTAAACTCTTTGCTTACACCGAAACTACAAGACTTGACAAATTAGGCTGAGGGAGAGCACAACACATGAGAGGAAAATTCCCAAAATCTGCTGTGGTATGGATGTTTGTTATTTACTGCTAATTTATAAATTTTTTGAGTTTCGTTTGTGTTAGACGGCTTTTTGGAGTAAAATGGGCGCCGCCAGCTGCAAATGCGAACGTGAACAGCTGCACACAGGTTCGTTTAACAATAACGCGTCCGTGGTGTGTATGTGTAATAATAGGCCACTGTGACGACAGCAAGACATTTATGATAGATAAAAGAACTTGGTTTGTTATTATTTACGGACACCTCGGCATACTAACTTTCTGCTTTTGTTTACTTTCTTTGAGTTAGAATTTTTTGGTACTCTCGTTTTCATTTCGTTCTTTTTTTGTCAGAATTTTCACAGATTTTCCAATTACACAACGATTTGCAAATAGTGAAATTTTTTATTTTACATTTTCTGGCATGTTGTGAGCTTCTTTAGACACAGCATTGCATATGACCGCCTTGTTTTCTTTCACTTTTTTTACTTGAGGTTTTATTTTTTCGGGTGTAGTTTCTATTTTCAACCACCCTGCCTTAGAAATATCTGTAGATTTTTAAAATACCTTAGATATTTGTTGTCACTTTTTCCTTTCATTTACCTATATACTTTTCTATATAGGTTTTTTTTTCTTTTATTAGTATTTCCATTAATTGTAGTACGTATATATACAATATAAAGTCCGACCAAGCGTACTCGGATGGCGTTGATTGCGACGATAATGGTGATGATTGGCTGACGACTGGCTGTGTCTGCCTTTACTTGTCCGTTCAATGTCAAAAAAGGTTATAAGAAGTTCTTTCACAAACACATTTGAAATTAATATACTTTTGAAACTACGAATCCTTTTTCTTTTTGGGAAATTTTGTTACATTTACGAAGTTTCCTTTAAATTTCTCTCTGAGGAAGTTTGCAAATTTTTTTCCAAAATTATTTGCGCTCGCTTATCGGCCCGTTGCTAGTTTGGCATCACCCGAAATGTTATTCACAAATGACCAATTTTTTAGCCGTATTTTATTTATTTGTTTTAAGATTCAGCTGTGTTACGCTCACGCT
>JAHXMU010000129.1:2261941-2300482 GCA_019455685.1 Philornis downsi
TTAATCCGATCCGATAATCTGCTTACAAAATCTATTTTATATTGTAAATATTAAGTTGCTGTGTTCAAAATAATTTTGTTTGTTTTTATCATTTCAAAATATAAAAAAATTTCTGAACAATCTTATCAATAAAAAGTTCGACATTAACCAATGTGTTAATTGATAATAACTATTATAATTAGTTTAAGTTGTTGGAATTCAACTACGCAACTACATTTTTTCGGTGGTACTTGATTCTGGAAAGGTACACGAAAATTGCATAAAGTATAGAGCAGTGATGAAATTGAATAGTATTGAGTTTTATAGTGGCGACACTTTTGGTTTGGAGATAAAAAAAATTGATTGTGTTATGTATTTACATTATAATTATGTTTTCTAAAACAAATCTTGGTTATTGGGAGGAATTATATAGCAGAACAACAGAATCTTTTCAGTTGTTTTCGTTTTGGAAAAGGCATTTTAAAAATATTCTCTTTCAAATCGAATACTAGCGCAGGAATGATAACCCAATTTTGACCAAATAAAACACAGTACTCAATTTGTTGATTTTATTTTATATGTATAAAAAGCGCATATATTTAATATATAATTTGTTTTCATTTCCTTTTTTATGTTTTCGATTTAAGTAACTAAGAATTTGTTGTTGATTTGTTATATGTAAGAAAAAAATCTTAAATACGTCGATAATATGTAGTGTATTAGCATTATGTATGTCTATATATAGAAAAAGACGATAGTATATATACGCATTTAAATGTATATGTAGTTTTAAAAATATATATGTATTAAAAGTAAATAAATGTATATTGAAAAAAAGATAATAATAATAACCAAAAAATCTACTTAAAAAAGAGACTATAAAATATGTCACTTTTATTACACAGATTTAAAATATAAAAAATAATTTTAGACAAAACATCGGTACGATATTAGAAAAAAAGAGGATGCCAAATGATTGATAAATAGCAAAGGGCTTTAATAATCTTTCCAACAATATGCAAGAAAGCTGCAATTAAATGTTACTTTATAAATATGTTTAAAAGGTCTCTTCTTTGCTTTTCTACGTTTTAAACTTTTTAATGTAAGAATAAACCATGTGTTATTGTTGGATACAAATTCTATTTTCACTGAGAAATTGTATTAAAGCCCATCATTTTAGGTTAAATGTTGAAATTTGAAATACTATATTGTTTATAATACATAAATAGCTTGCTGATTAATTGCAAAATATTTAGGCCAATTTGCTTAACCAAATTATATTGTGTTTATAGGATTTTTAGATTAATACTTAGTTATTCTAACAAAATTTTCTTTTTTATATTATTACTTTGATTGTAGGTTGAGCATATTATCGTTTTTTTTTAATTTTTGTTTTTTTTTTAATTTTCTGATAGGAATTAGGTATAGGACGTAATCGAATTTAATCAATAATTTATTATAATAATAATTATAAATAATTAAAACTGTTTTGTGATTTAATTTTCTTTTTCATTAATTCTTTTCGTTTCCTGGTTTTTTGTTGTTCTGTGTAGTATTTTAGTGTTTTATTCTACGTAATAACAATTGATTAACAAACAAGAAATTCAATTTCGATATTCTTTCTTTGCAGACAGAAAGAGTGGGTGTTTTGAGGATTTAAAGCGTTACAATGTTACGCCTAAAAATATGCCATGAAATGTTTTCTTCACGTAACGTGTTTATGTATGTACGTATGTCATATGTTTGTCGGATTATGTGTTGGTGTGAGAGTGAGGTATAATTAAACTATCCGAGAATTACATTGGACGACAGAATTGTACATTATTTTCGGTGACAAAAGTTGAAGGCTAGCTTTTGTATCTTTAGAAGAAAAGTTCAACAAATTTCCACTCATAAAAAAACGAATGTCGCGACGAATAGCTTCAGGAAAATTATTGTTGAAAATAGCTCAAGAAACAATCGTAACATTCCCTTGGGAGGGAAGTCATTAATATTTTGTTTATTACCATAACTTAACGGGTCGTTTTATGACTTCTTAGGAGTCACGTTTGAATCTACATAACCCTGTCAGGTAATGTATTAAATACATTTTTTTTAAATTTTAAGCTTTTTAAGCGTTTTGGGGGGATGTAAGTCTGATAATTGGCGATAGCGGTTCTCTAGTCAAATTATTCTTTCCTTCGAAAGAAAAATATGCCTCTAAAATACTAAGAAACATTTCTATATGGAAAGTGTGGATGAAGATACTTTTCTTCATGAAGTTTATGCTTTTCTATATGAAAAGCGTTGGTAAAATCATTTTTCTGTATGAAAAGAGTTAGTGAAAAGTATTGGTAAACACATTTCTATATGAAGTGTCTGTGGAGACACTTTTCTGTATGGAGTGTCGGTACAGACACTTTTCTATATGAAAGAAGCTTTTCCGTATTGAAAGAAGCGTTAAAGACAATTTTCCATACGAAAAATGCCGTGTTAAAGACTTTTCTAAATGAAACATTTCCATACGAAAAGAATTGGTCGATAAAGATATCGAAAGACTTTTTTTCTGCGAAAACAATGCTTAAATACAATTTTTCATATGAAAAGTGTTCTGAGAAAAGCGACGATTTTTCAAGTAAAAGTTTGTATTGTCCTATTGTGAAAACCTTAGATGACATTATTGGGTGCCGCATGAAAAATATGAATTAAAAGCTTCAATTGAAGGGAAACGCAAAATGAACTTGACAATGTAATTGCTTGAATTAGGAAACATAGAATATTTTAAATTTGTTTATAGGTCTTCTTTAAGCGTAATAAGGATTATGAGAACCAAAATCTATCCAACAGCCGAATCTGACGATTTATTAAGTTTAATCTCCAAGAATTGTTCTTGAATAGGCGACAATTGTCAATTTTTTCACGTTCGTCACTTTTCTTATAATTTAGCCACGATAAATAAACTGTTAAAAATTGTTAATTTATTAATAGAGGTTTTTCTTTTAAGTGGCCTTAAATAAAGCTCAGTTGTCCGAAATATCTGCCCATAGCTATATACCACCCTAAATGATGCAGGACGTACACGTAATATTGTGACTTACAATTTTATATAAACAAGCTTGGTGCAGAAAGGTTCTCTAAATGAATTAAGCAAGTAGTAAAACTCCCAACATTCAATGAGTTTGCGATTGACTGGAAATATCTGTTATCTTTAAGCTCCCAGTAATAGTACAGCTATAACATTTGAAAATGCAACAAAAGCATGTTAATCAGTCCAAAGATTGTTCAGGTTCTTAGACGAATATTGTGCCTTATTGATTCAGTTCTAATTGGGTAAAGTTCCTAAACTAAATACTATTTATATTTTATATAGTCGATATTACAGAGATTTCTTCTGTATCTCCTTTGCAGTCAATTAGGAACAACGACAACCAAATTTCAGTGCTACCGATAGGAAGCTATGCCTTTCTTTTATTTCCCTGAAAAATTATTAGTTTTTCATAACACAAACATCAATTTTTGATACCTAAGCTATAAAGAAAGGGCGAACAAAATTACTTCACAAATCTATAATATAAGTCTGTATCCTCCAGAATTTCTTCTACCATACGATTCTGACTCCTCAATAGTTTGGTTTTCTTGGTGAAGACGGTGCCCATATCTATTTTACCACAGTTGAAAATTATTGTACAATTATGTCGTCAATTTATGTGCTTTATAAATTTAGAATTTTCAGTTTTCATTCAATATTTAATGTTCTTAAATTTCGTAGTTTATACAAAATCGTATATAAATGTATGAATGTTTGCGTATCAAACGGAATTTACGTTAGAGATTATCGAAATTATGTTATCGTTCTTATGAATAAAACATAAAAAAATACTAGAAAAATAGAGTGGAAAAAGATGACGAGACGAGAATATTTTTTAAAAATTATTTTAAATTTAAAGTTATAAACCAATAGAAATTCGGCACCATTTTGTTTGTGTTAAATGTTAAATTTCTATATGCCTAAAGAAAGAGGCGTGTTTTTGGGTGAGAGTGTTTGTGGGTGTTTGAGGAGTGAGTGCGTCTGTTAGTCATCCGCTCACGTTTGACTGAGACTTATTGTTGCGCTTGCATTTTGGCCTGCATTTGTGCTAACATTTCCTGCATACGCCGGAGTTCAGCTTCTTTTTCTTGCAGTATCCTATCTTTTTCCGTCAGCACACTATTCACCACTATCTGGGTGGGCACCATGGAGTCACGTTCTGGCTTAATGCCATTCTCTTTGTTCTTAATGCCCTTGGCCAAGCGATCAGAGCGATAGTTTTCGTAATGAACCTCCTGTGTGACTTCCTGCAAGTCTTGCATGTGGGTACTAAAAGGTAAGGAAAGTAAAAACAAATGATTTATTTATACTCATTATCATTAACATTATTTTGTCACATTTTAGCTTACATTAACATTGTCCTTAGCTTAATAAAATCGCAGTGTTCGGGATTTTCCACTTCAACCACACCCCAGGGATACAAACGTCCTCTAACCTTTTTCCCCTTGACTTCGAGCAGAGTATTGGCACCACACACAGCAAATGGCACTGCGGCTTTTAATTGTTTCACCTGTTCTTTGTAGTCTTCGTCCTCATCGGAATCACAATCGGGCAGTGGATAAATTTTAATGCCATGATCTTCGATTTCTTGCATAATGCGACATTTCAAGCGAAGAATTTCCTTTTTCGTAAGGCAATCGGCTTTGGCAATCACAGGCACGATATTCACTTTGGAATGTAATTTTTTCATGAATTCCACATCGAGGGGTTTTAAACTGCTTAGAAAAATTGAATCGCGTAAAGAAAATGTTTACAAAAGATTAAACTGTAATCAATGAAATGTAATTTGTAATCAATAGAGGTTCTACACGGGGAATGTTTTTCAGTAGAGTATTAGAGAAGAAAAACACTTCTTTATAAAAATTATGTAGGAATACATTTTTCTATATGAAAATTACACGAGAAATTTTCTACACAAAAATCAAGGGTAAAGAGGATTTTCTATGCGAAAAATGTCGGAGGAGATAATGTCCTATATGTATGTATCAAAAACCATCGAGGATGTCACTTTTATATAAAAAAAAAAATTTGGAACACAAAATTCTATATAAAAAGGTGAAGAAATATTTTCCTAGAAGAGCGCACCAGTAATGAAAGACAAAAATTCACTTTTCTAAAAAGACATTCAGTGGGGACACCCTAGCACCGAAAACGTGTCGATCATAGAATAATTATCGATCAAAATACACTTTTCTGTGGAAAAAATATGGCTGAAGGCCCTTTTTTATAGGAAAAGCGTCAGTGAAGACATTTTCTATAGGAAAAGTGCAAATGAAAGAACTTTTCTACTGAAAAATTGTGAGTGAAGAAATTTTTCTGCAGGAAAAATATCGGTTAAGGCATATTTCAACAGGAAAAATATTGGTGAACGGACTATTGTATTTTCTAAGGGAAAACCATGCCTGTAAATATTTTTTAAAGGAAGTATCTTCATCGACACTTTTCCTATAGAAAATCGATCGGATTCCTGTACAAAAGTGTCTTTAGAGATACTTTCCCCTGGGAGTACTTTTCCATGGGAATACTTTTCCATGGGAATAGAGATGGCGAAGAAATTTCTGCTATAGGAAATGTATCTGTGAAGTCACTTTACTATACGAAATGTGTCAGTGAAGACCTTTTTCTTAAGTAAATGTGTAGGAAATATGTCTGGGAAGACACTTTTCTGTGTGAAATGTGTCGGCGAAGATAGTTTCTACTGAAAATGTGCCGATGAAGCTACTTTTCTACAAGTATTGTTGAAAATACTTCAGTCATTGATTTCAACTTACCCATGACCAAATGGTGATATAAAATAGAAACAACAGTGTATACGATTATCGACTATATTCCGGCGATTCAGGCCGCTTTCATCGCGCAGAAATCTCTCATACTGCTCGTCGATGTATTCCAATATGGCACTAAAACTATCCGAGTTATCGATGGCATCGCCAAAACCCGGTGTATCCACAACCGTCAGACGTAACTTAACGCCACGCTCCTCAATTTCCACAGTGGAAGCTTCCAATTTCACTGTCTGTTTCTGTTTCTCCACGGCATCGGGTATGATGCGTTCGGGATATAGATCAGTTAGGAACAAACTATTCACCAATGTCGATTTACCAAGTCCCGATTCACCTACAACCATAAGTGTGAATTCAAACCCCTTTTTCACCGATTTGCGATGCACCTGATTGGGAAGATTGGCAAAACCCACATAGCCAGGCGTCTCAATACTGGAAAACTGGAATGAGAGTAAAGAAAAAAAAAACAAAACATGAAAACATACGCAAAACTTAATGGTCTAGATGGATATAGTCATAGCAACAACATTTCAAGAACGAGACAAAGTAACAAATGTTTTTGCACCTGCATTTCTAAGCGAGTCGGCAATATTAATTTCTCTTCACGCGGAAATACAAGTGGTGTATTGGTGGTGGTACCGGTGGCAGTGGCATTGGCACACCCGACTTGTCATACTCACTCGCCGTCCAAAAGAAACGTGATGCCACTTCAAATGTAAATCATCGTCAACGTGTTTCGTATAATAGATAAGTAAACAGTATGGGGGTTATTGGGTGTCTTAATTCACCACATGTGGCTGGTTATACTGGTGGGTTTTGTGACCACACTATAACACACTGGCGAGACCATGAAACATACGTCAGGCATGCCACCAAGGTGCTGGGCAAAAGACGATAAAAGGCAAAACACAAGCAGAAATTACATTTCACTGACAAGAAATAAATGATAGCGTTTTTTTCTCCTTCTTTTTGTAGTATGCTTCTTCTCCATTGGATCAGTCTGAGTACAAAGGGAATGAACGTGACGTTTGCTTTTACATTGGGGTTATGGAATCAAAGAAAAATAGGAATAAAAGGGACTTATATGGTTATAATTAAGGGTTTTGTATACCAGCGATTTGTAAATCGATGTGGTGTACAGTAGGGGCAAGTCAAGTCGGATACATTTGATATCAACTTTCAATAGTGAAAATTTTTCAATTAAAACCACAAAACGAATAGATTTAGTTTATCTTATACGATTATAACCAGCTGTCAGAGTGATTTTTAATATTTTCATGGCTTACTTTTTATATCTTTGATTGCTAGAAGTCATAGCCACGGGTCGAATGCCAAGTAATGTCGTTTAAAATTCTAATCTTATAGATTTGGTAAGATAAGCGATTGGATAATTGTGAAGTTTATGCATCTTCAACAAGTCGTAAATACATTATTCTTGCTTTATTTCACAGAAAACGCGAATCCCCTCCCTTTCGTTTCTATGTGTAGATTACAGCCGCCGAAAGTAAGACATATAAGGTTTAGTAAAAAAATGTCATCACTTTTCATGACTTGATAGCTTTATCTATCATAGTTAGAGTGACCTGATTTAGATAAAATATTCACTTGTTTGATAACTCTTTGCCATTTTAGAGGTAATTCCATTACGTCTCTCCCATATGTGTCAATGCAGCATATTTTCTTTTATGTTGGAATACCTTGGCATCAGGAAATATGCTTTTGTACTGAAAGGCATTGTTGATGTGATGATGTAGGACCTTTAAAAATATTGAAATCTGTCACAATGGTAGATTTTAATAAACATTTCAATATTGCCTTCCGTCGGGAAGGTATACTACTTTGTTTTGCCGCCATTTTGGTAAACATTAACCTAGACAGTTCATATTTGGTAGTCGTGAAGTAGAGACGTGGCAAATTTATTATGGTAAAATATTCGATAAACCAACGCATTTTAATCGTGTTTTAATTTTATCAAAATCAATCATCGATTACTGTGACGATGAGAAAATTACGTGAAATTTTTGGGAGAAACAACGTGCCAACTGGACGCACTATTTATCGTGTAGTGAATGATTTCGAAGAAAGATAGTCTGTAGCTGATAGGGTCAAGCATGGACCACAACGTACTGCAATATCGGCTGAAAACATTACAGCTGCTCAAGAAAGTGTTCATAACAATCCAATCAACCTCAATTCGACGCCGTCCTCAGGAGCCTGGTCTTCAAAGAACAACTTTGGCAACAATTTTGCACAAGGATTTGCATTTGTTTCCATTTAAGATTCAGTTGACACAAGAGCTTCTTCCACAAGACCATTTACGTCGCCGTACATACGCCAATAAGATGTTACAGTTCGCCCATGACAACCCCGATTTTCATGACAAAATCATAATGAGTGACGAAGCACATTTTCATTTGAATGGATATGTGAATAAACAGAATATCCGGTTCTGGGCAATGGAAAACCCTCAAATTATTCATCAGTCACCTTTGCATCCATTAAAAGTGACAGTCTGGTGTGCAATTCGGTCAGGACGAATCATTGGACCTGACTTCTTTCAAACTGAAAACGGCGTAACGGTAACTGTCAATGGGGAGCGATGTCGTGATATGATTAAAAACTTTTTAACGTCACAACTGCATGCTTTGGGCTTGATAAACAAGTGGTATCAATAAGACAAGACGGTGCCACATCGCATACAGCCAGGATTACAATGGAATTACTGCGAGATCTCTTTCCACAACAAGTTGTTTTAAGAAATTGTGTTGTTGATTGGCCTCCACGGTCGCCTGATTTGACTGCTCCGGACTTCTTTTTGTGGGAATATCTAAAAAGCAAGATTTATGCGAACAAACCAGGAACGCTTGAGCAACTCAAACAAAATATTCTTGATGAAATTAATGAAATACCGCGTGAAATCTTTGAGAATGTATTGAAAAATGCGCTCAAAAGGGCCCGCATCTGTGAGGCTAACAGAGACGGACATTTATATGATATTGTATTCCATACATAATTGCTGACATTAAATAAAACATTTATCAATATAAGGTCCATTCTCTTTCATTTAATCAAAAATTATAAACAAACAAAGTAGTATACCTGTATATCGACGAAGACCCTGTACATTTATATTTATATTATCTTATAAAGTGAGTTTGCTGGCAAAATCGGCAAAATTTTGGTCTGGTACAGCCTTTAGATAATCACCGTCGTAACATTCCCGATTGTTTTGGCACCTTTACAACATACTACCCTTTACCCATTTCCTTTATACCTCATACTGTTTCACTACACACTCGAAGAGTCTACGTCCTACAAACGAATCAATTTTCCTAGCATACTTCAATACATTTATTCCCGAGTCACTAACATGTTTGCTGTTAAAGAAATTGAATTAAATTTTTTTTGCTGCCGTTTCATTGAGATCTTAACTGTACTCATGGGTTTTACAATTCAATCCAATGTAAAAACATTTGCAATTTGTAAATAACTTAAGTTGGCATTAAGGCGACCGGTTGCCGTCATTCATAGATCGCACAAGTGTCTCTGAGATCAGAAATGCAAATGATTCATGACAGAGTCAATGAATGAATAATGGATGATTAATGCTAATAGAGAAATAAAATATCGAAAAAATGTTTGCAATAATTTCATACCAAGCTCTGCGCAGGCAAGAGCAAATTTCAATTTTGATCAATTAATTTTCATAAATTTTAATACATTGCGATCAAGTGTTTCAGTAGACGACTGCGTAGCTTAAGCTATGATAACCGTAGGTCAGCCGGTCTTCTTCAGATTCTAAGTAAAATTTGTTTAAATTCAAATCGAATTTTGAACTTTTTGAAAAACTATTGTGAAGACGAGGAGTGGCCAGTGACGTCAGAATATGCTTCATTTTTGAGAACTGATCTGAAAGTATTTAACATAACATATTATTATCGCGTTCGATTCAGTTCAATTTTACCATATAATTATACTATTATACGAAAAATTCTATTATATTCCTTGAAATTATATCTGAGATGGACCGTAACTGTTATGAGTAATATTTGGGTAAACCATTTTTAACACTTTTTTTTTATCTTTACCATATTAACTAAAAATACTTATTATTATTGAGTTTTTGGAATTTGCAATTGTGTGCGATGGACACATGCATAGATAAGAAATTGCTATAATTGAGTTACTCTTGACTCTTTGTTGAGACAGTTTTTCGTGCCGGAGGTCAAAACTTCTCAATAGTTTTGGGAAATTATAGGCCATGAAGATGGCGATGATATTCTAGAAAGCACAAACAGTTAAGGGCGCTGAGGATGGTATTTTGGCGAATACCGAAATGGGTTTCCGCCGTCCAGGCAGTTGTTTAATTTTTATTTTTATCGTGAAGCATGTGAAGGCTTCCTTGAAAAACTCCGTGCTATTATTCGCGCTAAGGAGGCTACTTCGAACAATAACGTATTTTTCTAAAAATTTTAAATGCTTTTAAGATATACTGAAGTTTTTAAATGAAAAATAAATAAAATTTCACAAAATTACAGCAATTACATAGTTCAATCTAACAACACTTTGTTATGTGCATATGTACCACCTCCAAACTTTCAGTGTTTTCGTCACGTTCGAGGAATTCTGAGTTACTCAATTTAGGCTATATTTCGATTAATTGACAGTGAGGAATTTGTATTTCAAGATATATTCGAAACTGTGTTCATACTTTTGGCAAATGTCAAAAGGCATACTTGGACACGTTGTTAAGTTGTTAATGTTCACGCAAATTTCCAAACAAAATAACTAAATAATTTATATCTATTATGTAGTTCCTATATATATATATATATATCTTTATATATATAATTCTACTGTACGGGCGTTGTCAGTG
This sequence comes from Philornis downsi, assembly GCA_019455685.1. Lineage (NCBI taxonomy): Eukaryota > Metazoa > Arthropoda > Insecta > Diptera > Muscidae > Philornis > Philornis downsi. The sequence goes on from JAHXMU010000129.1 coordinate 2,272,647, forward strand.
AACTCCTCCTAAACGGCTGGACCGCTTTGCAAAAATTTTTGTATATGCGTCGGGATGGTTTAGATTTACAATTCGGTCCAATTGGACAAAGGGGCGGGGTACCTCCCATACAAACAAAAAATTAAAAATCGATTATTTCTGTTCCTGTTTACGGTATTTGAACAAAATTTGGTGCGTAGGTTTGGTGTACATATCTTAAGTGCTACTGCAAATATGAGCGGGATTGGACAATGGGGCGTGGTACCTCCCATACAAACCATAAATTAAATATCCAATATTTCTGCTCCTGTTTACGGTATTTGAACAAAATTTGGTACATCGGTTTGGTGTACATATCTTAAGTGCTGCTGCAAATATGGGCGGGATTGGACAATGGGGAGTGGTACCTCCTATACAAACTACAAATTAAAAAGCAATTATATCTGCTCCTGCTAAAATTTGAAATCAAAGCAACGTTTGCCGGGTCGGCTAGTACATATATATGTATATATATATATATATATATATGCAAATGAACGAAATAACAACAATTTAACTAAATTAACATATTAAGTGATAAAAAAAGAACGTGAATGTAATACAAAATTACAAATGCAAATCTTGTAAAGAGTAGCATTACAGTCATCACATTGACAGCTGAAAATTGTTCTAGAATCCGATTAATTGGTTTTACTTTGAAATGCTTTGTATGGGAGAGAAGAAGAGAAGTAGTAAACATTTTGTTGAAATTACAAACAAATTATTGTTTTCAATGGCTAAGCAATAACATGGCATAGCAGTGAAATTGGAAGTAATTACTAAACGATTGCGCACTTGTTTTGCGCTATAAACGATCTGTTGCTACGAAAACTTTCAATATTTGTCTCTAGTTTATAGACATAATAATAACATATTATTTTTTGCATATATAAATGTGTTTAATTCATGTGGAAGCGCAAAAATAGCTCTTAAAAAGGCAATTCATCATCAAGTGTTTTACCAATTAATAATTACTGAATTAATGAAGCTACCATCAGCAAATAAAGTAATCCAACCAATTACGAAGAACCCTATCGGGGTTGTAGACTAGATTCCCAGCTGGGCAAGTGGGGCATCACGTAAACGATTAATAATTAATTATGAATGGAACGATTAAACTAACCAAATTCGAAGAAGTCCGAAGGAGTTGCAGGTTTGATTCCATCTGGGACAAATGTTTTCCAATTTTTTGGTTGAAACAAACCAAAAAGCTATATATTTGACTAAAACATCTCATATGGAGCTAAGAACTATTTCACGTAATTGTAGAACTTGTACATATTGTGTACGTATAGAATTATCCAAAAAAAAAATTCTTTTTTCAGTCGAAAAAGCAAGTAGAACTAAGAATAAATGTTCAAATATATATATGTACAAAAATTATGTGTTAAGGAGAAAGATGAGCAAATTCCTTTGATGCCTAAAATAGAAATTTTTTTAAAGGAACAACCAAGCCCTAATTTGAGCACCGCAAGCAAATATGTTATACGCCATAAATATGTTCGAAATATTTTCCAACTGCAGCATTCAAAAAAATATATTATAATATTGATAGATTCTTTTATTAACATTTTTACCGATTTATATCTTTTACATAATAGAAAACTTGCCAATAACATTCATCAAGTGTGATGAATCTAGTTTAAAAGGAACTTTTAAATAAGAAATATGGCAATTCGGGGTACTCTTTCCATTCTTCTAAAAAAATGAATGAAGTTTCATGTATCTTCTCGTCACTGAAGAAAGTTTTAAAAGCAATTTGCAAATTGTTGTATTCTTTCCATTCTGCCAGCATAAGAAATGCATGAAGAACTTGCTAGACATACAGTTTGAAATGTGATAAAAGAAGCAAGACTGAAACAAACCTCTAGAAACAGTCGATCCCTCTACTTTTCCCGTTTTGCTCTAAAAATTTGTAATAAATGGATTTATTTCTAATGTTCGCAACACTGACTACAATAGGCCAGTTAAAATTTACATCACAAACGCCATTAACAGTTGCAGTCACTTTCCGTTGCCGAATTTTTTAAGTGCATTACCTGGGCAAGTACAAGACAAAAATACCACCAAATTAACACAATCCTCTAACCTGTCTTAAAATGGAACTTAAAACATTCTTACAACGACTATCCATTGAAATATTTCTATTTCCTTGCCCATTTTCCATATATAGAATTTTTTTTATCATAGTTATAAGAAAGCGAGGGAGGGTGTGGGAATATACTAAGTGGGGAATGCAATTTTCAGGCCATAATTATTTCCTGGGAAATCTCGGGAGAGATATTTCGATATTTCTCAGGACAGAGGGGATTCACAGCATAAATACTAGTTAGCTCGTATTTGCAAACGAAAAGTTTACTGAAAACTGCATGAACGCAGTTAAAATTAATGATGCATTAGAATTTAAAATGCAAAACTACAACATTGGTCATACTTTCGCAGTAAGATTGATATGGTGTTTGCCCAAGTTTCCACAATGTCCCAATTTAAAAAAAAATAATAGTAAGGTTTCCTAACATATGAAATACAGTTTTAAAACAGTTTTAATCAATTCACAAAGTTGACAAAAAATTGTATTTGTCATAACATGATACAATAGGTGTAAATACTCGTATGTCGTTTGTGTTATACAAATAAATACACGTCATGGCAATTCAACTTCGGGTTTATAATACACCCCTGGATTAACATGCAGATTTCAAATGGTTTCTGATTGGATTTCATGTCACTGCCATCGTTTGTATTTGAGCTACAGTGCTTTAAGTGACGCATCTTCTGCTTTTAAATATGAATAAATATGAGAAAACGCATTTTGCTTGCATTGCTTTTTGAATGGGAGAAATACCGCTTGGAGCTCGCAATTGCTGGTAAGACGTGATGACAGCTCTTGCCTGTCGCAAACTACCATTTGCCGCTTGTTTTGCCGATTTTAAACGAGGTCGTACGGACACCTGCAATATTGAACTAGAGGGAAAAACGAAACGAAAAATTTCTGAAAACTATTAAAAAAAAAAAATTCGTCTAAGGTGGGAGAGATATCTGATATTGTAAAATTATCAAAAGGCACTTCATTCGTCTTCAAAATTTGGGCATGAATAACATATTTTCCAAATGGGGTCCGCATTTGCCAACAGTACTATGAAAGGGCTTTTTAATGCAGTTTAAATGCCATAAAGATAAACTTTTCTTCAGTTATGAGGGGGAGTTTTATTTGTATGAAATATGTGCGCAAGAATGCATCAGTAATCTGACGATTCTTAACAGTGTCCTACGGTTGCCGAGATTGAAAAAAGATGGTTACATCATAAACCATCAAAAACAAGAACTCTGAAAATTATCCCCGGTAGCTGAAGGGTAAAACAGTAAGTGACAATGAAACCCTGCACTAGTAATAGGCACTTCCTTGTTTTAAGTCAAAAGTTTGGACACGAGAAATGTTCTCCAAATGGGGATCGCACACTCTAGATCAAAATGGAATCGACAGTCCGCAATGTGGAAAGAACGTACTGAATGCCATGCAATGCGACGAAAGCGCCAAAATCAATCAGTGAGATTATGGTCTCCTAGTTTTTGTATGCGCCTGGTATTCTATTCACCGATTACATGATTAGTGAATAGTATATGATAATTTTTTAATTTATTTTTATTAAGGATTCCATTTCTAAGTCTAAGGCCGATTTGATTAACTTACAATATTACAACGTATCTTCTCCGTAATTAAATAACAAAAACACAATGCATTTCTTTCATCAAGACATTGCATCGGGCCACAATACAGTGTTATAATACCAAAATTGCTAGAATTGAAGTTCGAATTATAATCCCGTCAGATCTGGCTCCCAGCGACTGTTATCTGTCCGCAAAGCGTAAAGTTTAGGTTAGATGAGGAGGGCGACGTTGCAGAAACTGAAGCGTAGTCTGAGGGGCTTGACAAGAGTTTCTGTAATCGAAATGTTAGAAAAGCATTGCACTGGATCGTATCACACAGGAACGCAAATATGATTATGAATTTAGTCGAATTTCGCAACAAGATTCGTTTTTACTCTGTTCTACATGGTTTTTTTGTGTGAGCGCAACATTTACTAAATTATTTTTTAATCAGTACAGAATCAGTACTTAAGCTGGATGATAAAAAGTATTTTTGCTGAGATGAAAAGTTTTCAGGGGCTTGCAAATCATGCACTTCTTGTAAAATAATGGTCGGAATTAACGTATAATAAAAGAGAATTATAACTCACTACATTTTTTCGTATTGTAGAGGAACTATTGACTTTTGCTAAGTCTAACAATTTTTGACGGAAACGCGGCTAAAGACATTGCAATTATCATTCTCAGAATTTTGTAAAAGATGTCAGAGTCTAGAATAGGAGTCTTTCAGTTTCAAAATGCTGAAGAGAAAATCGCCCAATCTCGGCCCCGTTCAGCACTTCTGCTTCAAAAGGCTACTGTTGGGCTCTTTCAGTTACAAAATGAGTAAGAGTAACCAGGCAGTTTAACACACTTCCAAACACATTAAAAATTTTTTCTTCTTCCCAAAACACTTACAAGAAGAGACTTCTTGCGTATTTCAATGATATTCCTCATCTATAATTATCCGCTTGACCCCATTTTTTTCTTTGATATTGCCGTCAAATAGTTTGCTGTCCATCTATCTTTTCATTCTGAACGGGGAAATGATTATCGCTAAACTTATTATTTTTTTCCTTCCTTTTTATTTATTTATTTACTTATTTATTTATTTATTTATTTTTTTTTTTTGAGCCATTACTTGCATAGCATCTCATTTACTTAATTAAGTAAATTTTAAAAAAATTGCTTGAAGTTACTAATTTTTAGCATTTAATCTGTTATTAAATTTTGCGTTATATTGTGGAAGTAGCCCTAAATTTCAATTAAAGTTATAATTCTGTATTTTAGGACGAGAAACATATATAGTGAAAAATCCTAATAAGTGAAGTAGACCGTCATATTGTAAATCATATTTTTCTGCTATTAAGATACATAAACTTTTTTATAATATTAGTATTTTAAAGTTGTATAATCCATTTGTTATTGAATTATGGTGAAGACACGTTGTAATATTGTAATTCAATCAAATCGGCCTTAAGGCTTAAAATTACAATCCTGAATAAATAAATTAAGTTAAATTAAATTAAAAATGATTGGAGTCGAAGTTGTCCAATTTTGAACCAACTTCGCAGCCCGTTTAAAAGTCAATGCATTTAACTGACATAACGGACAGAATGAAGTTACCAGAGACAATTGATCTCCTAAACTTGTCAAAAAACATGATATTCCCCCTTTTGCGTTAAAAATTTGTCGTGAGAGAAATATTTTCTATATAGAGACCACCTTTGCTGGCGGTGGACAGTGGCGCTGTTTAACATTTTTTAATAACGCGAACAATTTTGTCTGATACTGATGAATACAATAAAATTTAGCTATTTTATTCCAACTTTTTAGTTCGTTCCAATAATTTATTTATTACTTGCTTAGTTCAACTGTGAAAATGTTCCAAATTTTTGTTCCGATTTAATTGTTTTTGGAAGTTGTTCTTTATTGGTGAATGTAGGGTTTTCTTTGTTTAATTCTTCAATTTTATTGAATGCTTTCATTATGCTGCTCTTGAAAATCTGTCAGTACCAGCGTTCAATTTCCAGTTTTATTCATCCCATTGATTAATACAATTGCTCAGAAATTAAACAAAACTTCTATTTCAACTTATGCGACATAGATCGTTTGTATCAATAGTTATTCAGCACAAATAAAGAAAAAATCAATAAAAATATTATCTATGTAATGCAGAATATAAGAAACACAACTGATAAAAGCCAACAATAACTACGGCACATAATGCCATACATTAATGACCCAGAAACTAACTCGTACACGCGTGCATTCCCGCCCCTCGGGGCAAACTGCATGGCACCCGGTAGTACCAAATGGCGGAAGGTAAGGGGGGTAAGGGACGGAGATTCTCTCTAATAAAGATATAATAAGTACACAACAAAAACTAAACAAAAAGAAGAAAAACTCATTATCAGCAACAAAAATAAAAAAAACCACTTGCAGGCACTTTTTCCTATTGTTTCCATTTATTTCATGCGAATTGCGGAAAATGGAAGAGTCCAAAAAATGTGGTGTACGAATAATTAGTCGGAATAATTATTAAGATATGTGTAGCAATGTAGAGGAAGCCAAATGGAAATGTTGATTTTTCCAGGAAAATGTTGAATTTTATATGTACTCGAATGTGAGTGAACTTCGAGTTTTCGTAAAGAAAGTGGAAATGGCAGCCTCTACAGTACTGACCGTTACACCGTTATAATCTGCAATATAGTTGGTGAGAGAAACTCACCTCATTACTAATTCTGGGCACAAATCTCGGTTTCTACAAAGAGAAGCATTGTCAAATTGTGATCGCACACTATAAACGATTTACACGCGTTTTCGAATTCAGATAAAGGCAGTTGTAGATGAAAAAAAAGTCGTGGTCAAATTAAACTTACAAAATTAAATTAAAATTAGTAAATTAAATTAGCTACTCTAGTTAGTGACAATTACTTTATTAGTTCCTATCTGGCTTTTTATTGGTAGACATGTAAAACAACTTTGTTGTTGTTTCCAAGAATGTCATGATAAAGATATATGGGGTAATTTTTTAAGATTTAAGTTTTTCAGGTTGGCAGCACTAGTTGATAGTGGCGTCCAAACGTCATCTGCCAAAGTGAAAAGTGTACAGTATACTCTAGTATTGGTGAGCAGCTTATCTCCTGATTTGCCCCTGTGAGTTGGCCCCCCAAGATCTTGCGATTTAACGCCTCTTGATTATTTCTTGTGGGGTTATGTCAAATCGTTAGTCTATGTGGACAAGCCGAACACTATTGAAGCCTTACAGGATAACATAACACGCGTTATTAGTGGAACACAGGCCGAAATATTCGAAAAAGTGGCGAAAAATTGGACCTTCCGAATGGACATTTTGAAACGGAGCCGCGGACAATATTTACATGAAATTATCTTTGAAAATTAAATGCAAAGACCAATTTATCAATTCCATTAAAATTTAATATATGATGCAAATTTGAGTGTTTTATTCGATTTTTAAAAAACTACGATTAAAAAATCACCACATATAACTAATTACCGCCTGATCCGGCCTATGGCAAACAATTTTGCTGGTGAAAAATTCGCTTCAAGTTTGCTTATGGTTACGGTTTTTTGCTAGGAAATAGATTTAACCAATATAACTCATATTAAACTTCTATCAATGTATAGTCCAAAATGGGCGTTGATTGATTAATAAATGAATTGAAACTGAAATTAAAAATTAAAAAAATGTTTGTGAAAATCGACTGGCCAGTGTTTTTGCTATAAAGGCGAGGGTTTCCGTAAGAGAGCATAATTGAATTAACTTCAAAATGGTAATATAAATCGGATCACTCTGACTATACCAATAAAGCCTTCAATGTCATGCATGTCATGCCATGTTTACAACACCTTATATTTTCCCAGATATCGCGAAGAGCACCACACCCTAGAAACGATGGGGAGCACTCACCCGAACAGTCTTTTCAATAGTTTGAGCCTTTTTCCTCACCGCCTACAAACCTTGGGTATATTTTTCTCGAAATGGTGATATGTAAATACTCCTGCCGTTTCATCATCCTACCGTTTCTAGTCTAGGTGGTGGAAAACGTCGCCATCATTTCCTAAAAATGAACTCTTAGTTGTCACTAGGATTGATGTTTTTGGTTGAGAGATGTATACTAATCATCACAACATAGCAAATGTTACCACATTAGTAGCCAAAGGCGATCAAATTCGACTCAAAGGCTGCCAACCTATTCTATTATCATTAACGTAGAGTATGAGCTTCGTTTGAAACTTAATCTATCGGGTTGTTGGAAAAGTTCGTTTGATTAATTCGTTAGTTCACCATACGTCACTTCTCATGACGTAGAGTTCCTTCAAACACTATCATAACTTCCTCCCGCTCCCTCTCTAAACTGTTTACTATTGTTTACTTGTGCCTCGTTCTAATCGTGAGTGGTTATAGCGTTTTAAAAAAAATGTAAAATGAAAAAATGAGCGAAAAATAGTATTTTAGGCATATTAGGCTGTATTATTTCTGAAAAGGAAAAACACCTGCTAAGCCAACGGAAAAAAGTCTGTTTATGAAGAAAACGGACCAAATGAAAGAACTTGCCAGAAATGGTTCAAAAGATTTTCTACGGACGACTTCTCCGTAACGGACGCTACCAGATCAGGACGACCAAAAAAATTTGTTTCCCGGGAGGTGAGAGCCTTTATTATTGTTATTCCTCGTGCAACAGTTAGGGAAATAGCTGAAATAATCAAAAAAATCTGTGTCAAGCGTTCACGGGGTTATAAAAGAACTCGGATTTGTAAGCAACCTCGATGTTGGGTACCTCACTCTCTAACCGAGGCCAACCGCCTGAATGGCGTTGACGTTTGCGATAACCTAAGACACCATTTTTGAAGAACCTCATCACCGAAGAACAGTGTAATGCGGAAAAGATCATGGTGGAAACCAAATGAACCCCAGAAAGGTAATGTTGTCGATTTGGTGGGATGTCAAAGGAGTAGTCTTTTTTGAGCTTCGTACTATTAAATAAATTGAAGGCGGCATTGGAAGAAAAACGGACGAGTCTCATCAATCGGAGAGACGTCATCTTCCATCATGATAACGCCTTGCGGACTTGTCAGAAACTGTCAGAGCTGGGGTGGGAATCTTTCCTCACCCACCGTATATGAGTTGTATACCGATATCAACGTAGTCTTTATATTTAAGACTCCTCCAGCATGGAAAATCATCAATAATAAGCTCGATAGAAATTCAGAAGAAGAGGGTAACAAAAACGCGGCTGAACCACCAGGCTTATAAGTATCTATAAAATAGAGCTTGGAATTATGCTCTTAAGAATCTTTCAGATCTGAATGCAACGAAAAGGAAAAAAGAAGAACTGATCCCATTGAAATGATTACTTGTGTGCGTCTTATAATGGATAATCGACTTGTACAAAGAGTCTTCTACTTAAATCAGAGACTATTATTCTGTCTAGTCCCTGTTTAAATATACTAGAAAGTCCACCGGAATACCATTTCATTTCCTTAGTGCCGCTTATATACAGTTTAGTTAGTGTTAAAGTTTTTTTTTATATACCTTCAAGATATCCTCGCGAAATCGTAATTTTTCAGAGAAATATGAAGATTTGTAAAGGAATATAAGGCATTGAAATTTAAATATCATATGCCTTAATTCAGCTCTCCTTTTTTGTTGGCTTATTAACCTATTCTCGAAATTTCCCTAAAAAATTTAGCCGTTACTTGACGTAATTTTGAATGGATTCCATTACTAAGGCTCACAGTTCGGCATAGATTTGACTTTCTTTTGCTATATAAAAATATTTACCAATAAATATAAGTATGTACCCCAATTGAACACGACAACCAAATTAAACTGTGTACACAGCATTTTAATTTATTTTCTTTTTTCGCGGAGCGGACGAACTTTCTATTGTTCCATGAAAGGCCCGCTCAAAACATAGTTGACACAATATTTTTATTATTAAACAACAACACCAACGAAAATAAAATCATGAATGACTGACTGACTGACTACCAGTCGGTCTGTCTGCTCTTGGCCACACTATATGCGACAAATGAGAAATCATGTTTGTCGTTCACACTGCATACAATAGAAATCACTTCAGAAATTTCATATTTAAATACAACAACACAACACCAACACGGCCATAAATCAATTAATAAAACAGAAGCAGCTCCTCCGCAGCAACGAACCAGTAGAGTGAGCACGTTCTGGTGGCTGTCAGCCGTAACGCTAAGCGATAAAGAAGCTAACGATAAAGCCTAGTGAAATGCCAAACATCAGCCTAAACAGCGCTTCCCCTACTCCGTCGTCTGCCGAGCCATTGAAGCATTCACAATGCACAACTATCCACCAGGCAGCCATAGAGTAAACTTGCATGTTTGGATTTAATTTAAATTGTTTTTTATTATCGAAATGTTCAAGCCCCCATTTCTTTGATTGGATGTTGAGGATGAGAAGGCCGCCTCACACTCTCCACAATTATGTTGATTTCTTAAATGTTTATTTGAGTTCATCCATCTATTAAGGTTTATATCTATTTAAATATATTGCTGTAAACCTCTTATTTAGCCAGAGTAGTTGTAGTACGAATGCGGTCATGGTTCCAGAAGATTTGAATAGTTTGTCAATTTAAGGATGTACAAATACCTATCAGCCTGGGCTTGAGATAGAAAGGGATTTTGTGTATATTCCTAGATTTAAGTGATAAGACAGGAAAAAATGGACATGAACAGCATCATAACTTAGAACAAACTCCTGATGCTAAGATCAATAGAATCTGCATTATATTCATATACCCTCCTTCATTTCATAAGCGGGCGATTAAATACTCGTATACATTTCTGGAAAACCGTACTTTCAATGTATTAAACAGGGGAGAAAAGGGACAATAATGGTACAACTCCCTAGAAAAATGAATAAAGCTAAAATAATGGCGATTTTTCGAAATCACCACTTTAAGCGAATAAGAAAGTCGAAGAAAGGGACAAAAGTAGTACTACCGCTTAGAATAAACTGCTAATTCAAAACTTCTGAAGCTGAAATCAACTGAATGCGCATTATATACTTACATATACATTGCTTTACTTTGAAAATAGGTTCTTTTTCGAAATCTATTATTTCAGTGGATCAAACCCGAAAGCAAAAGACAAAAATAGTACAACTCCCTAGAAAAACGGATGAAATTAAAATAACAATTTTGGAATGTGTAATCTTTTTACGCGCTAAGTATGCCGACTTTGAGAAATCCCCACCTTCAAGCGGTAAGAGAGTGGAAAAATGGAACAAAAATAAGACCACCTTACTTCTGAAGTTGAAAGCAACAAAATATGCATTATGCATTATATTATATACTTTCCTTCCTTCGTAAAAATTAGATTACAAATCAGTTTTCGAATCCATTATTTCAGTGGATTTAAGCCGAAAACCGAATATAGTTAAAATAATAAATTTTTCAACTCTTCAATTTCTATTTTTAGGGGATAAAAATATCTAGATTAAAGGAATAAAAAAATGGTTCATTGTAAAATTAAGAATGAGAAGAGATTTTTGAAAATTTTGCAGTTTAACGCTTGAATCAGGAGAGTAAATATAAAAAATTAAAAGAAAGTGAAGTGAAATGTGGAAGAAAGGGACAAACATGGTATTATCTCGCAGAATAAATCATGAATTTGGAGCAAATATTCTTCTAACAGAGTACCCTGGAGATGAGACGAAGTATTTGAAAAATCGCACTGTTAGGGGCAAATCAGCAAAGTAAACGGAAGAAAAGAAAGTGACTTTTGCCTCAAGTCTCAATTTCCACGGGATAAAAAAAGTGGAAGAAAGGGACAAAAATTACACTTTCAAGTAGAAAAAATGGCTGTTTCTAAAATCGCGTAGTTGGGGGAAACGCAGAGCGCAAAAGAAATGAATTCATGAAAATTCATACACTTATGAGCGAAACAAAGATTATACAAGCGTCACAAAAGGAAGTCACAACAACTGTTACTTTGAACTCAGGTTCAAAAGAGGTTTTTGGTAATTTGTAATTTTATGAAGCAAACATTGGACAAAAGAGAAGCACCAAATTTACAGAATAAATTAACGCTACGATGCGGAATTGAAGACAGCATTTAACGGGTTATCCATTTAGTGGTTTCAAAACCGCCGGTCTGGCAAGGCTGCCATCTGTTAAATACCTGCCATCTGAAGTGTTATTTATTTAGTGAAAGGGTTGCCATTTACGAATATGGGTTGTTTAACAACCGAAGAAGAAGGTGGTGATTCAAATGTGGACACTTTTCGTGCATTACGTGGTTCATAATCGACCTACTTTGCAAGGAATTGGGCAGATGATAAAGAAATTTGAAGAGAATGAAAGCGTTATAGATGTGGTCATGCCTGTGTATTATCGCAAGGTACGTACACTGCCAAAAGTGGCGCTTCTGTCAATAAAAGTGTAGCGGATAATCCGAATTTAAATTGACAACGCAAAGGCCGTATGATAACCGACTTTTTTTTGGCCTGCAATTGAAGATCATGAACTGGACGACATGTGGCTTCAACAAGGCGGTGCCACGAGCCACACAACACGACCGATTTTGGCTTTATTGCGTGCAGAGTTTATAAAAGACGTAATTTTATTTTTTTGCGACATCAATTGGCCACCAAGATCATGCGCTTTGACGCCGGTACTTTTTTTGTGCGGCTACGTCCAAGGCCGTGTTTACGCGGACCCCAAACGTTGGAGCACTTGAAAACCAGAATTTGTCAATTTATCGGCGAAATACCGCCCGAAACTTGCGAAAAAGTGGTCGAAAAACCACCTCAAAAGGATTCAATGCTGCAACCAACCAGAGGCAATAATTTAAATGGCATTATGTTTTGTACATAATGGCAATGTCCAAGCATTATAACGAATTAAAAGTTTCATATAAATCATAGCCTTACGTGTGTTTCATTCAACATAACATTTGAAACCGAGAGATGGGTAACCCGATAGAAATTCATGCTTCTGGATAAAAATATAGAGGAAAACAAATATTGTACCATCGCTCAAGACAACAACTGATGATGAAATCACTGAAATTAAGGAGAATTTCTACCCTCTGATTCTGGCTGGATGGAAAGAGGCGTCCATAGAAATTGCTACTTTCAACCAACAGCTAAAGTTCATGTAATGGCTTTGAGTGAATACAATGTCAAGAATAAGTAGGAAACAAAAGTAGTCAAAAATGACACCATAGCCTGAAGAAAAATGCAACGTGAAAGGTAACATCATTGATATCCTCTACTTTGCCTAAATAAGACCGCAGTTTCCAAAAATTTGTTTACTAGCCACATTCCGGATACTTTGGAATGTATCACATTTGTGTATTCTGTAGATGAAGCGAGAGATAGAATCACCTCATTTAACTGTTCGATTCTTTATGGATGACAACAGTTATTACGATCGCACCGTACAAAGTACAAAAATTGCGCCACTCTTTCTAGCAAGGTATGTTTACTTAAGCATGAAGACATCTTTAACTATTGTTATGTGTTTTATTTTTTTTTTTTTTGTTTTTTTTTTTGATACATACTTTTTAGCACAAAAAATTTTCAATTATTTTTATTTAAATTTAATGGCGAGCAAGAAAATTACTGCCTATGACTGCGTTTTCTAATCTTACAGTTTTTTTAGATTAAAATTTTTGAATTGATATCCGCCATACAAATATGGCAATTTCGTTTTCCAAATTTGAACTATTTAAATTTCGGGTTTCTACCCATTTTTGAAAATGAAAATATGTTCCTTAAGTATCGTCAAAAAAACTAGTTTCTGAAAAAAGTTGAGTAATTGATCACTCTGTCCTCTACATCAGAAAATTGACAATTGAATTCCGACCCGACTGCGGCACGACTATCATTCGCATGATCGCAGGTTCAACCCCGCATAAAACTACCTATCGTTATTTGAGTGGCGGTTATCTCAAGGTGTCTAACGAGCACTTCGCATAATCGGCAATTCTTTTTAAAGCTTCCCAAACTGTGACGTTTGGAGTCGTCGTAAAACTGTATCTCCCGTCGAATGAGTCTAAAAATAGAATGCGTGTAAGCTCATTGAATGTTAAAGGCTCTCCCATGTTTCATTCATGAGATGCAAGAGAAAGGATTGTGGAATTTATTAAGACAAATCTTTTCCAAGTGACGTGAATGTTAATGAACTCAATGAGGCGTTTGTAAGCTATCAATTGGATTCATATGGTGATAATATTATGAATTTCCCGCAGCGGGAGAGTGGTTTTTCGTTTCAATGTGTTGAGCTATGGGACTTGGAGAAAGCGTTTCAAATGATTAAGTCTAATGCAGCCGGCTGTGACGGATTTTCTTTTTAAAATTAGTACTCCCCTACATTTCAACCCATTTCCTATATATTGTGAACAACATCTTGACTACATCTGAGTATCCATCAGCATGGAAATTAGCAAAAAATAGTCCCAGTGGTAAAAAAGGACTCAACACAGTCCGTGGCCAGTTATAGGCCAATTTCAATTTTACCAATTTTGTCAAAGATAGTGGAGCATATTTTGAAGATCCAATTAACCAAATATAAGTCTTTTTTGAATGATTGTCAATATGGATTCAGAAAGGATAGAAGCACTACTTCTTTGCTACTAGGTCTGACTGATATTATTCGAGCAAATTTCAATGGGACAAATTATGTATATTGGTGTCATTGGATTTGGAAAAAGCGTTTGATCGAGTGGATCATAAATTTTTGATTCATAAGTTATATAATTTTTACGGATTTGCGAACAGTGCTTGTAGTTTAATTTATTTCTACCTTTCAGGAAGTTTGTGCCAATGTTAGATATAGTAATGTGCTTAACGTAAAGAGTGCGGTGCCGCAAGGTTCAGTCTTGGACCCGATCCTCTTCACTCTTTACATAAACGATCTTTTTCCAAAATTTGATACTCTGTGTAAACCGTATGTCTTTGTTGATGATACTCAGTTGCTATTTAAAGGGGATTGCGAATTTCTAGACGTTCTTCAGGAGAAAACTAATTATGTGCTTGATAGGTTACGTGATCGGATGTCAGAGAACAGACTTTGTGTCAATTCTTCAAGTCTAAAGCTATGCTTTATTCAAACCAAACTGAAGTGGGGTTGCGAGTAGTTTATAATGGTTTTAGTTTACAGTTTGTGCATGACATGAAATGTTTGGGAGTCTCTCATATGGAGTTGACGTAGGTAAATATTCTTTTACATCTTAATGCTTGCATTTACGAGTGATATTTGTTAATTATTGGTTTATTTATTGGTAGATTTCTGAAGACCATAAATGTATTCCAAATTTCAGAAGAAGGAAGCATAACTGGCCGTCCTAATTACAGCTGTCTTAAATTGTTCGAAGTGACATTCTTTGAGGGATCACTAACCCACACTTTCAAGTACTAATGACTCTTAAAAGTTTGTCGTTAAATCTTATTACCTGTTAGTAGCAAACTTATTATCGACACTTACGATGGATTTTTCTGGAAATTTAAATGAATAGAACTCCCCTTATAATATCGAATAAAAATTAAAAAGTAGGAAACATGCAATGGAAAGATGGAGTCGTTAACTCTATACCATAAGCGATTGTATATTATGCAATCGAATGCAATAAAAATTTTTTCTACAATTTATGTAAGTACACTTAATGTACTAAAGGGGGCGCGCTTAAGTACTATTAAATAAGTGGATTAAAGCAGTAGGGTACAGATGATAATAAATTAAATTATCTACATACAATTTGGTTCAGAAAAAATTGTGTTTAACTCTTATTTAATATGTCTCCCAATCGTACGAATATTTTTCATAATACTTCCTTAATATTTAAAGGCAATTTAACTCCTGTTCACAGTCAGGTTAATGCACCTTCCGCATAGTAACCACCCAACCCTTCATTTGTAATGCTCTACCCATCAAAAATCAACATGCCATATACAGTGGATGAGTAAGTGTCAATGTTTATTTACATTTACGACGCGGCCAGAAGTGCACTACCAGCACAATGATTACGATGAGTATTTGCTCCAGACAAGCATTTGAGAATAGAGCGTGAAGTACTTGAAAGAGGGGGCACACAGTATTTATGCAAAGATGACTCTTGTCGAGTTGCAAATTTAATTTTTCCATCCATTCATTAAAAACAATTGTCAGGAGGGGTCTATCATTGTCGGATGCTGTACAGCGGTTACCGCTGCAGCACACAACCAATTCATTTCTAGACGGTTATATTTTTCTTTTCAGCGTTTTTCATTCCCATTAACCATGTGCTAATCAGGTACACCATATCTGCTTTGAGAAAAGTGCAAAAAATAAACAGAATTTTCTAAACATATTTGAATAAAAAAAAAATAATCAGAACGGCAAACAAAGAAGTTTTGTACTTTATCATATGGCTGCAACGCTCAATTATGCCTGGATATACAAAATTTGCATATGGAAAAGGGCGGTTTCTTCCCCCCCACACATAAACACAAGCTAATGGTTATTTCGCATCGGAGGAAAATTGTCGCTAATTATTCAGCCATTTCTATCCTGTTCAATGCACGCCATTATTTTGCTAAGAGAGGTGTTTTTCTGTTTGATTTTTACACTCTTTTGTCTGGCAGCTTCTCAACGTGCCGTATTTTACCTTTTAGTCGTCTCGTTTGTAGCGGCAAAAATCATACAGTCGCAGGGTTACCAAATTAAGCTTTATGTTTTTTGCAGACCAGCCTTCGACCAGTTAATAGGTTTCGCCCCATCTCTGTGTAAGCATTGTAGATATCCTAAAAGTCGGCATTTGGTTAAATTACGGTTAAATTATCCAATGCAAATTGAACAAAAAAAAAAATTAAATGCCTAATTTGTTTATTTGTAATTCATTATGTAATATAGTTTTTTGGCCGGTTCGATGTATTATATGTTCCATAACATCCTGGTCAGATTCGTAGTGTGACATATATGTATACTCGTATAAGTTTAAAATAGATATGTACGTATAATGACAGTCCCAATAAATGAAAAGCCCAAAAAACGAAAAAGTGATATACTAGCCAAGTGATAACATACGATGCAAAATGAAACAAGTATGCTAAAAATAGCACACATGCATTGTTTAATTTTTTGCTACTGCTTGAAAACTGCAGAAAATGCAAAAAGCCGCAAGTCATTTGACAGCTGATTCCAGGTCATCCCCTAGAACATGTGTTCTATTAAAACTTATCCAACAAACCTTAATGCTCATGTAAAGTATAACGCTACATTAACTTTTGTTTAAAACTTGCAGTACTAAACTACAAAATTCTCAAACTCACCAGACACAGTACTTTAAAATCGCGCTACGCAAACAACAAATTATCTTTCCATAAGTGATCTTTGAAGAGCCAACACAAATTTGTGCTTTTCTGTCAAAATGCAAAAAAATAAAAAATAAAATAAAATAAATAATCTTACAATATAATCCGGTTCACCAAATTTAATAATATATTCCAAATCGGATATATTTCTGACTAATATATTACAAAATATGATCTTTTGTTGTTGATGTTTGCACTACTGGTAACATTTGTTTTATCGGTGCAAAAATTTCGAAGAATTTACCATCTCTGTATTTCCGCATACTCGTATTTGGAAATCAGTATTTTCTCCTTTGGAACATATTGGACGTTTTTCTGGTGGTGATATTGATCTAGATATCGCACAAGAAACATTTTTTGTAGTTTTTATGACTTGAAATTATTGTTGATTTTTGTTCCGAACAGAGTTTAAGTTGCTGTCCAAAAATCAGCAACAGTAGTCAGGAAGTAATCATTTCTACATAGGATTTTGGCTATTGCTTTGACCTTGAAAATAATCAGAACCAAATGAAATTAATGATCTTCTAGTAATAGGAGATAAGTTAAGACTTATTTAGAAATTTGGCAAGGAAAGGGGAAAACTTGCTCTTACATTGGAAAATAAATATTTCCCTGGGAAAAAGTGTACCTTGTTGACAAATTATATAGTCGTAAACACATTACCTGTGAAAAAATGATGTTTTTAACGCGGTCCAGTGGGGAAGATACTGCTCATACAACTGAATTGGAGCAACCTCTGGAATAATGGACACTTTCAGCTCTTTTTAAACTATCTCACCACATATACATTGATTAAACGCCATATTTGGTTGGTTTAAACTATCGGGTTGTTCGGAAAGTTCGTTAGGTTTTTAAAAGATATTTATTTACAAATTTATATACAAAAAAAAATCATTTTAAGCTATTTTTTAATCTCTCCCTTCTTTTAATAACTTCTTCTACCCTCTCTGAGAGCTTTTTAAATTTAAAAAAAAAAAAAAGAACGTTCAATACGATTTTTCACTTCCTCGTCGTTATGCAAATTCTAATCCTTCCAAGTTGCACAGATTGCGAAATAGGTATTAGACAGATGAACCGAGGTCTGGGAATTACGGTGGGTGAGGTAAAACTTCCCAGCCAAGCTCTGATAGTTTCTGACGGGTCCGCAAGACAGTGTGAGGTCGGGCGTTGTCATAATGGAAGATGACGTCTTCCCGATTAATGAGCATCAACCGTTTTTCTTCCAATGCCGTTTTCAATTTATCTAATTGTGCAATATAGTAGTCCGCATTAATCGTCTAATCTGTTGGGAGAAGCTAAAAAAGACTAGTCCTTTGACATCCCACCCAATCGACATTACCTTCCTGGGGTGAAGGCCCGCTTTAAAGGTGGATAGAGGGGGTTCATTTGGTTTCCCCCATGACCTTTTTCGGATTAAATTGTTGTAGACTATCCATTTTTTATCCTCTGTGATGTAGCTCTTCAGAAATGTTGTTTTGTTATTTCTTATCCTTAGGTTATCGCAGACGTCAACGCGATTCAGGCGGTTAACTGTTGCACGGAGATAAACTATAATTAAATCTCTCACGTACTCGGAAACAATTTCTTTTGGTCGTCTTGATAGGAAATAGGAAATCCTTTAAACCATTTCTGGCACGTTTTTTAATTTTTTCCCGTTTTCTTCATAAACAAACTTTATTTTTCGGCTGCCTTCTGCATAATATGCCTAAAATCAAAAGCGTACATAATACACAGAAGTTACTTTGTTGTTAGCGTTTGTACCAACAACAGCTTCTATATTTCCGATGGACACAAGACGAGAACTTGGGGTAAATAAGTTATGTTTGACTGATGCTCTTCGTTGGGTACGGTGGTACCAGTGGGCCAAACTTCTCAATTGTTTTGTGAAGTTATAGACTAAAGTGGCGAAGATTTTCGAGAAAGCACAAATAGCTGAGGACACTGAAAATTGTATTTTGGCAAGTACCGAAATACCTATCTGTCCATCAAGTTGTGCCATTATGTTCAACTTCGCTAGTTCTCAAATTATATTCTGTTAGCAAAATAAATAATTGCTAATACAAAAACGATCTTGAACCGAATTAAGCAACAAAATAAGTATTCTTTTATTTTGTTTTATTGACCAATCCCCGGCTCTTTTTTGACAGTGTGTAAGCGGCGAACACATAAGAGCTTGAACTGTATTAAAATCCGTACTATTCGTTACGGAATGGCAACCCTGTTGCTTAAATATTCCCCCCTTTTTTTAACAAAACCATTGTTTTTGTTTACAAATTTTTGTGCATCAATTGTTTTAGTATTTATTGCTGCTGTTGTTATGTATTTATTCGTGTTTTCCGTCTGTTTCTTGTTGCTGGTGCTTTAGAGTATATTATTAAACCCTTAAGCCATAACGGGTTTGTTACATCGTCCGCCTGTTTCTCTGTCTGCATATGCGCTCCCTCTCTCACATAGTCTGTTTGTATTTAATTTAAAGAGCTCAATTGACTCCACAGGAGAAAAGGGAGCGAGGAAGAGCATTTACACACCATGCCATCGTTGATGACGAGGGCAAACCAAGTTGTTATTGCATTTAGTTAGTTCACTTTCTTTGCGTATTTTTTTTTAGGATTTGTATTTTTCTTTTTTATTTATTTTTTTTTTTTTTTGCTTTATCAAAATTTCTGTATATGCTTTAGCAGCCACCAACCAACCAACCCAGTCAGCTATATGTGATGGAGCATGGGAATAATGGCGGTGGCAGCAAAGAATGTGGAGAATATTTTGCCGCCTTTGTTGACTGTTGACTGCGCTGGGTGATAAGATTTGTGGCATGTGTGGATGTTTGGCTCTAAGTGGAGATTTTCAAGTATAAACACAAAATATGAATCACATTCCGGGGTAAAATATCTCACTAGTTTTTTTTTTTTTTTTTTTTTTTTTGAAATTTATGTGTATTTTAAGAATTCTAAGTGGAAGTACCTACACACATGGGCATCGTTAGAAGTGTTATCAATTAAAAATGCTATAATTTTTTCAACTGTTATTTTTTTTGGTTTAAAAACCTTAGTATATAGCAAAAACATTTAAAATTTCAAGAAAAATATGATAGTGCTCAAAGTAGCCACTTTTAGCGTAGATAATTTCAACAAACCTGCCCGGGAAGGCGGTTCCACACGCCGTATGAATGTTGCCTTATGTTAATTTATCCCCATTTCTCTGTGAAGGACAATCTGTAGAGTTGGCCGTCAAATGTTTTTTTTAGTTGATACTCTGACCTCCAGAATGGACCACATAGAAAAGCCTACTAGGTTTAAGTTTGGAGAATAACACAGCCATTGTTGTGAAGAAATTAAGTCGGGGGATAGGCCTGAGTCTTGTTGAAACGCCCAATGCTTTCTATCGAATTGTTTGTGTTCTGGGCTATATTGTCTTTTCATTTGCAGTTTAACCATATGCGATCATTTTGTTTTCTTACAAATTGCTGAAGCGTACGAAATAGTTCGCCGGAGAGATCAAATTTTCAAGCTCTCCACCAATATGCTAGTGTTTTAACACTTTTGTTCTAGCTAGGTGAACTGCCTTCTGTGCTATTAATGGGTCTTCCACACATTTTGTATTTTGTAGGGCTTCCATCGTAGTTTATTTCTTAATATGCGCCGCATGCTATGTGCAGGCACATTGGCATTTTTCATCAATTGAACTGTGGTTTTTGAATTACGTTGAATTCTTATTTTCTTTTGAACCATTTCTTGCGACGATTCTATCTTGGATACCCCTTTGCTCCGCATTTTTCTGATGCTTCCGGTATTATTGTAATGTAAAATGGTCTGATGAATAAACGTTTTGTTTAATTGCGACGTAAAACGATATGTTTCCGTTGCCCTGCAAACAACATAAAAGACTGACGCTTGTCAAAAAATGGACGATGCTACAACAACGTGAAGTTGGTAACAATTTGTCGAGATAAACAGCATATGTTATTTTTGTACATCGAACCTTTAAGCCCAAGCTAAACTCATTTTAAACTAAACTCATCAGAAAAAATTAATATTTTCTTCCTGAAAACCAAGCTGCCCTCAATTGTTCGGCTGAGTTGGATCATTCAAATCTCGGAAACATCGGCAGTGGCGGCATCAATAGCTAGTATTCGACTGATATAAAGTATTTGTATTTGTAGCGGTATTAACATTTTGAATCTTTATACACTTTTTCAGTACAAGTTTCGAACAGAATATATGTTTTGTATGTAAATTTCCTTCATAGAAGCTTTTCGTTTGAAAAAAATTCGCCAGACAAGTTGCACCTTTGAAATATTGGAGTTTACCCGGGGTATTTCATACGAAAAATGCGATCATAAAGAACTAGTGAAAAGAAGCTATTGTCACACATTTCTTATAGAAAACGATCACTCATTCATAAAGAGAAATAAATTCGTTTGCAGTTTTCAACTAAGAAAGTTCTGCCGTTGCCACTTTGAACAAAAGTAGTTTCTACAAACTGGAATTTACTGCACATAAGATGTTAGCATTAGACAAAAATAATACAGTATGGAAACCTAATATTGTATATTCAAATCTCTTCAAAAACGTTCAGTTGATCTATAAAGGAATCCTGGCTGATGATACAGAGAAAAGAGATGGCGCATGTTTATTCATTGGTTATAGCTTATACCATTAAATGGCATAGGCGGCTGCCGGTCGGTTCCTAACTTTAAGTCGGCACGGTTCTCTGCCTGATTTAGCTATCCCTCTTTGCCGGAAAGATGTGGCATGCGTTTCTTTTTTAATCGAATCCCAAACTCTAAACCAGCATGCACGAAGCAGTGTTATGTCAACATGGCGGAGAGACCACGTGTACATTACGACAAGCTTCCAGACGGATTAAATAAAGATAGTGATAACTCTAACAGAGTGTGTATCGAGTATTTTGGAGGAAATGTTCATATACAGAAAATCAAAAAGCAGCACTCATCTTTTAAAATCAAACGTTTTTTATTGAAGCAGGGGGCGCCTATACTGCAACAGAGCAAAGATGTTAAAAAATGACTGTTCCAACAACCGCCAAAATAAAAAATGCCTAGAAAATAAGTGTATTTATAACATTCGGTAAGATTAAAATATAAAAAAGACTTAAATTAAAATATAACTATTCATGAAGCGTGGTTAAAAACTAAAATATTTTCTTGGATTGAAGTGCTTCGTATCCGTGACTTAGCAACATTCTAATCATACCGTTTTTTTTTGTTTTTTTTTTTTAATTTGTTAATCCCCCATTCCCTTTTTTCAACTATTGGTTGCCTCTTTTGGGCCCTTTCCTTGAGTTACGCAACTATAAATGTGCTACCGATTTGTGATTTCGTTCGATTTTGGAACCTTTTTCTGTCATTTCTGGGACCCTTTTGGGTCCTCCCTTTCTTCGAAATGCGTACCCGTGCGTGTTTTGTTGTATGCTTTTTGCCTACAAGTTTGGAGGCTTCGTTTCCGGATAGCTATTTTCTCAACATCAAGCAGAAAATCTTGCCGCCAAATGAAACTCTACCATTTTTAAACAGTAATACTCATCTTCAATTGGACTCTTTCCTCGATATTAAGTGCAAATCTTCTTTTTCAATCGATATCCTTCCTATATAAAGCGAGAACAATTTTCCTTTGCAGCAACCTTTTGTCCACATTAAATTCTAAATTTCAACCAATATTTTGTCAATGTCGAATAGAAGTTTTCTTTTTGTGCTGACCTTTCCTCAGTATTAAAGCCAAGTTTCTAGTTTCAATCGTTTTCTTGCTGTTTAATAATACTTCTCAGCTTCAGTTAATTATTCCCTAATAATATATGCAAATTCTCATCATTGGGAACGACATGATGCCGCTGCACATATGTACAATTAAGCCAAAGAATTTCTTAATTAGATAAACATTTCTCTTGTATTCAGAACCCTTCTGGCCATCGTTTTTGATAGCCGTCACCATTTGTGCAAGTTTTTTTATTTCCTCCAAAAAATTACATTTTGTTTGTTGTCATTTAACAGGGTTCTCAAAATAACATTTTGATTCTTTCCTGGTCACATCCCAAAAGAAAATATACACTCTCCTTGACCTACTTTAATATTTGGTGCAAAATGCTAACTCTTCCCCTCCAACCATTTCAACTAAAATTAAACAAAGATTACAACACTCAACAAAGAGAAGTATTTAGAGAAACTCCTAATAAAATCATACCTTATGTGTATGATGCAACGATGTTGCAATATAGCAACAACAATATGTTGCTTATTGTCAAACTGGGGAATGATGATCCTGGCTGATGACACAGAGAAAAGAGATGGCGCAACCAACAACAAACCCATAAACAGGGTTGTATTTAAGGAAAAAAACCGCCGCAACACAACAGAAAATTATGAGTCAATTTCAAACAACAAAGGAACACGTTATTGTTGGGCAAGAAACGTGAAACAAGAAATCAATGAGCCAAATAAAAGTAAAACAAGAATATATACAAAACAGACAGGCGGAGGGAAGATCCCACTAAAAAAAATACACACACATATACGTACACACCGAGTTTCACACGCACACAACGATACGTATTTGCAATTGTATAAAATGTTATGGTAGTATTAATGCAACAGTGGCGAAAATTTGCGAGTAGAAATGTTTTAACAACCGCGCCCTTGATAATAAGAACGCTAAATTAAAAACCACAAATAAGATATATATCATTCAAGGAGGTCTGAAAGAAATCATGATTTAAAAGAGAGCGTTATAACAAAATACTTACACTTTTTGTCTCCGACATTGTGTGTGGCAAAAAGACGACTATAGAGTCTTTTCAATTCTTTCTGTAATATACGTTGACTCAATTGTTTTGTTAATTCTACGAAAATCCGAGTTCTGTTATGGCTTTAAAGTTGAACGGCGAAACGGTACAATTTTCTCTTCACAACTTAAATTCGTACAATTTTTGTATTATAATTTTTGTTTTTTATTTTTTACGAAACTTAAAGATACCGCAAGTAAATGACCAAGTTCACAAAGAAGACTAAAGGAAAAGCCCCAAAAACAATTTACCGCTTTTCACCAACATACACACACACATGTACGCACGCTGGCTGTAAAACAACTCGCAGCCGTTGTTAAATGTAAACGTAGAACACAAATTGAAAAGAAAAACAAAAGTCAAAGACAGCCAATAACACTTAAAAACAGCGGAGCCACAAAGAACGATAATGACACACAATTGCTTGCATTAGTTTTATCCGTAATTATGATTCTTCTTCTTTTTTGTGGAATTGTATTCCTTTTTTAACACAACGCACAAGAAAAAAAACAAGTAAATATTTTTCTAGCAAACGTACACAGCCAGACATACATAGGACAAACAAGCTACACCTAATATAGATTGTGCGTTCTCTTTCCCGTTTTGACACCACAAAAACGTCGTTCGTCACCTACAAATATTTGTGATTGTTCTTGCTTTTTGGTTATTAAACAAAACGACCGGCTTTTTTTTCTTTGTATAATTGAAAAGAAATCAAAAAATCTCACTTAAAAATCATAAACGTTCTCGTTTGCCTCTGCGCTGAACACCACCAATCACAACGAATGCATTTTCTCAACTGTTTTTTCGCTTCTGAATTGGAATTTTAGAAAATGTTGACAAAACGGAGGAGAGAAAGAAAGCGAAAATGTTAAAATTGCCGTATACGGGGAGTTGCCACGGTGAGGAGAATGAATTATTTCTGGCAATTGTAATGCCATATTATATTTTTCGTTAATATCAGGGGGGAGGCTGATAATAAATACGAAAACATTTAAAAAACCGAGCTTTGTACAATGAAGTTGTAGGCAAAATCTAGAGTAATCACAGACTTTCGGTTTCCTAAGTTTTTTTTTGTTTAAAATATATGCAAAATTAGTTCATTAGAAAATCGTGAGGTAATTATAAAATTTGCTAAACGAATTAAGAAACTATGAAATGCAATTATCACAAATATTTCGATCCCAAATAAAATTACACCGATACAAATTAAAATTTCATCTAAACCTTATCCGTTAAATAGCGCTTAGTTGATACGAAATAGTTGATGAAAGGGCAAAAATAAAATTCCTTACATCCCATGAATGGTATGTATGAAAGTCTCTCATATTCAGTTCTATTCTATTCTTATATTCACTGAACAGGTTCTAATATTAGTTTGAAAAGCCCCTCGATTACTTGACTATTCGCTTTTTGAATAGAAAATTTAGTAGAAGAAACTTACCGTATAGAAGAGTGTCAAGAAAGATATTTTTTTCACATGGGGTGTGTTTAGAATGGAATTTTGCTTCTAATAAAATTTGGACACTAACGTAGTGAATAGTCAATATTAAAATTTGCATTAGCCCCAGGGCTAGTATATATTCTGACAGAAGATTGTAAAATTCTGATATTTGTTTATTGTGTTATATGTGTGTGTGTGTATGCGTGTTGTTTCAAAAGCAAGACATGCCAACAATGAAAAATAGTCTTGTATTTGCGAGACATTAACGTTAGGTGGCAAGTACTCGCAATTTGACAACTATCCAGTAGTGTTTATGTAGTACGGTTAAGTAGTTCTAAGATAAAATTTTCGGATAAACTTCTCAAAAATAGTTTATTTTTTACATTTATTGGATTGTACCATGAAAATTAACGTTTTAAAAGTAGATTGAGCGTAATAGTTTACCGACACATGTCTAACTGGTTAATATAACACACTAAATTTTATTAAATTTGAATAAACTAAATATCTGCATATTGGATGCCAATATCTACTTTTTTAAACTAATAACGTTATACTGAAAATTCGAACCGCAAAACTATGTGCACTTCTAACAACTTTCCAAGAAAAAGAAAAGAAAACCAAATATTTCTTTACTTCTAATCATATTTTTCATCTCACTATTTAAAACAGTAAAATAATATCATTAATTTCATCATACAAAATGATATTCACCCAATCTCACCATTGAATAAAATATTCCACTTAAAACACAGCTAGAGAACATCTTTTATAAAGAAAGGTGTCTTTGATGACAATCCTTTGGGATAGCCTAATAGAAGACACTTTGTATAAAGAAAATATTTTTCAAGAAATTTGCAAAAATTTAGTGAAAAACACCTTTTGAAAATTCTCTTAACTCTCGTTTCAAGTGATGCCTGAAAACACACAGAAGTGTTATTTGGAAGATATTCATATAAAGTCTTTGGATGATACTTTTCATATGAAGAACTGCCTTGGAGAACTTTGTGCAGAAAAGTGTCTTGTACCATTGATATAGAAAAGAGTTTTCCAGGGCACTTCATGCTGAAATATATTCCAAAATAATTTTTTTTTGTGAATGTCTTCCAAACCATGAAACATGTGTTCCAGGACACTATTCTATGAAATATTTCTCTATCAGATTTTCGGTACGAAAAGTGTGTCCAAGATGTATGCCTTTATGAAAATCTTCCAAGTTGTATTTCTTCCTAAAAAATTAAGATAATTTCTGTACAATTGTTTTCCCAAAAGACTTTTTCAATGGAGATCTTGCAGTCGTTTTTTGTTTGTGTTAAGTCTGTTGGTTTAAAATCTATATTTCTATTTGATATTGGCTTGGCATTTTCCATGTTAAAATATCTTAAAAGGTTTCTCTTACTACCCAAGGTTAGCTACACATTCACTAGTATCCTTCTTTTTCTATTTATTCGGTGCTTACAAAGTAAGCAATCTAGATAGAGCAACGAATTTATGTTGTATTGTTTATATTATTTATATTTTCGGTTAAGACTTTTTTTCACAAAAAATAAAATAAAATGGAATAACAAATTTAAAAAACGATTTTAAACCAAATATTTTATAGTTGTTTGAGACTTAAAGGCGCTATTAGATTTCAGTTTGTATAAGGATAAGGCTAAATTTGTTCTGAAAATATGTTCGATATAACTCTTAAGTAGATACAAAAGGCTAAATCAAGTTTATTCATTGGTTGTTTTACTATTTAATTATAACAGCGGTTTTGCTTTTTTCAAATAGGAAAACCGTAAATTTGTGAAATGGCATTATACAAACCAAATCCGGTTTAAATCATTGTGCAACTGATTTTTTGCGGAACCCTTTCTTAATGGGTGGTTTTTTTTATCATTTATCATAATTTGACTTTGAGGACAAAAGAACAGATCGTATTGCACTAGTCGGAAAAGGAAGATGCACTACCAAAATAACGTAGAATATCAGCGGGGAGTGTTTACAACTTTCCGAACTCGACTTTAATTTACTTTGAGTGAAGCGGTTTGCAAAAGCCCAGTATTTATCTCCAAAAATGAAATAACCCATTTTGCGGTTGGACGATTTACTGATTACGTAGTTTAAATGGAAACTTTTGTGTACAACAATCAAACGGAATTCCGTTTAGAAAATTTTACCAGATCAACTGAAAAAAATTCAAAACTCGACATTTAGGATGCAAAGCCTAATTACTTTAGGCTTAGAAAAGTGTCGTATACAATATTTACTGTCAAGAAGTTCACTGTATATAAAGCCAAAATATTTTGTTTTTATGTACGAAAGTATGGAAAAATTGTGTTGTAAGATAGATTTCAGAGAAAAATTTTGGAAGACATTTTTCGTTATATCATAAGGCAAAACATCCTTATGACGTTATGTCATAAGGCAAAATCTCTTTAAATTAAAATAGTTTCATTTTATTTTCGTTTTTAGAACACCGTGTATAAATAAACATTTCTTGAAAGAGTTTTAATATTTAAAAAGATATCTTAAACAAACTTTTAGCATATTTTTTTATGCTCTCTTTATAGACATCTCCCAAGCCTTTGATAAAGTGTGGCATGA
>JAHXMU010000129.1:2305482-2375080 GCA_019455685.1 Philornis downsi
AAAAAAAAATATATATATATTTTTTTACACAAAAATGGCATTTGAGGGCATTTTTCGTATATTGCATTTGGCCGATTTAAAACCACAATAACTTCATTTAAAATTTTTCAACACAATTTCGACGAGTTTTTCATACTGGTCACAAATTATCATTCAATTATTGAGACAATTTCTGTGTAAAAAACGACTTTCTATGAAGAAAGAAACTTTTGAATAGATTTTCCTAGCGTTTCATAAACTTTTGGAATTGACTATATATATTTATCTGATGTGGCAACTCTTTCTGTTTTTCCGCTATTAAACTATTAACATATGTTTGTATTTCACAGCTGTTTCTAATATTTAGTTATTGGTTATGTGAGTGTTTAATAGTAAAAGCTAAATAGGCGAAGTTTTTAAACATTAAGCTAAAATGCGTTTTACTCAATTGATGCGTATTCGCATAAAGCATCCCGAATTGTCGACAGCTAAGCAACAATATGTGCCTAAACATCAACCGATTCTACAGGAGGATATTAAGCGTCTGGAAGACTTTCTAATGGACAAACCCAACATTGTGGTTCTGACAGGAGCTGGTATATCAACTGAGTCGGGTAAGATAGACTGAAAATTCCAAAAGGTAAATTAAAAATCACGATAATGGGATAAATGGTGTTACTACAGTTTATTTTTGTTAAAAAGGAAATCAGGGTTAAGAAAATGTGAGTGTGTTGCCAGATTAATTGTATTTACGATAAATGTCTACGAAGTAACTGTTGAGCTTAAAATGGTAATAAAGTTACCATATAATAGAAGACCTTGAGTGACAAATTCCGTTATTTTCATTCGAAGAAAAAAGGAAAAGCTTATAACACATTTAGAAATAATGGTTTTAATTAAATCTCGCAGATTTATTTATGATAAATTTAATAAATATACAGAAAAAAAACTGTTCTAATTGGCAAAATTCATATTCTGATATTAGACATACATATGTACCATCAGGGCAACAGAGGCAAAATATGCCGAAAACAAATGAACTCAGTTTCAATGGAAACTGCCGTTGTTTTTTGCGATTAAGACAAAAATTTACGAATTTCAATTGCCTACCGACAGTTTGTATTTCGATATTCAATCTTATGTGATGATCCAGATATTAATTAAATAACTCAAGTCTACAAAATTCATTTTTGTGCGCGCCAATATTCAACAGTGCTTTTGGTGCAATTTGGATTCAGAAAGAAAAACATCCCAGCAGAAAATTACTATGCTCACAAGTAATTTTTGCATTTTGCACTGTCGGTGTGTAGTGAGGTATGATTCCTTGTTTTCATACAAAAAAAAAAAAAAAAAAAATGCCCAAAGTGAAACTGTAAAAATATATGGAGTGTATTTTAGGAGAATCGAAATTATTTCGT
This sequence comes from Philornis downsi, assembly GCA_019455685.1. Taxonomy (NCBI): domain Eukaryota; kingdom Metazoa; phylum Arthropoda; class Insecta; order Diptera; family Muscidae; genus Philornis; species Philornis downsi. The sequence goes on from JAHXMU010000129.1 coordinate 2,306,880, forward strand.
ATAATTGTTATTGATTGATAGATTTCTTCTGGCATTGATGAAAAATTTTTTCGTCTCGGTAATTTCTTCCAGAAATATAGGCAATTTTTTGGGATGAATAAGGATATAATGAAATTTCTGCTTATATATTAGTTATTCATCTCTGACTTAGACGACAACCAGAAAAAAATATGCGAGCATTATGTGCCGCATGTAGGAAGGAAGATCAATTCTCCAATTCGTCACATTAAGTTTCGATAATAGTAACGTTTCATTTGTCACTACTGCTTAATTTTGCATGAAAAGTTAGCGAATTTCAACTTAGCTAAGCAAACGGTGTTATTTTCGCTCAACTTTCTGTCTAATCTAATATGATGTCGCTCACTTTAAGTATTTAACAAATTGACGGATCTTTGCCTTGTTCTTTTTGCGATGCTCTGTAGCGTAGGTTGCTATGTGATTAAAAAAGAAGTTTTTGAAGGTAGACGTTTTATTTGCCAGTAAGCTAGAATAGCTTTATGATAAATAGAACATTCGTAATGTTTCAAAAACCTGGTGCTTGCCGCTTACCGAGTTCATTATGGGCATTGTGGGGCTCATCGGCGCAACATGATGTAAGGAACACAACCGCTCTACTACAAAGTGGTTAACCGCTTAACCGATTTCGGTATACAGAACAAATGTTATCAGAATTTTTTGTACCTTAAATGCCAAATGCGTTGTTGAATATCGCCAAAATATTTCAAATATTGCCAAAATATAATATCATGTTATTTTAGTTACAGAACATTGTTGTTTTTATTACATCCCTACAAACATGATTTGATTTATTTTTTATACCCAATTCCGGTGCGGCAACGAATCTTACGAATATGTATGCATTTTTTTGCTGCAGTCTTTCGCACTGGTGTGAAACATTCTTAAAAAATATAACCAAACTCTTAACAAATCGCCAATCAAAACTCTAAAATTTCATGGCTAAAATCTCTCTGAAATCGCCATGCTTGGCAACGAATCGGCAGATCTGACAATACAGCCGATTGTGTCTCTTTCCTTATGAGTTTACGCTGTACTGCTAGCTAACTTATGCTTCCACTATCGGACTTGCATTCGTTGAACTAAACCATACTGAAGAGCTGATGCGTGCTCATTATCAGCTCATCGTAACCGATTTAAAATTGCCCTACTCGGCACCAACAACCACAACTTTGTTGTTCTTAAGCCCCTAAATGACGTTATTTTTTCACTTGTGTTATCATTCGGATGAAGTAACTTATAGAAGTGTTTTTTCCATAATTGTAACAAACTCGACATACTCGTGTCAGATATCCAACCTGTAAAGAGTACGGATATTCCAAAAGCATATCCTTAAATAAAGATCCTTATAATGTTTGCGGGAATTCTGAACATGTTTCTTATTATTCTTTCTTATTTTCATACTAAGGTTTAGTTAAGTAGAGTGACTTATCAGAGCACCGCATCAGATGCCAATGCTGGCCGCTAGACTGGGATAATAGTTGAGTTTTAGTAACAGCACTTACCTACTTAGTTAAGGCGCATTTGTGTTAGTATGCCATTTATGCTACTCGAGTTCGCAACCTTCTCACTTGGGAATACTAACCCGATGGCAGTCCCAATAGAAATTTCTTTTATTAACGCCCCCACATCCAAAACTTGTTTTGAACTTCTCAACAGAATCAGAACACCATACTGACATAAGTCCCGAATTTCAGTTACAGATATTACCTACTTGCGTGGGACGCATCTGCGTTAACATACCATTTAGGTTACTCGAACCAGACGCCTTCTCACTTTAGCTACCACCAGAAGAATGGTTTTATATGCCTGAAGACAAGCATGTCATAAGCCAAACTAGTCATAAGTCCTTTAGAATTTCATCTTTATCTTCTAGAATTCATAGCTTTCCCAGATGTGTATAATAAAACGGATGATAATAAAACATTTAAGTTTTATCAAAACTCATCAAACATTTCTTTTGAATGCTATTATATTAAACTTCCTTCTGTTTCTCTTATTTCTCCAGGTATTCCCGATTATCGTTCCGAGGGCGTTGGCCTCTATGCCCGTTCTAATCACAGACCGATACAACACATGGATTTTGTACGTTCCGCCAGTACACGTCAACGTTATTGGGCTCGTAATTTTGTGGGTTGGCCAAAATTCTCCTCCACCGAACCGAATAGCACCCATAACTCACTGGCCCGCTTTGAACGTGAGGGCCGCATACAAGGCGTTGTAACGCAAAATGTTGATCGCCTCCATACGAAAGCGGGTAGCAAAAATGTCATCGAACTTCACGGTTCCGGTTATGTAGTGAAATGTTTATCGTGTGATTACCGCATCGACCGTCATGAGTTTCAGAATATTTTAAATATGTTAAATCCTGAGTTTAAAGATGCTCCCAATATGATAAGACCCGACGGTGATGTGGAAATACCTCAAGAATATATCGATAACTTTCGCATACCTCCCTGCCCGCAATGTGATGACGGCCACTTGAAACCGGAGATTGTTTTCTTTGGCGATAACGTGCCCAAGGAACGGTTGAATCATATAGCGGAAATGATTTACACTGGAGATGGTTTGCTGGTGCTAGGCTCAAGTTTGCTTGTGTTTTCGGGTTATCGTATGGTTTTGCAAACCAAAGATTTAAATTTGCCTGTTGCCATAGTAAATATAGGTGAAACAAGAGCTGATCATTTGGCGGATTTAAAATTGTCTGCAAAATGTGGCGATGTTATACCAAAATTATTTGATTTTAGAAAGAAATGATGTTGAGCAGGCAATTGCAATTGTAATTATTATTATATATGTATATGTATATATATGTGTAGGTATATATGTAAAACTTTGTTTACATTATGTACTGTCAAACTTATCATACCTATTATTGGCAATCAACAAAAACAAGAAATTGTTGGCGGCAAATTTTTTTCCCGCCGTCGAAAAAAATTGCTGTTTGACACGTACGAAAATTCATAAAATTTTGCAATAAAGACGCATGAAAATCAAAAACAGAATCTATAAATAAATTCTGCATTTCAAGTGCAATTCTATGGTGTATTCACATACTTAAGTGGAGAGCATCTATTGGGATAGTCGCTGCCACAGAGAATATAAGATGTTTTAATGGATAACAGTCTGGCGTTTCTTTTTTTTTTGCCGTATTATCGCACGTAGCTGTTGCTAGTGTCAACATTTAAGTTTGCACAAGAATGTGGCTCTCATATGTATGTAAGAAAACAAAATTATTGCCTTTTCCCTACATGCGATTCTCTCTCTCTCTCTCTCTCTAGAAATGAATATAAAGTATACGCATCTATGGGCGAGCATACGCAGTGCACACACAAGTATTTAATATGAAATTGTCAACAATGATGTGTTCTCTGCTTAAGAGGTATGAAAAAAAGGGCTACTTCTTATTAGCAGACGTGAAAGGACAGTGGGACGAAGGCAATCTTTTATAATATCTAATAGCATTCGCCACCGCCAGCTTAAATTTCAGTGTTGAAGCGACAAGTCACCTTTTCGCTTAAAGACTGCTATAGGGTTTTATAGTCGATATAAAAATTCGACTGGAATATACGAATAATCGTAATATAATAGAATATAATTTTAATCCCTCTCTTACAAATTAACCGGTTGTGCAAAAATCTATGTTTCCTCCATAATTTATAAGCACAAGTTTCAATAAGTTATAATTTTGCTTCATTACCGTGCATTAGCTCTGTGAGTCAAAGTATGTTAAACACAGAGTAATATTTAAAGAGGTTGAAACTGATGTTTTCCTCTGCAAAGCTAAATTGGAAATATGGATAGAAGTACGAGGTCGGTCCCAAAACTAGCCGACTTAATAAGTTTTTCAACATAACCTCCTTTTAGCTCGATACACTTTTTTTCAATAGCTTATATACCCTGTTTATAGTAAGAACTGTCAAATTCCTTAAAATTGTTGGCAAATCTTTTACTACTGAGCCATTTTTCCTAGTTTGGAATTAGAAAATAGTCCGAAGGAGTTAAATCTGGGGAATAAATTGCGTAATGAAGCAATTCGAACTGTAATTCATTAATTTTGGCCGTCGCAGTATTGGAGGTGTGAACTGGAGCATTGTTAGTTTCATTTTTGCCAAATACGGCATTTACCCATAATTTCATCACCTAAACGCTGCTATAAATTAGCTAAATATTCGCCGTTGATCGTTCTTCCTTTCTGAAGATAATCAATAAAATTAATCCCACGCGCATCCCTAAAAACAGACGCCAGGACCTTGCCCGCAGATGGAACCGCCTTTGTCTTCTTTGGACATGATTCTCTCCTTCCAGTCGACTGTTTTGACCGTTCCTTTGTCTCAGGTGTGCAGTGGTGGACTCATGTCTCATCCATGTTTATAAATCGGCGCGAAAATTCGACTTTATTGCGGTGAAACATCGTCAACACTAAAACATCTTCAAAACGTGTTTGCTTTTTTGAAAGCAAGCGCGGTACTTATCTTGCGCACAGCTTTCTGATTTTCAAATCTTCGGTCAATGTACGATGTATAGTACTTTTTTTAAATGTCTATCATTTCAGCTAGCTCACGCACCTTCAACCGACGATCACCCAATACCATTTTGTAGATTTTCTCAACCGTGTCTGGTGTGAACATCTCTATTGGTCGACCACTACGGTGTAGTGTAGAGTAGAATCTAGCTCAACTTTAATTTTGGGTGGATTGAGACCTTTCAAATTCAGATATTGAATTACATAACGGTGACAAAATGAACTGAGATCTTTTACTTTTGATGGCTCAAATAAAAATACTAAACAACGTGGCGCCTTGAGATTTAAAACTTATGTTTTACAAAATGTTTTTTAAACCGCTGGCACCATCTTTACGTCATGTCGGCTAGTTTTGTGGCCGCCCTCGTAGTATGCTATGCTACTCCATTTCTAGTTTGATGCTGCTGCAAAAGCTGTTTTTAACAGATCTGGCAACAAAAAAAAACAATTAAAAGTCTAAAATAAAAGTCAACCTCTGCAACCCAAAAGTTGGCTTTTCGACTTTTTTTACAACATAAAAGTTAATTTCGACTTCTCCACTGTTTCCTACAAAAAGGCGATTAGTCGATAATTTGAAATTCGATTTAGGGGTATTGATCCAAAGTAGAATTCTATTTAGGACATTTGGCTTTATCTGTATGGGGTAAAACGAAAAAACGTCGGCGTAGAATGCCGCATCAGAAGAAAATGCAAATCACAACTGGTGTTCATTGAAACTGATTTGTAAAGAATTCTTAATTTACTTAACATTGTTTTGTTATGTTCTTCGATCAAATTCGTTGTATAATTCAATATATGTCGAAGTTTTTTTTATAAACAATTATCAGAACATTAAATCCGCTTTGAGGCAACAGAAAAATACTCAATATTTACTTTGCACAATTCTAAATTAGCCTCATATGTTACATTTTTAATTCGAAAGTTCGTATTGATCTCAAACGAAATTTCGTTCCGTAACTTTTGACTTTTCTCTCACCCAAAAAAAAAAATATGTAGTTGATAATAACCAAAATATTAACTATATCGCAGGTGAAACATTGATAAGTAAGTTATTAGTTTAACAATGTCAGTAACGATGTAGCCATGTCTTCGATTAGGATTGACAATAATTACGATGTGGTTGATAGTATCACCTCCTACAGAAAATAAATAAATAAATAAAAATTGAATGAATATTTAATGATATTTCTTCCAACCAATTGCATCTTGCATTTTGAAGAAAATTCACGTCGTCAGACATGATTGGCTGCAGAACATGACAGAAGGTTTCCATTTTTTGTACTGAATACTTGCAGGGATTTATTTTTTACAGCCATCTTTTCAGGATGACAATATTTTCATTCTTACTTTGAGAATTTTCTGCAGATATTGGGTTTTCTTTCTCAATTTTTGTCATGAAAAGGAAAAATAAAGGACTTTTTAATAAATACTTTTATATATTCGTGTTGAAAACTTACTACGATTCATCTGTTTACAATATTTTGCAGCTATTTGCTTGAACTTCTCCATTTTTTCCAAAATGAGATAGTTCCATGTTTATATGTAACTAGCTGACCCGGCAAACGTTGTTTTGCCTTCAAAATGTTAATGTGGTAAAAAAATTAATTGCAAAAATCTCATCTCCAACGCCATCTATCACTTCAAATAAAACCTTTTAAACCTTCCGGAATACTCTACCAATAATTTAAGACCAAATTGAGCCAAATCAGTCCAACCGTTCTCGAGCTTTAGCGAGACTAACGCACAGCAATTGATTTATATATATATAGATTTAACTAATCAAACGCCCCACACTGCTGTAGTATATTTGTACATTAATATTTCGAAATCAGCTACGAATGCTTATAACTACATAACTACGAATGAGGTATGGGATGTACGGATAACGTATCTCAGTTTGAGAATCATTTACTAGACTAATCATCTTGTTTGCTACGTCCGGCATCATGCTAAAAAGAATGCCGGCGAAAAATATTGTGTAAACAGGCATACATTGCCCAGCACCAAGCAAAAACAAGATCAGAATATCTGTATCATGACTTAAGAACAGCAAAGCTGCAGGTATTGATGGCCTGCCCATAGAACCAGTGGCGATGTGTTGATAATGGTATGTACACGATTTGAGTCTGGTGTTAAGAAGGCTATCCAAATGCGTATACCAACTATGCGTTATCAATATTTTACACAGTAAGTGTAAGGTTCCGGCAAATTCGTGTGTCTGATATTGTATCTGGTCTGATTACACGTTGATAGCGCAATTTTATATCTGATACAATTGTGCAGATATGTGTAATATAGTACATTTTGAAGACCACCCAGGAAAAATAGATACCTTTCCGATGAGTATAAACCTGAATTCGACTGATCGATATGGCAGAAATCCGTATCCATTATGAATCCAAGACCATATTTGGTATGCCTTATACGTCATTATACAATAACCTTGACCGCTTGACGTCTTCAGTAAAGATAAGCAGTAGTCTTAGTGAGGCATTTTACACCAGAGCCGTTTCCCGACAATCCGATTTTTTTGGAATAATTTATAGAATAAAATGTAACCCTATTTGAAAAAAGTGTCAAATGTTTATTATGAGAATTTAACCAAATTGTCAGAGAAATCTATTAGTATGTCATTTCTTTTAGGCGTCACCGATCTGTTGGAGTATCATCCCGATAATAATACTACTCTCCCCATGTGGGTGCCACACTCTGTGTGTTCACGATTATATTTTCATCATTCTTCTTACAGTAGCAGTCACCTGTATCATAATAATTACTTTTGACTCTCTAGTACAACTTTTAAACATGCTCTCTATACACAACCATTTTTAGCATCTAAAAAGACAGTATGCATACCTTTTCCTTTACAAAATTTTCTCACATCATGTTATATAATTGGCTGCAGCATTGCCATTAAGCAGCATACATTTCTTCAGGCGTCAGTAACCCGCCTCGTCGTACTAGGGTCTGTCCAAGTACTTGCCTGGATCCTCGGGTGATCAATGTGTGGGCATTCTTGTATTAATATTTGATTCTATTTACTAATAACCATTCTGAATCCTTTGTCGGAAATATTTTTCTTTTAAAATATCTTATCATACTATTTTTCCATTAATATCTTTCAAAATAATTTTTATATCGTGGCCAAGACAGAGGGCGTATGTTTCCTCTAGGCACCCTCATTGGCTTTTACACAAGTCTTTTGCCTTCATACTTTGAAATTATGTTCCTTACAATGCTTATGGCAGTCGTGAACATGTGGCTAGGGATGCAGTTTCTTTTCCTTTGTGTTCTCATGACCAGTGTACAACTGAAGGCGTTTGGCAAGACTAAACAATAGGAGTTTCGTCGCTTCCATTGACCACTTCTCGTGAAATATATCGTGGACAAGCGTTACTCAGTCGCCACCGTAAAGAGATTTTTTTGAATTATTGTAGATGTATCCCAAAATATTGCCGCGCTTGCTGTCGGAAAATAATGCTGAGCCGCATTTAATCAAAAGAGCACAATATTAATAATCGCGTCAGGGATGAAAGCAAATACTGGCAAAAAAGTTTTATAATTTTTACCTACCGCTCAAAGTAGAGCGGTTGATTGTCTGTGGTCAGATCCAAATACGATTTCGCTAGTTGAAAGTTTTCGCCAGCTCAAATAGTCTGTCAGTTCTTCACAAAATTTTCGTTGGCTAATATTATTATTTTATTTGCCACCATAAATAACATTTTAACATTTTAAAAAAGATGAAAAGTTCTAAAGTTTTAGAGTAGAAGAAGTGAATTTGATAATAGAAGTTTTTTCTTGCGGTGCAAAATAAATGTAAGTTGAGCAAATAAGACGAAAGACATTGCAATTGCACACTAGGCTTTACAGAATTGGCATAAACTTATACAGAGATGTTATTAACTAAATTATTTAACTTTTTCATTATCTAATACAAAATTCGTGAAGTGATATCGAAAACCTCTCGATTATGATTCCATTCATTAATTGCCTGTAGGATTCAAAGTCGGGGAAAAGTTCTTAAATTTCCCAAAAGGAATTAAAGAATTAATTTCTTAAAGCATTTAACTCGAGATTTTTATAAGTTTATCATCCATTTATGGACGATGTTAAGGAAAAATTTCAATCTTTCGCTAAAACTGTAAACGTTTTAACATATAATAAATAATCAAAAATTCGTGAAAAAAATGACGAACGGCACAATCGTCCCTGTGGTAACGTATCTATACAAAACGTGTACCAATGAAAAAGAAATGTGGAAGGAATTTCCGATTGATTGAACTGTGTGCGTGCGCGAAAGGAAAAAACCGGCGAAATCGTTTACTGCTGCTCCAACATTCCAGACTTCCCGTTAACATTATCATTATGCCCTACTGTAGCTTTACACATACAACTTTGTACAGACATTGGTAGGCGGCTAAATACGTGAACAATGTTAACATCAGCAACAACAACAACATAATCCCTTAAGTGAAAGCAACAGTTGGTCTTAACAGGTCGTATGGAATAATAAGCGGAAAAAGGAAATAACTTTTTTCTTTCACCATTAAACTTAATGGGTAAAAGAAAAAAAAAGCCAAATACAAAACTAAAACACTTTTTGTGCACAATGCTTGGAAATTATTAAAAACATTCTTTTAGATTTTCTTGGAAACCTAAAAATAATTTTTATTTTTTTTTTCATGTTTCTCAAAATTGCCAAGCTTTCACAAAACTAGGTTAACATTGCTTAATTAAGGCATACAGAAAAAAACACTTGACTCGTGAAACCCCATTACAATTGCTTTTACCACTACCCTTCCAAATCACATTTTCGCCCGTCCTCCTCCTTTCCTTCATTGTTTCATCACTCAATTCTCAAGTTTCCGTTTCACTTTTCTAATGGAGTCGATTTTTCAAATTCTTTTTGCCAGCCTCCCTTCATTCATGCACTAACACAATAGCAATTCAATAATAATGGGACAAAAAAACTCACTTCAACATATCATATACACGCTTGTGTGAAAACTCACATACTCTCACACTCTGTACAGCATCCATACATAAACTTCAGCGACATCCATCCAGCACCAATTTATCCTCCTAGGAAATTTTTACTGCATAGACTAACCTAGTAATAGACAACCGCATGAATTTCCTACTGGTTCATATCGGCACATGCCCACAAAACGGAGTGTTGCCAGATGGAAACGATTAAGTTGTGGCAAAAACGAATTAATGGTATGAAATTACGTGTATATTAAGTAGTGATCGCAAAATCGTTATATGTTGCATTATAGGCTGGATTTACGATTGAAATATAATCAAATATAAAAATCTACTTTTCGGGTTAAATGGATTTTTAAGAAGAGCCAAATTTGCAGAAGATAATAATCCACACAACATATGGTGTTTATATAACTAAGCTGCTGTTTTGGGATCATCTATCTTACGAAGACTAGATTTCGATTGCATCATAAATGCATCCTTACTCGAAAGATGGTCTGTTTCTTAGTTGCAAAGCATTATCTGTCGATTAAATAAATATGCCGAATAGATATTTTCTCCACTTGTGTGCTTTTAGTTCTACTTTCTAGTCATCAATGATCAAATAAATAATGCTTTAAATTAAAACACTTGGAAAAGAAAGTGGTAACTCTACAAAATTAAGAAATGTTTTGATTCCGTTAATTCATTGATTTTGAACAGCTACAAAAAGTTGCCAAATATTATTATACAATATAGAATGCACTTCCAGCTACTCGCCTATACTTATTCAACCAAAATATCTCTTGGATCCGCTTGAACCTTGGCGATGGAAAATACAATTTTTTCAACAAGATAAGAAATTTTGTCGCAAATATATAACTTTTGAGATAACTTTTGTAATAAATATATTTTTTTGCCCTATTAATTTTCGATAGTGTAGGGTTCGCTAATCAATTTGTTAGCAATTAAAAATGCTGTAATTTGTCAAAAACATTGCAAGTTTTAATAAAAATATGGCGTTGTTCGTTGTAGCCATCTTTAGCACATAACCTGTCCGAAAGGCTCCACACGCTACGTGAACGTGGTTGATGGTATTTTACTTCCTTCTCGGTGAAGTGAAATTTTCTCATTCGTGTTTCCTCGCATGCTACGAGGAAACACATTGAAACCAGTTTTACTGTAGCGCATACACAAACACTTTGTTCACACATAAATGTTATAGCTCATTGGCAATGACTGGTGGTGATTTTTCACTCAAATACAAAGCAATAACAGTGTTGTTGAAACATATTTTTTGCCAAAAATCTGGGATTTTGGTCCACAGTGCACAGGTGCCAATTCTAAGGCTTAAATGAGGAATACGGACCATTTCTCTATTTCGTCATATCACAGAAATTTAATGATATTTTAATCAGTTGAGTTATTTTTACAAAATTAACTTTTATAAATTACCGAACCATTTTGATAATTCTTAATTTTGCATTTCTCCAAATGTATTTCAGATCAGAAATACGTATTAATATTATGTATCTGAAACCAGATTTGGAGGAAGTTAATTAAGTACGAAGGAACAAACTGATTTTATCCAGAATAAAATGGCAACGCATTACATTTTTAATTAATTGATAATTTGATTAACCAATTTATAAAGTAAGATCGCATAATTTAAAATAATCTGGTGATAAAACCGGTTAACTAGTTTTTTTTGTAAACAATTGTCAGTTAAAAGACTCAAAATTACGTAATTGAAGAAATCCGTAGTTGGTTTCCAATAAATTAAATTAATTATTATAATCATAGGCAACTTCCTTGTTAGTTGCTATCAAGCTTCTTGTAATCTAATTCGGATTAATTTAGAATAAATAATGCTATTGTCATGAAGAAAACAAATTTCAGCCACCTCAGTTAAACAAACTCCGATTTAATCAATTAACTGGTTAATCATTCATTTGGATTAATCAAATTTATGATTAGTCATTATTTTAATTACTCAGAACTCATGATTAACTGATTATTCGAAAAACTAGTCAACCAGAATTCGAGTAATTGAATATTTCATATTTTATTTTATACGTTTTGTTGTGAGCCATTCAAAACATTTCAATATATTTTTTTTAATATTTTAAACATACGTTGCCTGTGTATTTCTGTAATGTTAAATGAAATACTGTTAAATTCGAATAAATTGTTTGAACTTGATTAACCAAAATTCAAATTAATTGATTAATCGTAGATCTAAATAATCAACATTTTTTATTATTATATTAAGTCTTATGTGTAATTAACCTGTTTGTAATGACAAATATTATTTTCACGGCAAGTTCAAGTTTCATGAAAACATGCAAGAAAATGTGTTTATTAAACCTTACTTAGTTAGCAAATATCTCTTATAACGTTAAAAAAATTTTTTGCTTAAAAATATTCAGAAAGGATTAGAAGGATCCGGATCAACAATATGATCAATTTTCGCAAATTTTTTGCATTAACGGGTTTAGTACGGCAAGTATAGGCATCGCACGAATCGTGTAATGTATACCGACATGGACTTACTCAAGCTTTGGTTGGGTTATGGAAGAAGTTTTTGAAAAGTATGTCGATAGGCGACGCATAAGAAAAAAACCGTTGGAACATCCTTGGTTTTGCCAAAGCTTCGTTTGGTGTATTGGAAAAGGAACACAGAACACCGAAGCGCTTGAATGCACGTACGGGGCATAATAGAAAAAAATAATAATATTCTAGTTGTTTTCTAAAGTAGGGGTTTGACCCCAAATAAAATTCCTTTTCCCATACAAATTGCATACAATTTTACAAACGGAATTCCGTCTACACAAGTTTTCTGTCGCCATTCCACCTTACAGTACGGATCTCAAACGGAATGCGCAAACAAGAAATTTAAATACAGGATTGTTTGAAATTAACTATGTAGACATTTTCTGTTCTTCCAAAGTGGAATAAACGTTCTGATAATTTTTTTGATATTGGAATTTTAACCTTTGATGTATTATCCATTAAATTGGCAATAAAACAACATGGGGCAACAAAAATCTAAGTAAAATGAATTACATCAGTTATTTTTTGTATCGTCTATGTACGCGTATTCTCACTCATTCATGAGCAACTCAAAATTCCGTTTGAAATTAATACCAGTCTTAAGCATGTAAGCAAGATAAATCCCTTAAATTTTCCTGATTTTATGACCTCTGCTTTGACAAACAATGGATAACACGAAGAAGTTACAAGTGTCATTATTGATTGTTAATATTTTGGAAATACTGTCAGAAGAAGGAAACTACTGCCAAAGATATACTCTTAAAATGCCACACATAATAAATGTTCCCCCAGAAAAAAAGACTTAATTATAAGAGTGCTCGAAATGTAATCGGCATTTAATAAACAAATTCAATAGACATAGACAGTAACTGACAAAAACTTACTTCAGATGACAATGTTAACTTGCAATTAAATCCAACGTAAGAAATTATTTGTAAATTGGGGTTTTTAGATGTTGAATACTAATTTCTAAAGATTTATGTGTATTTTGATTATGAATCCCTGGAGATGGCTAAAGAATTTGTCGAAATATTGGTAATAAAAATTAAAATTTAAGAAAACTTGTATTTTTTTATATATCAGAAAAATATAACATTTTGAGCATTTTCTTAACTTTCACAAAGTCTACTAAAAGCCTGTATCTGGCAACATCTTTTCTCTACATTGTGTGTGTGTGTGTGTGTTGCTAGTATGTCGTAGTAGTATTACATCCCGCCATACAAACATCCACCCAGCCGCTGGCTTCGTCCGTCACGTCCCAAAGATCATCTCGGTGTGAAGAATTTCCTTTAGTATTCATTTGCTATTTGATGTGTAGTCTACAAACGAAATTCAAACGGAACGGTTTACTCAAATAGAAACGTAAAATAAAATATATTTCGCAAAAACGGTGAAAAAGCATTATACAATTTTTTTTAACCAAAAGTTACGCACAAAATTAAGTAAACACTAAATTAACAGATTTGATATTAAATACAACAAACATAAAGTAAGATGAAACATGTATTACAACTTATTTAATATTCAATCAAAGAATTTGAAATTATCGTCGTGTATATATTCAAAACTTTGATTTGAAAATCCTAAAGCACTTGTTGGTTTCCCAAAGTCTCTGTGTCTATGTGTGCATTTGTGTATCCATGTACGATTTGCATTTGTATTACATCAACTTGTTGTTGTTAATATCCTTAAAGTTGCCTTCCGCTTTTGTGTTCCCCTTTTGCCTCCTTTCCTCCTTCATCCCCAAGACCATCTCTCTGTCTCCTGAGCTTAATATTCATTTATGTGTAAAGTCCTTCCATGTCAACTCATAAGCTTTAAATGCTATTACATTTAATGGTTATAAATTGAAGAGATTATAATGTGATTATTACGACAACTCTGTGACAAGGAACAGGAGCAACAAGGAAAGAAGTACAATTTACTACAGTCTCATTGCACAGATAAGTGTCATCATATTCAACGTCAGGGTCTGCATGCTGTTATGGTTAGGATGTGTACATTGTTGTATAGTAATTAACTTTCAATTGAGGACATTCGATGGCGACAGGTGGTTGTATTGAATGTCTGCTGGGATTCTTTTGTATGGGTATATTGGATATGCTTGGAGAATGATGATGTGATATTAGGCAAATTTGATTGAATATTGATAGAGCGTTTTTGAACTACACTTAAAAAAAGATACATAGTTGATAATAACCAAGGTACGAGTATTGGCTATATTGCAGTCGCAATACCGCTATCTAAAGCTTAGTTTATTGGACTTAGTTTAAAGTAACTAAGTTATCAGTGTAATAATATCAGTAATTGCAGGTAACAATGTATAATAGATGGCTGCAATGTATGCGGTTAGAATTAACAATAACTGCGAAATAATTAATAGAATATAACCTCATACCAAAAAAAAAAACTTAAAATAAAGTCTCATTTTATCCAATTAATTACAGTAATTTTTTATATTATGTACTATTTCTTGAAGAACATTCAAGTCGTTGGACAACAATGCCAGGAGAATATAATAGCGGGATTTTAATGAGTACCTGTAGGAATGATTTTTTTTTTAATTTTTTGGTAAATATGTAATTCGTTTCCTTCTTCAACTTAGGATTAAAAAAAGGAAACTATTGGGCTTTTAAATAAACACTTTTATGCATACGTTTGGAAAACTTACTACGATTTCTATTCACAATATTTTACTGCCTCTTGCATGAACTTCTAATTTTTTTCAACATGATTGTTCAATGGTTGTACACAACTATTTCGGAATCAACTATAAGTACCTTTAACTACGGTGTAGTTGGTCAACAGTCATAAGTTTCCAACTGGAGAATTGATAAATATATCTTATGGTGAAAAAATAGTGAAATCGGATATAAGTATGTTCAAGTAAAGGCATATACGATTCCAAGGATGTATATCATGATATATTTCCTTCAGTGGTTTCATAATGCAACGGTAAGTCAAATTCTGTAATGTTGCCAAGGTGAGTTTTTATAAGCAGGGAGTTGACAAAATACTAAATTAACAAAATAAAACATCAGAAGTTCATTTAATTGATTATTCTCAAAAACACAAAAAACTGAAGTAAGTCATGGTATACTTCAGCAAATGGGTTCAGAGTACAACAGCGCTTTATTTCTGCAACTGAGAAAAAATCGACAGTTTAATTTGAGTTAACACAGTCCAAACCAAATTTTTAAGCTCGCTACCAATGTACAAGTCTTTTAATATCTTTGATTACTGTGCAAATTGCGAGTGTAAGATCTTGTATTTTGTAGAAGCTCAATAGTATCTCTTTTTTTTAACATGCACCTCATGCTATGAACAGACACATTCATATTTTTTGCCAAAATTTTCGAATAATTTCTGGCGATATTTCAAATGTTCACCTCCATGGTGTTTTGTGATGCTATCAGTACCGTTGTAACGTCTGATGGTCCGATATATAGACATTTTGTTCAAATGTAATTGTCGTTGTTCATCGACAACTCACAGGACGTTTTCTTCATTTTTACGGGAACTCATTTGAAACAATTTATTCCACTTTTTTCAAATAGTCTTCCACGAATTTTGCAATTCTTAAATACTTTATACATTTCTGAAAAGTAAACACAATTTTCAACACACTGATGTACGAAATGTCTGCTTTATATTTCTCCACATGTGAAATAGTTGACCACAAATTGATATTTTCTGCTTTAAAGAGGTATGTAGTAACCTAATGTTTGAGTGAAACATATCCCAATAAAGTTTTATTTTCCAATAAGGTATATTTTTATTTGTATTTTTAAATTTATGAACAGTTATTTTAAAGTAGAGAAATAATCTAATTCGCAGTATTTCAAATTTAAAAGTATTCCTTATCATTACTATTTTCAAATTTCAAATTTCTGTAGCAAATCCAACGTTTCCTCACAGATGATAAAACAAGATCTGACGATAACATAAGATTATTGAAAATGTCTTTATCTAGACCACTTTCTTCAGCTAAACAATCCATATTTTCAACTTAAGCTTAGAACGCAGTTCAAACGAAATCTACACTTTCCAAAAAAAATTCAAGTTTATGACGTTACCGAAATGTTTGCCTTCTTTTCATTTAGGTAGTACGCTATTTTTCACAAAAATGTCTGTTCCGAATGCTATTACAGGGATGTCCGTAACACATAAAGCATGTTACCAACAAAAGTTGACGTTTTAATAGTTCTACCTTGTATTCAAGAGTTTTGAACATTGAAAGCACAAATATTAAGCTTTTTTCTTTATTTCTAACAGTATTTTTATCCAATCAACGAATTTGGTCCACTGTCCCATCACCAAACTATTTGGTTACTATATATCATGATACACTTTTCCGGGAGCATATAGACCTGCATATATATACGAGTATATGGCGAAAAGCTCAAAATTATATATATTCCTAAACTATCGAATTCGAACCTCAATGGTCGTTGACCATTTCCTCAATTTATTTTCATTCTACAACTATATTAAACTGTAAAAATTCCCTAATTTTTATAAAAATCCACGAAAAAAATAAATAAATAAATAATAAATAAAAAAAAAAAAATAGCAAAACGGCGGTTTCTACCTAAATTCACATTCTTATTCATTTGAGGACTGCTTAAATTGCGTTTCTTTTAAGCTCAAATAAGTCAAAATTTTGTGAAAACAATACCAAATTAAGCTTGACTTCTCTTCTCGCCCACATTTCTTTATCGAAAAACAAATCAGAAAACAGATGATATTGATAGAAATTAATATTTTGCATATTGCAATTTACCTCTTTTTGTTGTACAACCGTTGCTTAGCCAAATTTGTATACCAAATATCAAAATTCCTATACCAAACAATTATCAGAACATTAATTCCGTTCCGAGGCGATGAAAAATGTTGCCAAGTTTATTTGAAACAACTCCGTATTAGATTCAAATATGTATTTTTTGTTATTTGCGCTTTCCGTTTGAAGCCCAGTATGCATCTCAAGCGAAAAATCTCTTTTTTTTTATTGTGGGCTGACTCTTCTTTACGAAAACTTCGTTCCGGAATGCTACTAATCTCTATGCTTACAAGGAAAAACGTTTTTCGTGTTCAGATTTTAAGTGTTTCGTAACTTTCGATATACTCGTATACGAAATTTTGAACTTGTGCTTAGACGATATCAAGTGTCTTACGGACATAAACAATAACAAGAAAAAATGTGTTTTACTAATATCAATAATCAGAGATAGAGAGAGATAGAGAGAGAGAGCGTAATTTATGAAAAATCGCAGTTTCGAAAAATTGTTATAGCTTGTGAATTATATCGAATTTTGGAATGGGAATTGAATGTAAATATGCATTAGAAACAATAGTAATAATGAATAAACCACAATTTGCCCTAATCGACTTAAGCCAGTTTCTTGTGAACACAGATTTTATTTCGCACAAAAGTTGGTAATTTGGTCGGTATCCCAATTCCCAACTAGCTGTCTATCTTTTACAAAAGTTTGCGCTTGGCATACCCAAGTTTACCATAATATAATATATATTTAACGTAATGTAATCCTGAAAGTAATGCTTGATTACATATAAGTCGAATAACACGTCCTTGTGATAGCTTTTTCTGTTGTATTTTTAATTTAATGGCTATAAACTGAAGAGATTGCAATGCGATTGTTATGAAAACTCTGTACCAAAGAATATGAGCAAGAAGGAAAGAGGCACAATAACCTACAATCTCATTGCACAGGAAAGTGTCACAGGATCTTTATTTTACGTTACGGATAAAATGTGTACATTGTTGTAGTGTAATTAACTTTCTATTGAGGACATTCAATGGCGCCAGGTGTTTGTGTGGAATGTCTAGAATTGTTTTGTATGGAGATATCTCGTAGCATGCCCAGACAATGATGATGTGACATTAGTAAAATTTCATTGGATATTGATGACATGTTTTAAAACATTTTGAAGAGATAGTAAACAATTATTATGTATTCATTCACAATAGCACGGTAACAGGTAATCAACGATCAGAGTACTCTCAAAAGGGCAACATCAAATTCTGGAAAACCATCGACAAAATAAAAATGAGATAATCCGAACCACTCTTAATGGTTTGCGTTCTTCGGAATCAAATACTTTTGTTGTCTAAAATCAGAATAGTTTTTCGTAAAATGTCTATGACACAAATTAAAAAATTTTAAGTGAATATGCAAAAATTTATAATTTGGAATTTTTGGTAAATATACAAAAAACTTAGTAGTATTTTATTTACAACGAAGTTATCATCTATAGTTCGCTACATATGTATATAAACTTGCCTGTGGAATGTCAAGCAATGAAGAAAAATTATTTTGAAATAAAAATTCGTCGCATTTTTTTCAATTAATGAATGAATCCTTAGAATTTTTTCGTTCGTAAGCCTTTTTGTTTCATCTATATGTTTGTAACGTTCTTCTTCTTGTTGATTTCGTTTGGACGGAATGCGTAAATTAGAGTTTGAAACCGATTAAAAATTGACTGGTATTGACCTCAAGCAGAATTCCATGAAGAAATTGCAAAAAAAAAAATCATCAAGAACCACCTGTAAGTGACATGATTGTCCAATATTGATTGATAGTACTGAGAACAACATTGCGTCAATCAGAATTGTCAAGCTTTCCATTTACACATTGCGTATGAAGCCTAATAAGCAGTTCAAACGAATTTTAAGTGTCCCACATCATTAAACACGGCTATTCTTCAGAAACTCCATAACTAAACACCCTTTCGTGATCTTTCCTGCGCCGTGTTTCAACTCGTTTTGAACGTATAGGTTTTAGAATAGAGCAGGCAAAAGGCAGTTCCGAGCCGATGTCATCGGCGACTTATCAATGTCGATTGTATAGGCTTATTAAAAACTAGCCATGTGTGGCTGCCATTGACTTCAAACTCTGACGTAGATAGAAAATTTTATATTTAAGGTTAGTTTGAAATTAATTGGTGCAAACATTTCAAAAATTGTTCACTGCTCCGAAAGAGAATTTTTGTATTCATAATTGTATGGTACAAGAATTTAGGTGTTTGCTGCATGTCATCTTCAAGTCTTTTCACTTTTACCTTATGGGCATGCTAGGCTAGACGACCCAATTACAATACATTGAGAATATTTTTACAAATTGTCTATATTGCCCATTTTGACCCGCGTCCTTAAGAAGCTTTCAGCTCTTAAACCTTAATATACAAAATTGACAATTTACACTTGTTCTCGCACAGAACATCTAAGAACCGCAACACTGTATTAATTGACTAATTTATTAGGCAATTTCGCTTTTCCTCAACTCATTCTCATTTCGCCGATGTTGCTTGCTTTATTGTTGTTTTTAATCACTTGTTTACAAACAAATCATTAATTAGTTTTAAGCATCGCAGCAATAATTCTTAAGCAATTTGCAATATATCAAATTGCATACGGTCAACCCAGCCGAACGTCCCAGTGATGGAATAGCCAAGGCCTTCTGCATAGAAGGCCACCGCATTCAGCTGCATCATTTAAATTCGACAACACGCCTTAAGGCTTTTTTGCCTTCCTTCCATTTGCATTCTGATCTCAATGATTCACTTTAGTATAAAAAATATCTTTTTGTAGAATGTGGCAAGGAAGCTGTTCTTCGTTTAAAATTCAATCCTTGGCGTAATGTGGAGTGTATTCATAATATTGGGAATAAATCGAATTTCGACTAATCAACTTTTTGTACGAAAAATTGTAACAATCAAAATCGACTTTCAGTCGGCTTTTAGACTTATGTTCTCGACTTTTAGATGCTTTTTGTAGATCTGTTAAATATTGCTCTTTGTGAAATATAACAAAATAGTATCAATATGGCACAAAAACGACGGTATTTCTTGACATTTTGTCTATTTAACTTTCGACAAGTCATAAAAAGTGAGTGTCCATATGTTTAGAATATCCCTAAAGAGATTTTAGATGTCATTGCTTCCTCGTTTTTTTCTGAAAGATTGGTCTCCTGCTGTAGCAATAGTCAACCAGTTACTTTTTGATGAAGATTTAAATTTTGATATTCTTGAACCTGTAAATAATTATTTCTAGTCAAAAATACAATTTTAAATTTTATAATTTTCAGTTTTTTCCAACTAAAAACACAATGTTCATAACCTCATTTCAATATTAAATAAACAAACATATTTTTCTAATAAATTGCTCTATTGGACATTCAATTCAATTAATAATAATATATTAAACCGAGGTTTGTTACAGAAAACTTGAAAATTTTACTTTTATCACATTTGAAAAAGTCAAAAAGCCGACTTTTGTCCGACTTTTCATATATAGTACTTTTCAATTAAATGAAAACTTTTCCAAACTGAGTGAAACCATTTCCAAGTTGGAGGAAACATTTTCGAAATTAAAAACTTTTCGAGTCTACTTTAAAAATATTATGTTTCACTTTTTTCTAAATATTTTTTTCTAAAAAAGTTTTATAGTTGTTTAAAAAGGTCTCATTCAAGTTGTAAAAAGTTTTATTTAATTTAGAAAAAGTCTCACTTAGTTTGGATGAGGTTTCATTCAATTTGCAAAAGGTTTAGTTTATTTTGAAAACGTTTGATTTAATTTGGAAATGCTACATTTGAGAAATTCGAATCGACTTTTTATATGTTAGATATCGAAAGTCGACTTTTCGTGTCACCTATAGCTCCCTAATCGAGATATCACGGTAAACATAGCCGCACACTATTCTTTTAGAATGAAAGACGACGTCATGTACCATGCTAGAAGACTGTGTTGTAATATTTTAGGTTTAGTAATCTGTAAGCCGCTAGTTTAGATTCCGGTAACCTCGATGTAAATTTAAAAATTAAGTGTCTCACGACTAGACAAATTCAGTCCATACACCGAAAAATCTCGTAGTTAATATAAGCAAACCTCTAACTAACGCGTAGTTGATGCAAATTAGTTGGCATTTACTTACGTGTACAAAATACACAGTTTAACTACGTGCGTAGTTGAAATTAATGATCTATTGGCAATTGATGTAACATAATTTTTCAGTAGTAGCTATCAACCAATCCCTTTCTGTTTTGAATATATATTGATGCTATATATTAAAACGGTTAAAGAAAATATCGAATAATTTTTTATAACATATATTTATTATAATATCACGAACGTTAGGGCATCATCCAAAGTCAGTCATTGCGCATATTTTGCATAACAGCGATTTCTCTTTTTAACTATAAACAAAATATTATATATTCTTGGCACTATATGTTAGATCTTGGGCGATAAAAAAATATCCCCGAAAGATATCTATCATATAGAAAAGCCAAAGGAAAGACAGTTTTCACATAGAAAAGTATCTTAGAAGGACGAAGCAATTCACATGTACAATTATTTTGCAAAACAATTTCGATAACGATAAAAAAATTTTCTACACAAAACGTTCTTTCTATAGAAAGGTGTCATTTCCTATAGAAAAGTGCCATGGAAAACGCTTATCGTATAGAGAAGTAGGATTGCAGATATCTTTCCTATAAAAAAGTGTCATTGAAAGCACCTTTGCTACAAAAAGGTGTCACTGAAGACTCTTTTTCTATGCAAAAGTGTCATTGAAGACATTGAAAGTGTCATTAAAGCCATTTTTCAATAGAGAAGTGTTATTAAAGGCACTTTTTTTTAGTAAGAAAGTGGCATTAAAGACACTTTTCCAATAGAAGGGTGTTATTGAAGACTTTTCTTCTATGGAAAAGTGCCATTAAAGACAATTCTTTTATAAAAAAATGTCATCGAATTCATTCTTTTTATAGAAAAGTATCATTGAAGAGGCTTCTTCTTTTAAAAGTAGTACATCATGTTATGAAAGAAATTTTTTCGCATAAGAGAGTATCAAGGAATAAATTTTTTATTTACAAATGTGTCATGAAAATTTTCTTCTTATAGGAAAAGAGTCATAAAAGACACACTTCATATGGAAGAATCGTGGGAGACATATTTCATGTACAGAAAAGTTGTAGAAGACAAAATTAATCCTATTAAAGACACATTTTATAAAGAAGCACAACTTTCAAGAAACTTTCCATTTCTTTGAAAACACTTTTCATATAGAAAAGTCTCTTGGAATATAGTTTTCATTTAGTTAAAAAAAATCAGAGTTTTCTAAACGAACAGGGACCAACAAGGTGTTTTTCTCTATGATACGTATATAAGAGCCTTCTTCATGTGAAAAAGTCTTCCAAAACAATTCTCCAGAGGATAAGTTTTATCCAAAGCATTTGTTGATACCAAAAATATCGTCCAACATACTTTACCTTAAAATTTAATCTTGATTAAATTTATTTAAATATATTGCATATATTGAATTGGTTTATACATTCGATGCTTTAAAAAATTAATAATTTAATTAGATCACCCACTTTTTATAGTGTAAATATTATCATTTACATCCAAAAACTTGGTCTGTGTTTGACATCATTTTATGTTTGAAATTAGAAACATGTCATTAGTAGAACATTCTTCTGGTGGCACGATCAGGACTCACCATGCAAAAATCCACATGAGGTCCCCGATTTCCTATGTTTTACTAAGTTCAATCTCATCCATAGTCCAAATCGCAGCAAACAATACCCTTTTTTAATTTCTAGGCTGACATCATTTATTTCAATGACGCTGCAAAGTTATAGTTGCCTTCCTTTCAAAAGAAGAGACTTCTTGCTTTACTCGTCAAAACACTTTGCCTTTCCTCGTTTAGAGCCAAACCCACTTTTGCTGATTCTTTTTCAATGCTTGAGAATTCGATGTCAATCAATCCTGTGTCAGCTGGTGTTGGGAAAAGAATGTAAGTAAGGCTTCCGGTTTGGATATGGTCTTCAGAAACTTGACAGACAGAAGGCCTTTCGAGGAATAAATTACGCTGCTGGTGTTCTTTCTTATGTACGAGTATGGATATAAGAAGAAAACCAAAACGGTGGACCAGAAGCATAAATTTTATGATAATCGGTTTAAGAGAATGCATTTAAAACGACGACTGTTCCCATATGTTAATTAATGGCAAGTGGAGAAACGTCAAAAGGATGATAATTGTGGATAATTAAAAATGAGCGAAAATTTGCGCTGAACGAAATACTGGGGAGATTTTTGAAGCATCTATGTTTTGGGTTCCTAAAACGTTGTAAAATGTCCATTGCCGCGGAATTTCTTGGGGATATATACTCGTATATGTTTGTTTGAACAGACTATTTATGTACCCAAATCTCGGTCAATTATTCATTGTAAGTCGATATATTGTCGATATATTGTCTATATATTATATATTATGATATATTATATGATATATTGTCGATATATATATATAGAAATTATAAATGAAAGAATGAAGATTTCGAAAAACCGACTAATTTATATGGCGGGTATCAGAAGGGCTGTGGCATTACTGTCCATTTTCATAGTGGCAAGCGCTAAGCGCGTACCAAATTTGACACCAAATCAAATTTGTATTTAAGAATATATGGGCTAAATGGCTCATTTGTATGGGAGGTACCAGAAAGGCGGTAAATTTTTTCAAATTCTGACAAGCATTGTAAACCAATGCTATAGTCAACAATTGAAGTTACTTCAATCTACGAGTGTGGAGTTACCGGGCAAAACTGGGTTTCAGAAATTTGGCCGATTTGTATGGGAAGTACCACAAGACCTGGATCGATATAGTCTGTTTACAATTCCCGGTTACGATCTAGCGAAATATTAGGCTGTACCAGTTATCCAACCAGATACATAGAGAGCGCCCAATAGACTTAAAAATTTATGAAACACATTCGGCCAAAAGAAACTTGGTATTTTAGACGTTTCCTTTTGGCCGTATCAATTGATTATATCTCAATTTTTATAGGTGAAGGTATAGAAATTAAGAAAACGTTAACAAAATTAAGGAAATTAATATAATATGCGAAATTATGGATACCGATTGATCAGAAATTACCGAGAAAATGAGCAATAATAAATACATGATTTATCAAAATGATTTTGTCAAAATCTATTTCTGTTTGTAAATAAAGAACAGCTGTTTAAGCTAAAGTCAAAAACTAATTTTTTGGCTTTTACAAAAATCATGTGGCGAAACCCTACAATGAAAGCATCAATTTAGTTGCACGACTGTTTTGCTCAAATAAATAACAGCCGATTTGTCGAATGAAATCTGGAAATAAGAGATTTTTCATCGGCAATATCATCATCAATTTCAATATCAATATCAATATCAGCTGTTTTGTTGAGTGAAATTGAAATATGAAAGAATTTCTATGTACTGTTAGAAAACGAAGAAAATTAATGAAGATTAAATTTCTAATTTACAATATTTCAACTGCAGACAGTATTGTCTGTGAACGCTGTTTACGTTATTGTAATTCTTCACTCACATTTTGTCTACTTTGTTGCGATTTCTATGTACTATTTTATGTCGTTGAAAATTTTTTCTGTTCAAATCTTCAATAATCATTACTTTATTAGGAATTCATGGCACATGTGGCACAATATTCTATAGTTTATGGCCCATTAGACCGCGTTGAGTGTTTATATATATGTGGGTTGTGTGTTTGCGTTTGCAAATTTAATACCAATATGTTTCGCGCCATAAAATGAATACATTAAAATAAAGCAAATCTCAAAATTACAACATCTATTTTATTATGTGCTTAAATTTATTGCAAATTATTTTGTGGTTGATAGTTGTAATCACACTAAATATAGCACTACAAAATATGGAGGGAGACTAGTAAGAATTTACTGAGGTAGGCTCTCGAAGTTTTACCAATTTAACTCTGCTATAGCAACCAAACGACTAATGACAGCGGTCTCATTTTTTGACAAGTGTTAGTCAGTTATATTGTTTATAATCATAATGGAGTATATCGTTTTACATAGCAGTTGAAAAGGGATATTGAAATGGAATTCAAACGCAACAGTACAATTGCTTTGTATTCGGCTGAAAAATCGCAATCAGCCATTATTAATGAAATACTACAATTATGTGTGAACAAAATGTTTGTATAATTATTACAAGTTTCAATAATATTAAAAAACGCCATGGATGCGAATATCCAAGAATAGCAATATCGCTATAAATGATTTGGAATCTGAAGACCAGAATTCAACATAATCTGCTACAAAGCGTAGTTGTATTGGCGCAAAATTTTCAATGTGTCTGCTCGCAGCTATAAAATACTACAAATGTACGATTTAACACTTGCACAGAAAGCAGTTTGTCTAGCAAGAGCAAAAGCATTGAAACACTTGCACTTTGTAGCGAGTTTGAAAATTTAGTCTTTTGTAATGACAAAATTTTTACAGCTCGGCAATATGTAAACAGATAAAGCAGTAGTATGTAGTTAGAGTGTAAATCAAGAGACGATTTAGACTAGAGAATTGCTCTGCGAAAGCAAACGCTTGAATCAGGGCGTAAAGGTAAGCCAGCAAATTCATCGTGAGAAGATTTTAAACGATGCTTTATCTTGGGCATAATAGTAATTCGGTAGAAACTGTTAGAAGTTTCAACAAGACTCGTCATTATCCTATAAAGCTTGTGAAAGGCAACTTTTTCACAAATAAGCTGATACTTTGGTCTCCATAAAAATCATATTCCCCGGACTTATATCGTATTCTCCGTATTTATCATCAATGGATTGACCGATGTATCAACTAAAATATATTAAACTGTCAATGCTTGTCTATGTAGAAAATGAAACAAAATGCTAACAGGCTACAACCATGCAGCGTGTAAAGCCTTTCCGGGCAGACTTGCGCTAAAGGTTAATATATATTTTTTTTAAATTTAAAATATTTTTACGATATTACGATAAGTTTAAAGAGAATCGAAAGTGATAAAATTAAAGCATTTTCAATTGGTAATATTTCAAACATCAATCCCTGAAATCAAAACTCGTGATAGAGAAATTTTTTTAGTAGCGAAATCTTGAGCACGAAGTGGGTATGTTAAACCTTTAAAAAATAATCCACATGACTTCGTATGTTTATTAATCATTCAAATTTGTTGTATCTTTAGACGTCGGAAGTGCTATAATACATCTTCGTCAAGGAATAACCTAATCAGCAAAACATTTTTCAAATGCTTTTTTCGGAAAATACTTGAGTTCTCGTCCGCGAATTCTCATTTATGTTTTCTATCGATTTTAGATGGGTACTTCAAAGTTGTAATTTAAGTTTTAGAAACAGAAAAAAGTCAGCTGAAGCCATATCAGGCGAATACGGTGGTTGTTTGATGATATTTATTGAGTTTTTGGCCAGAAACTTGTTCACCGTAATAACCTTATGAGATAGTGGGTTAAGTGATGCAAAATCCATGAATTTTTCTTCCCGGAATGTGCTATCTCAAACGCTGCATAATGCCTAGACAATATTCTGTATTTGCCGTCTAGCTTTTTGACAAGAATTGCGAGTGGACATCACGGCGATAATCAAAGAGAACAATCGAAATTACTTTGACTTTGATCGACGTGGTTTTGTCGATGTCAGTTCGGCTGGAAGGCGCCATTCCGAAACTTTTTGACTCATTTGCATGTTAAACTCGAAAATCCACGCCTCATTACCAGTCACAATTAAGATTATGCGATTAATCGGTTAATCAAATTTTAAGATTAATCATTGTCGTAAATAATCGGAATTATGAGTAATAATTTTGGTTAATCAAATTCGAATAATTTGTTTTATGAGATAAAAAAACATACATTGGAATATTTTTAGTGGCTTACAACACAACGTATAAAATGTTAATTTTTTAAAGTTGTGTCTAATCAATTGGTCGATCAATGCATTAATCAAGAGTGTTGATTAATTAAAACTACGATTAATCGCTTAATGGTAAACTTGATTAATCTAAACGTATGATTAATCAATTAATTAATTAATCCGGATTTTGCTTAATCAGTTTATGCGTTTTATGAATATAACCTCGGAATTGGCTCATTCCAGTCTACCTTTGGTGATATTTATGCTATTGATCGAGCGAGAACACGTTTCACATCCAAACAATCGTCTAAAATGGTACGAAGGGATTCGTGAGATGCACTCATATTCAGACGAGGACTTTCAGTTGGCGTTTTCTTCACCTTATAAATGTTAACTTCAGTTGAATACATTGATGGTCGATTAGAAAGAGGCAAATGTTCCACCACATGTCAAGTGCTTTCGAATACACTGTTGATTTGCTGTAAGTCTTCTGTAACATTTTCAGCGATTCGGCACACAAAATTTGACACAATTTCTTCTTTCGATATTTTTATTCACTGTAAAAATCACAAAACGAAACGAAGATCGAATTATCTTGACACGAACAAAATAAATGACAAATTGTAATCAAACTTCACGTAAGTATAGAGGGCAACTGTGTCAAATCAGGGACAAAACAATTTCGATAATTTCTTTAAGCGGGCTCGCAAAACACAGTTGAGGTGAGTTCAGAAAATCAAGCACTGTAAATGAAGTAAATGACCACGCTCAAACTAACTGTCAATATAGAGGACAGTTGTGCCTACTTAGTGACAAGAAGCATTTTGACAATTCGTTCAAAAAGATTTTTTTAAATGACCAATTCCCTGCACTTTTTTGACACAATATACATAAAGTTCACGACAGTTATACTAAACGCATGATTAATATTAACTACAATTCTAAACTATATAATGGTAATGCGTACACGTAATGCGTACACGTAATGCGTACACGTAATGCGTATTGCGTATACGCAAATTAACAAGCAAATGCAAGCATTGTCTAATTAATTGCATATAAGGAAACCCAAAAGTTATGCCAGTACAAATTCATTGTAAACTTTATTTCAAAAACAATTAAAATGTTTTCTGGCTGAAAGTTTGTCGTTCGTAATCGTTCATCTGGGTGATGAAATATTTATTAATAAAGTCTTTCCAATTGAATTATCTTCCAGGTATGACATTGACGATTATATTAAATGGACTGAGAACAATTTTTATAATAAACAATTTAAATTTAAGCAGATTTATGCACAGGAATTTACTCTTTTCCTGCATTCAATCCTTTGCAAAATTATGTGACTTCTCTGAAGAAAATTTCAATTTCCGGTTCTTCTCTTTTTTTGTTTGTTTCTTATAGTAGTAGTAGTAGTACAAACCCATTGTAAATGAAAGTTTCTGTCGAATCTGCATATTCTCCGTCATTATCCTCAATTACGATAAAATCCTTAACATGTGAAGCTGTCAACTTTTTACTGGCTGTGAGAGTCAGTGTGAGGTTCATTTACATAAATTTCACCCGAATTTTATTTCATTATTGGTTGCTCATAACCAAATTCTAAACATATGAGGCGACCTTAGCATGCAGTGTCATTAATATTACCAAGACTGTTGGAATTCACTCAGCAACTTTGCCGCTCATTGGAATTTTCTTATTTTCATCGTTATTTGTACGAAATCCTGTTGAATGTAGTAGACATTTAATATCTTTGAAGGACGAAGACAAAGTCATGATGTTAGCAGGCATTGACAAGATACCCATTGAAAACTTGTCATCGTTATTATTAAAGTTGAAGTTAGTATCTGAATTAACACTACACCAGGATTTGGAACACGTCTTTTATGATTTGAAAGGTCGGTCGGCTCAATAATTTGGTCGGGAACATCTGACAAGTTACAATTAAAATTTACACTTACTATTACTTTAACAATGGCCTACTTTTGAAGTTTGTAAACCGAATATAACAATTTTTTATAAATGAATACCATAGTACTTCCACTTTAACTCCAGCATTTATTCTCAATAAGTTGACAAGTACAAAGCATTACAAAATTTTATTAATTTTTGAATAATTTCGAAAAGTTCTCGGATATTTGGAAAAATATATATACTTTGAGTTAATTCCAGAAACTGGAAATAACTGTTATTGGTGGAATCTTAAAATAAAAAAAATCATTGTGAATGAAATGTGCTAGAAATACTGTAAGTACACCAAAACATTGGATACGATTCTACCTATTTGATTTTGTAATAAACTTCTTTTTTGATTTTTAAATAAAGATAAAATATAGAAAGAAAATAAATTCATTATTTGTACATGATATTGAAGGCTTTATTTAGCACAGTTACAATGACCCGATTTTAGTCAAATATGCACCGGTCGCCATTTTGAAGGCAATTCCATTATGCATCTCTCAGAGAAACCCTTGCTCCTCTTTATTACAAAACTGGGACGACCGATGTTCGCAAGGTTCTTTTAATCAACCAAGCTCCCGGAGCTTCTGGCGAGTCACTATCGATGTGTGTGGCTTGGCGTTGTCCTGATGGAACATAGTTCCTCTTCTATTGACAAAGATGATGGCTTTTGGCGATTGCTTCCTTCAGATAATCCAATTGTTGACAGAACAGGTCCGAATTAACAGTTTATCTACAGAGGATCAGCTCATTGTAGATGATTGCCTGCAAATCACACTAAACACACAGCAAAACATATTTGACCGTCAACCAGGCTTGGTCGCTGTTTGCGTCGGCTCACCGCTATTTACCCTCCAAAGTTTTCGCTTGACGTTGCCGTTTCATCACTAGTCACCATCCGCTCCAGAAATGGGTCGATTTGGTTGTGACTCAGTAGCGATTAGCAGATGGAAATTCAGTGCATGAGGTTTTTTACGCTAACTCGCATGACATCCATACATTGAATTTCTTTTTACATCCAGCATTATTCAAGTAGTTCCAAACAGGTTTTTGTGCAGTATTTGGTCCTGGGCCATGGAAATAATGCTTGTGTGACAATCGGACTTAATGATTTCGATTATTCTATCAATTGGTCTTCCAGAGCGCGGTGTATTTTCGACATCAAAACTATCGGAACGGAATCGACGAAACCAAAATTGTGCATGATTGGCTTTTAGAACATCAGGGCCATAAATATTATTCATATTTTCGGTAGCGTAGCGTGCGTTTTTGGCTTTATCAAAGAGAGGTTGCAAAATATGAAAAATTTTCTCTCTGCTGAGCCAAGAAATCAGGAAACTTTTTTTTGAGTGCGAAATCATATCTATTTAATGTCATTTAGCGTAGCAAGGTCACAATTATAGAACGCTAAATACAGATTACTGACTCCATCTATTGGAAAAATGATGGATTTCTATAATAATACAATGGAAATAAAAATTACTTTTGATTTTTATTATGTCTATCCTAATACAAGAGCTATTTTTGATTTTTATGTTTTCACCTTTCGAATGACGACCATTCATTGACCACTTTTCAAAATAAAAATGTTTGAATGAGTTTCATTTTTAGTTTTTTTCCAATAAAATATAAAAATCTCTTAAAGATTTTTATTCCTTGCTGCCTTAAATATAAACCCTTTGCTTATTCGACATATTTGATACCGCATTTTAGATGAGGTCAATAACACGAGTTGCTCTAGTCGGAAAATGACAAACGAAAGTGCTGCCAGAAGGCGTTTTAAAGGAATGGTCACTGATATCCACTTCGTTTACTATTAAAACCCTAAACGGAAGACGACATATACTTGCAATAAAATGGGAAGAAAGACGTAAGAAAATACCCAACTCAGGTGCAATTGCGCAAAACGAACAAAAAGTGAAAGTGAGCATTTTTGTAAGAATTTAAACTCGCTCACATCCGTCTCACGTGACTGGAAAGTTCTATATCGGGAAATAAAAAGAAAGGTCGCACACTTTTCTTTCAGTTAGTCCTTTAGGATTCTAAGCCATTCATTCGATTGCGATTAAGCTTATTTCTTAGAGGTCTGGATTGGATTCTGAGGTGCATCCTAAAGATAAGTAGGCAAAGCTGCATCATAATGTTTTGAAGTTGTTGGAGGCTATGCTTAAGATATGCGGATAAAGTTTTGCTGTGCGTTTCCGTCCAAGCGATTGTCATGACGGTTTGCCTCGGATATTTGGGATAGTTTCTGGTTGATTAGATGTACGAGAGGTGCAAAGTCACACTTGTGCTCCATCCATGGAAAAAAAATACCAAATGATATCCAAAAAATACCCAAAGGATTCTCAGATATTCAAAAAATGTTCTTTCAAAGTTTCACTACAATAGAGTAGACAACATAGACCTCTATGCCCAACACAGGAACATGCAGCCGATGTATGTATGTGTGTTTGGTATGGACTACTATAAAGGCTAACCCGATTGTGATGAAACTTTAGCAGGTCGCTCCCTAGCCGTCTCGAATGATTTGGGAACTTGCAATATTTAATTACGGCCTGTGATTTGTGATCTGTATAGATATAAATGCATGTATGATGATTTGAAAAACTCATTTTTTGGCTTTTATTTTTGATCTCAATTTTAAAAGATCTTTAATAAATGTTATTGAGAACTGTAAAATTTGACATGAAATACAATTATTATATTTGAGCAATATAATAAAAATTACAAATACTTTTTATTTTCGAGAAGATCTTATAAAAATCAAAAATAATTGTAGTTCTTGAAACAATATAATAAAAGCCACAAGTAATACTTGTATAATAATTTTCTTAAATAAACATTTTTAGCTGTGACGAACGTTACCAACATTTCAATAATTTGTCATATTAGGTAATGAAGAAGAGGAAATACATAAAGGAAACTGCGGAATAGGAACAGATGTGTACAAAGAATTCTCAAATCATAGACTTTCACAAAAATTTAACTGAATGACAAAAAACTCTGAAATATTTGACAGCAATTCATTAAAACCACTCTAATGAAAAAAAAATGTAAAGTAAGCGCTAATTTTTACCCCTTTTTTCTCATACTTTAAGCAACAATGGAGTACAAACTTATCACTGAAGATCGTTACGACGATGTTATACGACATTTACGAGATAATTTCTTTGCCGACGAACCATTGAATAAAGCAGCTGGTCTATGTCGACGTGGTTTTGGTCATCGTGACTTGGAACATCACAGTTTGGAGACATTGGATGATAATCTTAGTTTAATGGCAGTGAATGAGAATGATGAGGTAAGTTCCAGATAAAGAAAACAGGGCCTGAGTCGAAGGAAAGTCACGTTTTCGACGAAATCAGACAGATTACGTTTTTTTACACTTTCTGTAGCTTTATTTGAGATCCAGTCACTACGTTTTATAGGCATTACCTTGATACTATGTTTTGTTCACGAAAAACCTTGTATTATAACATAGTTTTCTCGCGAAAACATCTTCACGCCACCATGTCGTTTTTATGTTGTTTTTCAACACTGAAAAGAGGAAGAACGCATGTTTTTATGCCATCATATGTATCGTATTTGTAAAACTGTAAATCTTTTTGAGTTATAATTTTATTATTGGAGTAAATCTTCAAAAAATTTAATAAATCGTATTAAATGACAAGTGCAATCGGTTGTTGATATCAGCTGTTTACAAATTGACGGATTACAAATCAGTGTTAGAAACTAATAAAATTTTCTTCGGGGGAGAAAAGTTCCAGTGTCAGGCGAAAAAATTTAACTTCAAATTTCATTTTTTTATATAAAGTTTTATGGTGAAAAATCAGCATAACACTAGCCTTTAAAGGATATTTATTAATGCAAAATGCTCTGAAAAACGCTGGTACTATGCAGACTTTTTGCGGTCAAACTCCATATAAAAAATAGTCGTAAAATTTGAAGCTTAATTTTTCCACCAGACAGGAATTTTTTAAGTAGCAACTTTTTTGGTTGGGTTCTAATACTGAAATCGGAATAACTTAAATTTTTGCGTCATAGTATGAAACCAATACAAGAAAAGCTGGCAGTGCCGCTAAGTAACGTCTCCTGCAATTTTTTCCTCGTAAAAAAACATAGTTTTACATCTTACAACTTTAAAATAAACGGATTCTCACTTTCATTTCAGATTGCTGGTGTCATTCTCAATGGTATTCTTCGACCAGGTGATATTGAAACATCACAAAAGAAGCTGGAATTGAATGATGACGAAAAATTTAAAAAAATATTTAAACTATTATACTCGCTTAATCTCAAAGATGATATATTTCAAAGGTTCCACGTGGATAAGGCATTTGATGTACGTATCTTGTCGGTGGACGGTCTATATCGCGGTCAGGGTATAGCCAAACATTTGGTGAAACATAGTGAGGATATAGCAAGGGAGTGTGGATTTAAGGTAAGATTAATTAGAAATTAAATCAGCGGAGAATTTAAAAACAGAAGCCAACATAAAATGCAATTTATTATTAACACATATTTTGAGGCAGCAGTTGTCAAAACCCGATGCATACGATGGGTAGCCAGTGCGAATTAACTTACTTCATTGAGTTTCATTTTACATTTTGAGGCACCAGTTGTCAGAACCTGAAGTATACGTATGGGTTTCCAGTGCGAATTACCTTATTTAATTGAGTTATGTAAAGTCGTCACATTTAAGTCGTCACAATTTAATTTCCCATATAATAATCAGCAGTTGGCTGGAACTAAATCACAAACACATAAAATTCTAGCTAATTTAGCTTGGCGTAAAATTAAATGAATTCGTTTCGAAGTGAAAAGCCAGAACTAAACCAGAACAGAACTTTACACAAGCATATGTTAATCTCATGACCATTTCTATTATTTTCATTCGATTTGGTAATATTTGCTTAAAAGCCGCAAAATACAATAGTTGGAGATTTTCAATTTCGTAAATGCAAATAACAACAGAATAAAAAAAATATAGAAATGAAGGAATAACGAATTGTTGTACTAATTTAGGTGTTGTCGTTTTTGTAGAAAATTAATTAATTTCGGGACGATCGAAAGCAAAGTATCACGTATTTTCGATCTGTCTGAGTAATTGGTTATAGTAAATTACTACAAGTTTCGAGGTGTAAAATATATAAAATATGTAAAATAAAATATACAAATATAGTCTAAGCGGTATCGAAACCACTTACTCGTTCAGTCTAAGTAGGCGGTTAGTATTACTACAGGTTTTGAGGTGACAGCTGTCAAAACATAATTTAAACGACATCAAAACAAATTGAAATAATTTCTAATGCATAGAGATTTTAACCTAGTCTGTTGTATTTTGTGAAGTCGTCACACTCAACTGCTAATTTTCCATATAATACCAGCATTTGAACGAAATCACAGAATATATAATACTAAATTACTGGGAGTACAAATATGGTGGCTCATGTTGTAAGATTGGACATTTGGCAACAACATAGCCGTGTAATATTGCCGGCTATGTATCAGCATTGCACTTTTTTTATGCGAAATCATATCATCATATCCTGTGTTTACATGGAAAAACCACTTAGGTTGTCTTTATTTAGACACGTCAAAACCACGATCGACAATTCAGCATAATTCGCAAGTTATACTCACACGTTTTTACGCGTAATATCTTTACGCGTAATATGCTTTTTGCCTTTATTGTTATGCCCTTACAGCGCAAGCTCTCTTCGATGCGTGGTTTAAAAATTCAGTATGTTTCGAGTGTGCCTTGGAAACATATTCCATGAATTAAACAAAAAGTGATTAATTAAGACTTTTTGCTTTATAAAGCCTACGCGGTCCCAAATCTAGCCGACCTAAAGTATAGATAGTGCCAGTAGTTTGGGAAAAATTATTTCGGTGGAAAGTGGCAAACTTATAAAACATATGTTTTAAGTTTCAAGGCGCCACGTTGTTTAGTATTTTTATTTGAGCCATTACAAGTAAATGATCTCATTGAATTTGTAAAAATGGACAAAATTGGTCACCGTTATGTAATTCAATATTTCCATTTGAAAGGTCTCAGTCCAACCAATATTAAAGCCCAGCTAGTTTCCATTCTGGGAGAGCTTGCTCCTTCGTTTATGACTGTAAAATATTACGTAGTATAGTTCAAACGAGGCCGTACGAGCTACAAAGACGAATGTGTCCACGAAAGATACGGTTAGGAAAATCTACAAAATGGTATTGAATGATCGTCTGCTGAAGGTGCGTGAGCTAGCTGAAATGATAGACATTTCAAAAAGTGCTATACATCGTGTATTGACCGAAGATTTGAAGATGAGAAAACTGTGCGCATGATGGGTGCCGCGCTTGCTTTCAATAGAGCAAAACAGCGTTGTAAAAATGTGTCCGTAGAGTGTTTTGCGATGTCTCACCGCAATATAGCCGAATTTTTGCTTCGATTTATAACCATGGAACCGTGGGTCCACCATTTCATACCTGAGACAGAGTCAAAGGCAACGGTCAAAGCAGTGAACTGGAAATGGAGAATAGTGTCCAAAAAAGGCGAAGACGATTCCATTTGCGGGCAATGTCATGGCATCTGTTTTTTGGGATGCGCATGGGATTATTTTTATAATTTATCTTCAGAAAGGAAAAACCATCTTATCATCTTATTCGCTAACTCGGACTATTTCTGTTTCCAAACTTGACAAAATGGTTTGGTCGTAAAAGATTTGTCAACAATGAAGAGGTGGAATCTGCGGTTGATGGTTATTTTAAGGAGTTTGATATTTCTTATTAAAAACAAGGTATAGAAACTATTGAATATCGCTGAAAAAAGTGTATCGAGCTACACAGAGATTATGTTGAAAAATAAATAAAATTTTTTCCCAACACAATTGACACAATTGATGAGATTGAGCTTAGATTGCAAATGAGGATGATTCTATTGCATAATAATGCTGACTCACATGCTGTGGCTCCGGTCAAAATCTGTTTAAAAGTCTTTAAAGTGGAAGTCCTACCCCACTTGCCATATTCAGCAGACATTGCCCCTCCGGTTATTACTTGTTCGAATAGATGACATATGGCCTGACAAAAATTATGTCTATTCTCAGACAGTCTTAAAAGATTAAGCTACTACTTATTCTCACCTTTCTAGCGATGGACAATATTCTGAATACCACATAATTTATCGTTTTATTTTCACAATAATTGGTTTATTTTTGATAAAAACGGCTTAGACCTATTTGTACTCTTAACACTTAAATTCAATGATATTAGCTAGCCGGACAATTCAAATTAAAACTAGCATATTTGAAAAAAATTGTTTGAAATTTTTATTTTCCAATTTGTTTTCTTCTATTTGTAGCTCCTAAAAGCCGATGCCACCGGAATTTTCTCTCAGAAGATTTTAAAATCTAATGGATTTGATGTACTTTTGGAGCAATACTACAACAAATATGTCGATGAATTCGGACAACCGATATTGTGTGTGGAATCGCCTCACATCAAATTGCAGTTACTTTACAAACTCATAAATTAAGGAAGAAATTCCACACCTTAAGTAAGCGCTTAAAAATACCAAATTTATAATATTTTTTATAAATGTTTCTTCTCGCGAATAACGAAAAGAGTTAATGTTACTATTTTATATATCAAAAACAAGCGAATTAAATGAAAAACAAAAAACATGCTGGAAACAGTCTTTTTCAAAAAAACACAAAACTTTTTACACGCAAACATAAACCAGAGAGGGAATGTGTGAAAACTGTCAAAATATGAAAGAGATTTAAATGAAATATTAAATACAAAGTCAAAATTGCAAACAATCATCTACATTTGCTTAGACTTGAAAACGAAATCCATCCAGCTCGGATTCGTCTGTGTGACAATACTGATGTTTTGTAAGCGGCTAAAGAGCAGCGTGAACAAGTTTTGTTGAGCACACGTAAGTTGACATCTGTCATGTGTTTCCTTTCCGTTTAATTGTAGTGCTTAGTTTTTAAGACAATAAATAACACAAATAAATAATGTGCAATCAGAATTAAAATCAAATACAATAATTATATGACAATGTTTAAATATAACCAATTAAGTATTAAATATGTTTAGTATTAACGGACAAAACCAGATCAAAATCAACAAGAAAACAGGAAAATATTCAAGGTTGAATGTGAATTTAGTTTATGCCATAAATTTTGTATGTGTATTAGCAAATTATATAATATTATTAATACAATACCAATAAAGTAAAATTAATCAATGGAAACCATATTCTAAGTTTGTGGTAACTTAAATGGGATTAGGGTACATCGAAACGAAATTTCATACAAACGAACTGACTTAAAAATACTCTCACCTTGTGGCTTTTTTTCGAAATTTAACAGATTTGTTTCAAAATATATCTCGTACATGAGTATGACAGAAATGTGATTTTTCACAGTTATGGTATGGTGCAAAAACTGCAAACGCCCATTGTTAGGTTTTAGTCTTTAAAGACTGGTAAAAAATGGTCGTCAAGCTGGAAGTTAAATTTTTCCACTAGACAGTACAATATTTTGCAACAAAATCGTTTTTTTTTTTTTGGTGGTAAGGCCAAAAAGCTGCCAATGTCAGTAAACTTTTTTACTCGGACATTCGCGTGGCAATAGCTAAAGTGAGAAGGCTACTAATTTGTGTAACCTAAACGCCGTGCTAATACCGATGCATCTCAAGTGAGTAGGTCAGACTAGGAATTATTCAGGGTCCCAATACTGGGATCAAATGCAGTGGCCTTAATAACGCAGTTTCCCAAACAGCACACTATTTTCAATCTTCTGGCAAGTATTCCTCGGTAATTCCATCGGACATACCCGTACATCTAGCTGAAGTAAGAAAGTAAACAATTAACATGGGAACTTCGATACGTCTTAGCTAATTAGGTAACATCTCTTACCAAAAATCAACTATTATACCAGCCTAGGGATAGTTAGCAGCTCCAACACTAGCATCGGATGCAGTGGCTTAACAAGCCGGTCATCTTGCATAAAAACTATCAAGAAAACGCAAAGAAAAATATCAATGGTTACAGGGAAAAGCGACTTAACCCAGAAAATGTTGTTCCAAGATATTAACTGTTTCGCGAAAAACTTTCGATGTTACAGAATTTTGAACTTGGCGCATAGATAACAGGCGTCTTAATGACATAAAATATAATTATAAAAGAATATATTTTCGCTCAGGCTGGTACTATGCTGACTTTTCACAGTGAAGCTCCATATAAAAACAACACCCAACACTGAAGTCGGAATAACGCACATTTTTACGTCACAATATGTTTGCTAATACATTTGTAAACTTTAAAATGAAATAGTAATAAAGAAAAACGCTACTTAACAATCCTACAAATATATTGTCGAACAAATTATGACGTAAAAATTTTAGCAGTTTCCATTTCAGTGTTGGAAATCAATGAAAGACAAACTAGCAATACCGCTAAATTTTTTCTTAAGCAAACAATATGGAATTTTTTCTCGTGAAAAGTGCTTAGCTTTACATTAATTTTAAGAGATATCACGTAATTTTGATTTTTGTTTGATTGATTTGATTTTGATTGGGCGTAAATTTGCATCTTAATAAGGGTAACAATAAACAAGAAGAACCCCTACTTTGTCCTTACTCCATTTAAGTCATTATGCCTTGTAAGCAAAAATATAATAAGAAACATAAATGTTGACGACTTTGGCAGACTACATACATAAATACCACATATCATATCCGCTGGCATTTACTTTAAAGAAATCTTAGAAGGAAAAGCTAAAATGGAACAAATAGCATGATATCGGTGGAAAGTCCACGTAGACTCTGTGTGAGAAAATTATGCCTTCAAAACGCTCGTACACAATGGCCATTGTACCATTAGCTGTGTTATATGCAGCGCCGATGTGTTGGAGCTAAATGTCCTCCATTTCCATATCATCCAATATAACAATATAGTCATCGTTTTCGCAGAAGTATAGTCCGATGATGACGCCAATCCACAACAAACAATGTCTCTCTGCGGAAGCGATGCCATCTGGTGGACTTCGTGTATGTTGCCATCATCCCAAATTTGACAATCCTGCCTATTTCCAATGAAAGTGTGAATCGTAAAATAGAGGCAAAGCGCTTATCGCTACCGCCCATATAATTTTATGACATAATTTTACCATTTGAACGGATTGCAAGCCGCTGACTGTTGTAATGATGACTTGTCTCCACTGTCTGAAAAATATATAACAGGAAAATTGAAACAAAAAAAAAAAAAAATTGAACAACATAACTGCCATGAACTGTCAAAATCTACCCATCCTTATTAGAAAAATCTATATACACATTGGCTTAATATAATTTTTTTAAAATCTGATTGAAATTATAGTGATGATGTGGTGAGTAAGTGATAAACAGAGCCAGTTTATAATATTAAAATTTAGTTTTATATAAAATATCGTGAGTTTTATTTCTTCAAATTGCTTGATTATTGTATTATTGGAAAGATCTTGTTTTATCGACATCTAGTTTGCGAATCATTTGATATATGATATTTAAATTTTTGTCGAGTTCTTTTATTTCCAGATTTTTTTTTTTTTTTAATAATTTATGATAGTTATAAGAACAAATTCCTTCAATCACAAGAATTCGGTTAAAGCGCTATCCAGTTTTTACATAGCATTTATGTTGCTGTGGAAATATTTTCTTTCTATATTTTTTCGACAGATTCAATTCAAGATTTTGGTTACCATGTGAATTTATCCTTATCAACATATTAAAACTTCTTACAGTGATTTCATTTATATTTTTATTCTATTTTTTTATATATATAGGTATATTTTTTACCGAACTTAATAAACTTTCATGTAATATCTCTTATTTACATCACATATCCAGTACACTTATTTTTCCTTAAGAAATATGTTTGAAATATGAAATATTACATGTAATCTGTTTTTCATACAATGTCGGTTTCACTTACTGTAGTAATTTGTATAATAACTGGTATTTGGTGGGAGGCATATTTGCATACTTTAAAGACATGCGTTTATCACTGTTCTCAAATGCATTATAGTATTTTTCTTTCAAACATTTGAAACCGCAATACGATAGAATTTTCTGAGAAAATCTGCCAGTGGTATCTGATTTCATAACCTAAAAAGAAAGTAATATTATAAGTTACGAGGGTAAATTCATTAAGATTGTTTGGCATGAACTATGTTACAGTAGATTTCTATCAGGGTGCTTAGCCTGGCGCACTAAAATCGTAAGTAAGGCTGCCGACGAAATTAAGTCCGTTCGTGTGTCTTCTGATTTCGCTCCTTGAACAGCTGATTATTATGTGTAAATCAACTATTGATTGTGACGAAATCACATGACATACGAAATAACTTAACTTTATCGACATACTGGATAACCTACAAAGTAAGTTCGTGTGTTTTCTGATTTCGGCCCCTCAACAACTAATTATTATGTGGACATCGACTATTGAATGGGATTAAATTGCGTGACATACGAAATTATTTAACTTCATCGACGTACGTTCAACAACTGATTATTATGTAGAAATCGACTATTGAATACAATACGAATATCAACCAATTTTTAGTTGAAAAAGAGGACCATTAGAAAACTACTGTCAGCACAAATACAATTTAAAGTAAACGTATGCCATATTTTGTAATTAGTGTGATTTTAATTTCATAACGATTTTCAATCTACTATGTTCTTGCTACATTGAAATGTCTTTGGGCTCTTACCTTATGATTGTTATTAGCGGCTAATGTTTCACTTAGGCGTACCAGCTGTTTACCCACTATGCGACCATTAAAATTTTTGTTATCCACCGATAATAAGCGAATTTCAAAAGCTTTCTTGGTCTTGGAAAAATCAAAAATGTTTTGTTCCATATTCTCTTCAAGTTGAAGTTGTAGTATACTTTTCAAATGTAAATCCGTAATGCCCTCAATGCAACGGCTTAATTCACGAAAATCGCCAGGTCTTGCTATGGCGTTAAGAATCACACCCACCACCTGGGAGATATCGAAACATTTAACAATGCCGAAGAAAAATAAAATAATATTTCAAGGGAGTTTACAACTGCAGGGCAGCACCATCTGGAAACTGCTCATATTATAAGGCAAATCTGATAAATCAAACAAATGCAGCCCTGTTTGTGAAAATCGGCAAATGCTTTACTATGAAGATCTATCCACAGATAGGGTTATGCCTGTCTGTTTTGTCTATTAATGTGCCCTACTATAAAGATTGCGATTTTGTAGCTCGATTGATCAAAGTATATTTCATTTATAGTACATTTCCTCAAAACAGCTACTTTCCCTTGTATATGTAGATATTTTTTTTTTTTTGGGAAACAAATTATAGAAATCGAATAATCTTATTGCTAATGCTAACTGCGAACGTTTACAATTTCGCAAATTACATTTCCACACAAAGTCTATAGATTCTATGGAAATTTAATTTGTGAAATTTCGGTATAGATTGCAGCATTACGTGTTTAAAGAGCGTCAAATTGACTTTCGGATCGATTTTCTTACACCTCATCATTTATCGATTTGCTTCCATTGCTCACCTGCCCTTTGCTATTTAAAGCCATTAGACTTAAATTGTCATTTAAAGTTTTGTATGTAAAATAATCTATGAATTCATTGCCTCCTTTTCTGATGCATTCACAGAAGGATTTATTCAGAGGGTCCATTTGGGAGCACACGTCTCTAAAGTGGTACATAACATCCTTGTAGCGATCCGATGTAATAAATTTGTATTCCAAGTTGATCAAATTTTTGGCTAAAGGCGCAACTGAACGAGGAAATCTTAACATTTTGTTCCGTCCAAAAAAAGAAAATTGTATAATTTAGAGCAATATATGTATACGGTTATTTTGAAATGAAAAGAAAGTTTGAAAATACTAAAGTTAATATATTGGGGGACA
Organism: Philornis downsi; assembly: GCA_019455685.1. Taxonomy (NCBI): domain Eukaryota; kingdom Metazoa; phylum Arthropoda; class Insecta; order Diptera; family Muscidae; genus Philornis; species Philornis downsi. Next base: position 2,348,553 of record JAHXMU010000129.1, read on the forward strand.
GATTGTAGAACCTTAAAAACATTGAGAATTTCGACAACGAATGCTCCGCAATGTTAATTTTTCTAGGTACTCAATACTGAAAAATAATTGCCCAAAACTTTACAAAAAATACAAGCTTGTACAGATTATTGAATTAGAAACGCGTATAGGGCCCTGCTATCGAAATAAAAATTTTAAACAAATATATCTAGATTTATTTATTTTAATCCTAAAAAAATGTCTTTATAAATTCTAAAAAATATAAATAGTATTATGCTAATATTGAACACTTAATTGATAAACAAAAATTAAGTAGTATCGGCTATATTCACACTTTTGCCTCTAATAAGTTCCTCAGCAGATTAAATTTAAGTTTAAATTTTTATACAAAAATAAACAACGCCTGTATGTTCCAATGGTGAATATATATATAATATAAAATAATATAAAAAAATAATATGAAAAACTTTGACGCTTTAGAATTGGACAATCAATGTACGATAGGTGACGCGCAAGTCATTTGAGTGAATGTTGTTTGCGTACGAAATGCGAACAACTCCTAAACGTAATGGTGGTGTCAAAATTGCTGGTCTGGCAATGTTGTCAGCTGTCAGTTAAATACTTGTCATCTGAAGTGTTAGATGTTTGCCATTTACGACTATGGATAGTTTAACAACCAAAGAATTTACGCGTTCTTCGGTTAGTTAAGACTTACTACAAAAGTGATGATTCAAACGTACGTTTTCAATCGAACAGAATTTTTTTCAGAGATGAAGCTCATTTCTCACTCGGTGTTTACATCCACAAGTAAGATTGTAGAATATTGGGCTCGGAGAACCCAGAAGTGGATTGTGGTTGTTTAGTGCGCATTATTGTCTGGAGGTTCTATTGGGCCACATTTTTCCGAAAACTACCTCAAAAGGTTCTACTGCTGCAACCAATCCAGACAAAATGTATCTCGTAAATGATATTGTATTTCGTACAGGATCCAAGCGTTGTTATGAAATAAAGGTTTCATCGAAATCATAGCTTTATGTGTGTTTTAATTAACTTTACATGAAAACGAAAAATGGATAACCGTATATGTAGCCATCCCAGCCTTTTTTATTTGTATGAAGTTACTGCCTACATTTTTTTATTTTTAATGTGTTGTTGAGCCACTATGTCCAGTCGTTTGTCTGTCTAATAAAGAATGTTGTGATTAAAAAAGCACTACTGTGGATATTCAATAAGATATATACTTGCAACAATTGATAAACTTTTGTGCTTAGAAATTTTCTTTTCTAACTGAGCAGCATGTTGTTTTGAAAGAAAGGTGATTGTAATTTATTGTCAGCTTGAAGAAAAATAACCCCGAAAAAAATCGTTTTCTTTTTAAATTTTGATACATCAATCATGGCGATTTCAAATATGAAAATTCTAACACCTCATGTGGTGATTATTTTGTGAATTCACACTCAAAATTTTTCACAAAAAGCTGACATTTGAAAAAAATTTAAAAATCCAACATTAAAAAAAAGAAATATAACAAATACAAATATCTGCAATGAATTTATATAATTTAGACATTTTTCGTTTAACATTTTTTTTTTAAATTAAAAATTAGAAATAGAAAATATTACTCCGAAAATGCGCCAAAAAAATGAACAAAAAATTATGATTTCCAAATTTTTAAAAGAAATGTCAACAAAAACAAAAAAAAAACTTCTAAAGAAAAATATTTAAAATAATAATGGAATATAATATAATAATATCCTCTGGATACGATTGAAATAAATATCATGTCGTATGTTTCAGGTTTGATGGCTCGTACATCAAGAAGTTTGAACAGGGAGGGGGCATTCGTTCGTCCTTTGTAAAAAGTCTTTTGTATTATGAAAATGTTGAAGAAATCTAAACTACGTCCGAAAAGTAAATTTAAATTTAAGTAAATATAAAAATATTATTTCCAATTTTTTTGTTGTTATTGTTTTATTTCAGAAAAAGTGCAGCAAATTCCTGTGTGTTCGTACGCTGCATTTCATTGCTGTTTATTCGAGACCTAATACTTTTATATATACATATGAGCTTCAAAATTTTCGGCCTCAAAGCTTCTTTACTTTTAGTAAACGCAACTGGGTAGACAGTATGGGTCCAAATAAATCATTCTTAGGGCTGTCTTCGCCCCCGCGGGTATTCCTCCAATTCCAGGCAGCCATTTTGAAGGTTAATTACAATTTGTCTTTTATATTTTAATTTGTATTTATTTGTTATATGTTTTTCATATTTTTGCATATAGAAGAGTCTATCTCCACCCAAACTTAGTTCAGCTATAGAAAAATCATCCCCGTCATTATCATCATTGCCATGCCATTCGAAGAGTTGTGTACAGTTTTTCTTATAGAGTAGTTGTTGTTATTCTTTTGTGTCTTTGTTCTTCGTATAGAGAACTGATTTCTAAGCTCTGTAGGTTTAAAAGAAAACCACCACCATCACCTTTCGTTGTGTATTCCATACAACCTACTGCGCGAAAATACAACCCTATGTTAAACTCTGGTAAACTTGTCAAATTCTATTGAAAAAAGTAGCAGTACTTTCTATACAGCTGTTCCAATTTGTTTACTAGGCTTTTTTCGGCTGCATGAAAAATTTGGTTTTTGCGATAATTACCGGATATTTTCCCAAAAAATAATGACCACAAACCAGGTAATATACTTAAGGTTACCCCTTGAAAGTTGCCTTTAACGAAAGTTCCGTTTAAAGTCTGAATTGCAGACACCGAAACGACTGGCCAGAGGTATATCGTTCCAAGAAAAACTTGGCATACTCAGGCAGCTTGAGGCTGGTGTGTCGCGCAAGGAGATCTGTGAGAACTTCAAGTGCTGCCAATCCACCATAAGTCGGGTGCTACTAACGAAACAAACCATTTTGGAACTAGCTGAGCAGGACAAGAATCTCAATCGCAAAAGAGTGGCCATGGTGACCTATAAAGACATTGATGAGGCTCTTAGTAAGTGGGCCCAGGAAATGAAACGGAATAATGAAATGATCACTGCAGCCTTGGCCAAACAAAAAGCGGAAGAAATTGCACGAGAGATGGGCCAAGAGGACTTTAAACCCTCTGCAGGATGGCTGTACAAGTGGAAGGAGCGGGAGAATGTTCAGTTTTGCAAAAAGCCCAAGGTGGTTGATCAACTGATAGCTTCGATGGGCAGTGAAGAAATCCTAAAGGGTTTGTTGGAAAAAAATGAAGACTCAGAGACCCAATACGTACACAAGAGTAAAAAAATGAGAGCCTTGGAGGACTACAATCATATGGGAAATCAAGATTTTTTGGAAGAAACAAGCAACTGCAGAGACGAACTCAACAATAGGGAACAGGATCCACAACATATTACACCAGATGATGCATATGCGGAGCAAAATTCATCGCCGGCGACTGATAGCAACATCTTTAAGAAACGACGAGAATCACAGTTGCTGGAAAACAGCAATTATATTGAAATTCCGAGGGAGGATCAGGACTCGACGCAGTTGAATGAGACGCGAGAAGCTCTAGTCAGTCCTGCGAAAAGGAAAGCCAGCGCGCCACCTTCGACTACATCTACGCCGGGTGCATCATCTCAACATCAGCAATCTCCCTCATCTGCTTTGAAAAGCGAACCGAAAAAGGTTCTTTATAGTTACGATCCTGTCTATGTTCTCACATCCACTGGTCGCTATCGCAAGGAAAAGACGTTCTTGACACTGTTGCAGAAATTGGAGATTTTGCAGCGCTTGAAGAATGGCGAAAAACGTCCCGATTTAATTAACGAATACCGGCTTTCGCAATCAGCTATGTGCCAGATAATCGCAGATGAAAAGAAAATCCTTAAAATGGCTGCGATCGGACAAAATCTGCAAATGAAGCGTATTCGCGGTGGCATCTTCAAAGCTGGTGAGTCTGAGTTGAATACCTGGGTTTTAGACAAAATGGATAAGGGCGAAACGCTCACAAGGAATCAAGTGAAGAATAAAGCTAAGGAAATAGCAGATCGCATGAAGATAGAATTCAAAGCATCCACTGGCTGGCTGGAGAAATGGAAAGCACGCATGAATATGGATTTTAATGAAAAACAAATATTGTACCGCAAACCGCCACAGTATCTTAATAAAACCGACATAGAGCAGGCCCAAACATCGCGGAGGCAGCGCCAAGCCCATCAAAGTGAAGTTTCTTACGCCGAGGATGACACAGCGCAACGTACAAATGACCATCATCAATTGGATGTGAAAAGAGAACTGGAAGAAGCTGAAGTGTACAATATGGATTACACGGGAGACAACAGTATTGACATCAAACCCTACGTCGATCAACACGAAGAACAGTACTACCCCGAAGTAGTAACTATTGTGGGAGATGATGACGAGGAGGAGGAAGATGTCAAACCTTTTGTCAGTACACCTCCGCATATACTACCTGATGACGATTCCGATGATGAGGAGCCGATACATCAACAAATTCTCAATTGGCTTAATAAGTACAACATTGCCCCGACCGCTGCCACAGAACTTCTAACCATACTGCATCCCGTGATCTCAGATAAACCTGATGCACCCCAACAAACCCGTTTAACAATTACCACTAAACCTGCATCCCGTTCCAAAGGACGACCTTATGCACAACATACCTACTCTTAATTACCTTTATTCAATCTACTTTATATTAAAGTACTTTTATTTGTATTTCTTTTTTTATTTAGTTTCGTTATAAATTAATATAGAACAAAACAAGCCAACAAATAAATTATGCATTCAGTTCAACACTTTAGCTCTTTTGCTTTATCATGTGCGCCCTCCTCGATCATCTTCAGAGCGGCCTTTTCGCGTTCTGGCTTCACCACTGTGTAGAAGTGCCAGGCTCTAGCACCGAGGACATAAGTGCAATACAACGTAACTACAACAGACGTGTAAACCACACCACGATGTAATTTACTAACAATGCCGGCGCTGTCGACACGTTTCTTTTGCATCTTTCAGCCAATAAACCTCCTTGTGGATCTTTAAAAATCGAAGAAGTTTTGTAACGTAGGGAACTATCTCAAGTCACAGCTGTTTCGCTCAAGATTTACATCAACTTTGGGACAACAGTTTGGTTGTTTAGTTTCTCATGACATTCCATTGATGTTGCCAGATGAACCAAGTTTTGGACATGTTACCAAGAGTACACCAGGCTAATACTATATAATAGCGTATTCAATCTGTAGCGAGTTCGAATAAGAGCAACCGGTTTAACCAAAGCCGTAAAATAATTACTTTTTGTTTTTCACTGTGGAACTCAACATAAAGAAATGATAGTGGAATATGAAACTAAATTTTTCCTCCGGACAGTACTATATTTTTCGCGAAGAAAATTTTGTTGAGGAACAAAGTCAACCTTTTTCTGCCGATTTCCAACAGTGAAATCGAAACAGCTTACACTTTTACGTCATTATATGTTCATTATTAGGTCTGTAAGCTTTTGAAATGAAACAGTAAAAAAAGATGATTTTACAATTTAAAAAAATATATAAGTTGGCAATTTCGCGTGTAATTTATGATACTTGGCGTGGTCTCATAAAATTGGTCTGCGCATAGTAAGGAAATTGTGCTAACGTGTGAAAACATGCAAACTACGGTTCTACATCGGTGGATGTAGAAATTTTTGGAAGTCAAAGTGATGAAAAATTGTTTTGTAGGAGTGGATTTGGTTGAAATATTATAAGGAACATTTCCATATTCCCTCTTAGATGATGATTCACTTCTATTCTTTAATCATTTAATGAAACAACAATCAGTCATGTGATATAACGCATAGGCAAAAATTTCAATAAACGAATTGAAAAAGAAGAAAATTGGGAAGCCACTAACTTTCCTTTTTTTTTTTTTTTTTTTTTTTTGTGTTTTCCATAAAATGATTATTTTCATATGATTACACTTGTATATCTACCAATGGCAACTCTGCATGTTTTTGTGATATTTACAACCAAAACTGCGTGCACATTTTTGGTCCAATTTTTCTCAAACATAAGAAAGCAGTATAAATAAATAAAAATAAAGAAACAAAGTGCACTTTTACTCCAAATTTTGCAATATATTATTTGATTTTTCTTTTCCATTTCTGCCACATGCTGCGAAATTATAACAAATAACAAAAGCCTTTTTTGGAACGAATCAGCATACCCATTATTCTAAAACAACTGAATTTACGTGGAATTCCCATTGAACCAGCCGTCGCGTATTCGCAGTTGTTTGCAGTGTACAATACCAAACAGATCTGGTATCTCGTTTGTGTATCATTCAATTGCATTTCTCTCTATAGTGACACAGTTTTTGACATTCTTCTCAAACTGCTGCTTGTTCTTACCCTCTGTACTCTGTATTTTCTTTCTTTTGCATTTCGCAGTAAAAGTTCTTGCAACGCCACGCAATGTCGGGTCTAAATTTAACCGTGAAAGTCCATCCTGTGGTTCTTTTCCAAGTTGTTGATGCGTATGAAAGGCGTAATGCTGATTCCCATCGCGTAATTGGTACTTTGTTGGGTAAGTTACATGCCGAAATGTGGTATATTTTCACAAATGTTTTGGGAAAGCACGCTGACTGTGATGTTGTTGATATCAGGCTCCGTCGACAAAGGTGTTGTTGAGGTGACCAATTGCTTCTGTGTGCCGCACAAAGAACACGATGACCAAGTTGAAGCTGAGTTGAGTTATGCATTGGATTTATATGACTTGAATCGTAAAGTGAATCCCAACGAAAATGTTGTGGGTAAGCAAAATACATAACCTCACTTTCTATTAAGAGGATGAATAGCAAACAACCTTTCTGTATTTATTGTGTTATATTACAGGTTGGTGGGCTACAGGCAACGAGGTAACCAACCACAGCTCTGTTATCCACGAGTACTATGCTCGTGAGTGCAACAATCCCGTGCATTTGACTGTGGACACCTCTTTGCAAGGCGGTCGTATGGGCTTGCGCGCCTATGTATGCATTCCTTTGGGTGTGCCTGGCGGCAAAACAGGTTGCATGTTTACTCCCATCCCCGTGGAAATGACCTGCTATGAACCTGAGACTGTGGGCTTGAAACTTTTGCAGAAGACCATTGGCATTTCTCCACCCCATCGTCCCAAGACGGTATCGCCGATGTTGGATTTGGCTCAAATCTCAGAAGCATCACAAAAACTCCAAGGTCTGTTGGACCTCATTTTAAAGTACGTCGAAGATGTTATTGCCCGTAAGCAGGCTCCAGACAATGCTGTGGGACGTCAATTGCTGGATCTTATCCATTCGGTGCCCCACATGAACCACGAACAATTCACCCAAATGTTCAATGCCAATGTCCGCGATCTGCTGATGGTCATCACTCTATCCAACTTGATTAAGACACAATTACAATTGAATGAAAAATTAACTTATTTGCCAACAAATTAATTTAAAGAGCTGTAGATTTGTCTTATTGTAAATTGTAATTTGTGTAATTTTTCAAAGAGGATAAAAGGACGAGAAGAGCGAGCGGCAGAAAGATAATAGAGAAAAAAGGAGTGTTTGAAGTTGGCATTAGTGTTAATTTTTTGGTTTTTTTTTTCGAAAAGTAAATAGTGTAGAGAAGGAAAGGACGACACAAATATGTATTGTTTTATAAATAAAAAAGTTTGTATACACTTTTGTCTACTTCGCAAGGAAAACCCAAATAATTGTTTAATTTTAGAGCATCTGTGTGGTAAAAGGATATATTATGACACACGATTATAATTGAGTACACACGATTATAATTCATGCGGTCGAGTTTTCGAGCCCCGAATTTGCCACATATCTTTGGGGTGCGGTCATCTTATCAGATTTAATGAACACTTCTCACATTGACGTTCGGAATCATCGTTAAGCAAAAGGTCTCTCATTTAGCCTAAACATAACGCATTTAAGCTCACTAAATGTAAAAAGATCGTCCATATCCCATTCACCTGGCGCAAAGTAGTTTGTTTTCTTTCACCGCTGTAGCAGGACATAATAAGCATCAAAGTGATTGTTATGCTATCGCTCTCTTATACCTATTTGAATTGATTTCCTAACTTATCATATCTCTAGGCGTAAAGTGATCTTGATTTGCTCGTTATAGGAAGTGTTTCTTAAAGATAACAATAAATCCAGTTTCTGTTACGTTATGAGAATGCTTTTCGTTTTTCATGAACATATTTCGAGCAGAACATTCATTAAATTTTTACTAACTTAAGGAGTACGCAGCTCAAAAGATACTTTCGTTTACGATAAGGAATGCACGTTTCAGATTAATAATTAGACTAAACGAACATGCCTATGATGCCTTCAATTGTTCTCGAAAGTTTGTACAAAAACTACAGACAGTAGTTTTATCTATTATTTTCACGAATATTGATGTTCCAATAACTATTATGCACATACATATTTATTATTTTGAAAGTGAAAGGGTTTCAAATTGGCATTTTTTCATACAAGACTCTTGAAATTGTTTTCCGTACAGCGGTAACTGCGTGAAGAGCAAACGAAAATATCGTTTTAACTGTACATTAGGTTTTATAATGTTACCGAAATTTTTGATAGTTGAAATTTTCAGCATAATCTTTTTCTTAGCTGGTACGCAGTTCTTCACGAAAATTTCGTTTGCGAACATTTTGTGTTTGCTTGTGCCGCAAAAAGGGTAAGTTTTTTCTCTTATTTTCTCTGAAAATGTGTATTTCAATAATTTATATGCATAGATATGTTTATTTTGGAAGTAGAAGAGTTTTAAATATTAAAAGTAGAAGTAGAAGAGTTTCAAATGTTAAAATTATGGTATCTTCAAAAAAGTAGACATCACTGAAATCATTTCAGGAAAAACTGAATGATTATGATTATGTCTCACTATGAGCGATACAGCTTTTCGGTATCTTTTTGGGCATTAGTTGATTACAGTATCCTATAATCTTTCTGGCTCACTGCCTTTGATGTGCAATAGGTTTACATTTATTAGATCTACCAGAAATCCGCAACTCATGATGCCAAACAAATACAGGGTGGCGCAATAGAACGTGCATATTTAAAAAATAGATTAAAAAATAAATACAAAAGGTATGGTTAAAATAAATCTAAGGCATTGTAGAGTAATAAATTGAGTTTATTTTTTAAAAATAACATCATCTAAATGGTGATCCTCTCTACGACGGCACTCCTCTAACCGCAAACGAAAATTATTGAAAACTTTCTTCAGTAGTACTGGTGTAATGGCTGCCATTTCACCACGGATATTCTCCTTGAGCTGAACGATGTTTCTTGGATTACTACTGTAGACTTTGTGTTTGAGGTATCCCCACAAAAAAAAGTCAAGAGGCGTCAAGTCTGGACTACGTGGGGGCCATGGGATATCACCTCTTTTCGAAATCAGTCTGCCAGGGAACATCTGCTTCACCACCGCCATGGAGTCATTTGATGTGTGACAGGTAGCTCCATCTTGTTGGAACCAAGTTCTGGAATTCACTATTCTTGAACTTTCAATTTCTGGAGCCAAAAATCCGTCCAACATCTCAACATAGCGTTCCGTATTAACCGTGACGTTTTGGCCCCGCGCATTTTCGAACAAAAAAGGACCAATTATTCCTCTGCCAGAGATTGCTGCCCATACTGTCACTTTAGGACTATGCAATGGTTTCTGGTGTTTGATTTTGGGATTTTCACTGTTCTAGTAACGACAATTTTGACGGTTTACGAACCCATTCATAAGGAAATGAGTCTCGTCAGAGAAAAGGATATTGTCAAAATTAAAAAATCGATTAAGTATTTCATTAGCAAATGCGAGCCTTGCTATGAAGTCAAACTCTTTTAATTCTTGTGTTAATTGCAGCTTATATGGATGCAGTTTAAGATCCAATGTTAAAATTCGTTGCAAACTTCGTCGAGATAATTGTAAGACAGATGATCTCTTGCGAGTCGACATTTGTGGATTTCGTCGTACTGACTTCATAACTCTCTCAACATTGTCTTCGGTCCTAGATGTTCTTGGGCGACCATTTGCTTGTGGTTTAAATGTTGAACCGGTCTCTTCAAAACGCTTTACCCATATTTTAATTAAATTAGCACTCGGAGCTTCATTAATTCACCGTAGTCCATATTCAGCACAATATAGTCGCCTAGTAGCAATATATGAACGAGAGTTCTCGTAAAATGCGCGCACCCAACGATATAGGCGCCCCCCGGGCCGCGCCTTTTCTACCCCGCAAAAAAAGATGATGCAATATGCACGTTCTATTGCGTCACCCTGTATATTCGTGGTTCGTTCACACAGATTTAAAAGAGGGTGGACACTTTGTTCGCCGAAACAAATAATTAGGGTTTATCCTCGTTTTTGCAAGATCAATTTTTGCTTGAGTAGGCTGCAGTAACCTCTTATGAAGATAGATGAAGAAGATGAAGATATAATGTCACAATGTCAGCCTACAAAGGCTTGTAAGCTTCGCAGGAATACCAAATTCTGCCATGACCCCATTCAGTTATTGATGTATCGGATTATTGAAGACAGCTTTATAGTTAGTCCATCAGCAGTTGTAAATTTAACAGGTCTAAAGACGCTTAAGTCGTGATAAAAATATTCTGATCCCGTTCTGGCTCGGTACTGGACAATTTTTGCCATTATTGATATTTGACGTGATTTCAACACTTGTGCTGTCATCCAGAACTGCTAACTTAAAGAAATGTTGTCTCCATAATTCCTACACACTTTGTGCATTTGTGAGCAAATTTCTATCGTCGTTCTTGTAGGATGGATAGTCCTGTGATGGAACTTTCCGATCTTAGTTCTATTGCTGTATCTATGCTCCGCTAATATATATGTAGAAATTATATCTCACGCGCTCTTTTCACAGTCGTTTCTTTCGCTTGAAAAGAAAGTTTGCGTTCCTTTTGTTTTCTTTAGAGCAATTCTTTACCGTACGCATTACAACTGGTTGCTGCGTTGTCATATATAAAACATCCTTTTCTTAGATGCAATGGGACCTTCTTCTTTTTCGTACTAGACGTTGTATGAGAGTGGTTTTTTATAACCAAGTACGGTTTTTGCTTTAGCTGCCATTGGATACGCATTATGTTGCCACTGTGTGCCAGGCACATTAGGAATAGGAGAGTTGTGCCATAATAATTAAGAGTTTGCTAGTGTATACTGTGATTATCTTGGGGGTAAGCAGCTTATCGATGTCTATCTTTCTTTGTACTTGGTTCAGTATGTTTTTCGGTCCCTTCAGTTTCGGTTGTATTTTTCTTCTAGCCACTCACAAAATGTATCTTTGTTTTGATTGTTTACCTCTTGTTAACGCGAATTGCATCTATTCGATCGTTTACAGATTAAACTATGACATGAGATATATAAGTTTTTTGCCAACTGCAAATCAACACACAAATTCAAGCCTTTCTGGCCTGGCATATAGTAGACAATACACACAATTTTTATGTCCTTTCAATCACTGTTCATTCCGTCGCACCTGCCGGACGGAGTGGAGACCGTACGTGGCATTTGACACTCGAATGGAGACAGTTTTTTTTTCATAGAGTCCGGACAATCCAGCAGCAGATCCTTAAATGATTATCTTTATAACGTATGTGGTACTTAGAAGACTCTGTTTCTTTTTTTCTCGCTCTTTCATAGGAATTTTTATTTAAAGTGAGTTCCTTATCAGGCAAACGCGACCGATTCTAGAATTGGGGTTGGCGAACCCACTATATTCGCAAGAAAAGTTGAGTTTCAATAACAAAAACGTTAAATACCTAAGACCCAGGTGATAGGGAGTCGTTTAGGATACCTAAGTAGATCCTTTCTGACTTTAGCTGCCACAAATGGTCTATACCATTACGAGGGAACACCTCACCTAGATATAAAGATGCGACATATGTACTTGCAACATTCTGTGAACAACAGCCAGCAGTCTTAAATTAAGGAAAACCCCTCCCCGTCTTATGACAACTCAATGTTAAATTCTTTTGAAAGATTTCGCAAATTTTCAACACTTTGCACCAAATATTGTAGTGGGATTCTGTTTACCCATTTTTTCTGTTTTTTCATGGATAGCAATTAGTTTATCACTTTTTATTTCACTTCAGTACGTTTTATTATTTATACATAAATTCTTCTTGTATTTTTTAAATTGCAATTCGAATTGGTTTGCTTTTCAACAACAAACAATAAATCAAACAAACTGGACCAGTTAAAAGCCGAACATATGCTAAACAATGCACCAGTGTTAATTTTTCCATAATAAATTTTACTCAAATCTGCTGTATTTACATATGTATTTTCCATGGGAAAATGACACATTTCAGTTTAGTGCTTGTGTCTTAAGTCTTTTGTTTTGCGTGTACATACCTATAATAACGAACACATCGTTTAGCACAATAAATTTATGTTTCAAAGTTTAATTATTGCCATGCATTTAAGCAATATATTGCTGCTTTATTTCTCAACTACCACATGTCTATTATTATTTCATTAAACTTAAAATGTGTAAAATTTAATTGAAAACCATCAAATTACCAAATGTTTTATTAAATTATTCCTTTCCTTGTAATTCAACTTAAAGATTAATATAGATTAAACTACATAGAACTTTTCAATAACAAAAGACAGACTTACAAACAAATTAATATGTGCGAAATCTGTAGAAAAACAAACGGAAATTTTTTTGATAAACATGAAATTAATAAACAATTAAAATAATGTTTAAAACGTGATTGCCGCAAACCATTTTGTGCAAGAAAAAAAACAACTCAACGCAAAGTAAATATTAATAGGATATGAGAAAATTTGCTGGCTGCAACACCCGTGGAAACAATAGATAAATAAAAACTGACAACAACAACAACAACAGCATACGAGTGTGTTAGCAAAACCAATAATAATACCAATAAAAATGAAGGCATCCATCCACATAGACCCACAGACGTCACCTTTAAAGTGGTAAAACATGCTGAAACAATGCATAAGATCACCAAAGGGTGTTAACGATTTTGGGTGAGCGAAAGAGAAACCTAATCGGTTTTTATCGGTTCTATAAAAGAAGAGAGAGAGAAATTCTCATTTTAATTAAAAAAAAAAACAATTTTTTTCTTTCTGTTTTTTCTTTTGGAAAACTCGAAACAAACTGGAAATTTCAACTTTCCACTTTGTAATTTTCAACTTCAATGTTTCTTAAATGGATGAAATGGAAAATGCTGACTACTTTGTCACTTCGCATCATTGGAAATTTTGCATTTTATAATTTAATGTTTTTGATTGCAACAACTCTTATAATTCAATAATTCAAAAAAAGAAGAAAATTGTCACTTTCCATCTAGCAAATGTTCACATTTTAATAACTTTTTATTTTTGATGAAACGAAAAATGTGGTAAAGCTTCTCGCTTCGTAATTTACTGTTGCTAATTTAACTTTTTTGCTTACAACATGGCAAAGAATTAATTTCTCACTGCGGAAATTTTAAAATTTATTGAATAAGTATGGATTGAAATATGTATTGATTGATTGGTTGAAAGACTAAATAGTATGTAGTATTTGAATTGGTGGAATAGCAAATTGGGTAAAGCAAAAGTTGTAAAGTTGTTACATGAATATTGTTTGACTATTTTGCTTTTACATTTATAGCCATTGCCAAATTTTTAGTTATTCCGTTTCAGAAAATATCTTAACGTACCTCTTTCAAAAAGAATTGCTTAATTTGATGTTATCAATCTTCTTGTCCTAAACTTTCTCTCATTCTCTTTGTTTTCGTCTACAAACTTGGGAAACTTATGGTTTTTGTACTACATATTCTACATTGAATTTTATAATAAAAAACACTCTAAATTGTAAAACCGAACTAATCGGATTTACCTTTTTTGTCGTGCGATTTTTAATATTAATGAAACAGGTCCCAAACTTTGTTTTTACAAAATTTAAGAAGTAAAAACAGTCCGTAAAAACGGATAAATGGATAAACAAATAAATTCTTAAAGGACAATTTGCTGCACAATATTGTAGTAGAAATAAAGTATAGCATGAGCTATTGATTGTTATACAGATTATCATGCAATTGTTTCTCTAACTGGAAGTCACGTTAAGAAGGAAGTCATATAGAAGGGGTCACAATTAGTTCAAAAAAATGATAGTGCATACGAAATATGCATTTATGATATAATTTATAAGGAATTTTGTAAAATATGCAATTCTACAAAATGACGTACTACTGTATCAAGTAAAAGTACTTGAACAAAGCTAATGGCTAAAGTTGTTTAAGTTTATATATTACTTCATTATAATGAAACAGCCGGCATTGGGGTTTGCCACCCAAAAAAGATTTTCTCTTGGTGTGTATAAATACACGTAACAAACAAACGTTCCGCAGAGAGGATAAAAAAACGAGCGATTCCTTGATGTTTTGGCAGATTTTAATAAAATTTCATACAGACGTTTTTGAGGTATTCGGGAGTTTGCGCCCAGAGACTCAGCACTCCAGGTATAACCAGAATAGCAAAGTGGGGGGTTCAAAGTACAGTACCTAGCGTTTGACAAACTCTCTCATAGGTTAAATCTTAAAAAAGTCTGCAAAAAGCATACACGTGCTGGCTATCTGCTATAGCTTGTGAGATATGCTATTTAGAGTAAATGTTTTTAAATTTCTTCCTCTAACTTTATACAGTTTTTTTTTACTAACGAGAAAGCAAATAGAAGTCTGAATTAGTTTGGAAAACATGTTTTCGAAACGCAATAATATTTCACGTAAACTGTAAAAGAAATCACATCAATAACTTTTGTATATCAAAAATGGGCGAAGCTCCAATTCAAAATTTGTGAGAAACAGCGTTTTTTTCAACAAATTTGGGGAAAAATATCATCTCTCTCTGTCCGCATAGGGAAATTTTTTTCAAAAAGGTATAACATTGTTTAGAGTTAAACATGTTTAATAAGATAAGAAGAGTCATGGGTTTTTCCTATAGCGTTTGTTTAGGTATTGCATATTGAATCTTATTGATGCCACATGCATCGCTTGCTACATTTTACTGCTTATGCTAAGGACAAGATGCATAAAAGCCCACTTGAGAATATCATAAACAGTTTACCTATAAGATGTGAAACGCTAAACCCTAACGGACAATAAGAAAACTTCTTAAACAATTGCTGGTCCGCCCTTTTCGTCTGCGTGTGTGGTAACGCTCTGTGTGGTATGCCGCATGGAGCATTAGTGGTAATTATTATCAATAGTTTAGTTTGTGTACTGTTCCTATAGTTTGTAAGAATATTTTACAATTAAATAAAATCAGTTCTGATAAAAGGCTCAAAACGTACGGTCTTATTATTTAGGTGGCAGTAAACAAACATCTTTGTATTATTCTGAAAGGTAACAAAATTTAGAACATTCTAAAACATAAACAGTCGTTATAGATGTTTCAACATAGATTACAGCTTGCCTCAAATGTGTAATAGTTTTCAACAAACATCAATTTTAACCAAAAATATCTTTAAATGCAGAAGCTCTTTTTCAATTGTTGAAATTCAAATATTTAACTGCATTTATATGAAATGAATGTGCAAGTTTGACTACAAGGCATCCATAAACAGCGAAAATAGAATGTAAATTGTTGAAAATATCAATTTTGGTCATTTTTGGTGTTTGTTTGAGAATTTTTGGATTCTTTTCAGGAATATTCTTTTGCTTTACTCGTATATTGTCCACATCTTACAGCCGAAATGTTATTGCACTCAGCGCATTTAAATATATATATGTATATAAAATATTTTATTGTCCGTTTTCATTTTTTTGAGAAATTGAATATTTATATATGTTCTGAACGAAATGCTTTCTTAAAATTTTTTATTCTTAAAATTTTTTATTTAAATGACGGATGCAGCAATTGAATTGTTTCTCTGGCTGTATGACATGTGGCGCCGTCTTATTGAAACCACATGCCCTCCACATTCATTTCTTCAATTCTAGGCACGAAAAAACTGGTTATCATTTCACGATACACCATTGACTGTTTGTGCTTGATATGCCTCATTTTCATAAAAAAAGGTCCAGTTATTCCTCCCGCTCAAAATCCATACCACACAGTGGCACGTTGAGGATGCATTTGCTTCTCGTGAATCGTTCGAGGATTTTCCTCACCCCAATTGCGACAATTCTGCCTATTGACGAAGCCATCAAAATGGAAATGGCCCTCGTCACTAAAGATGATTTTATCGGCAAAATCAGCATTTTCATGTTGTCTCTCCAATACCCAATTAACGAACTCCATTTGCTCTCCATGGTCAGCTGGCTTCATTTTCTGAGTCAATTGAACTTTGTATGCATGAAGATGCAAATCTTTCGTCAAAATTCGCTGCATAGTGGATTTGGAGACACCAATTTTCTGAGCTCGGTGTCGAATTGAGGAGGATAGAGTTTGAGCGACATCATCACGTACAGCTGCGACATTTTCGGTCGATCGTCCTGGTCGAAAGCGCGTTGTTGTCTTTACATCACTAACAGACCCAGTTTTGGTAAATTTATCCATTAATCTCTTTACAGTTGACTCTTTTGGAGCACTATTGTGACTTCAAATTAATCGCAATTTGCGAACTGTAGCCGCAAAACTTTCACCATTTTGGTAAAACAATTTCACAATGAGAATGCGTTGTTCATTCGTGCAGCGTTCCATTTTTACCAACCTCGTACCTTCTACTAGCAAACAATAGCAATTGTTCAAATGTCAAACAATGACACTTCGAATGGCGCCAGATTTAAATCTTGCGTTTTTGTTAGGACCCCCTTTACATATAAATACCTTTTAAACGATACAGCAGACTTGTATCATTCGCAGTATTTCCATCATTTGTATTTCCGTGCTCGAAAAACCCTCATCAATGTACGAGTATAATCCTACTTATTCTAGTAGCCGTTTATTCTTACTACTTCTTATATTATACATTTCTTTAGATGTCCCTTGATTATAATCATCTAGTACGGTGTTATATTTTAACTCATATGCAAAAAAAAAATTCCAAAAACCGTAGACGGGATGTTTCAAATTTAAGTGCGTCCTTTCTTATTAATGCACCTTCTAGTAGGTCTTGAGAACTGTAATTTCTCTTCAGGGCATGTGGGAAAATTCTATATCGATGATGGGTTTGTCAAAGCATTGATAACTTTGCTGCCATTCATTTTTAGGCAATGAATAATAATCGATAATTTTCAATTATACTCGTAATTTTTTCCACACATTTTATTACGTTCTGCACAGACTAAAGTAATTCATTCTACAAAAGGTTTTCATTCCAGGAGTCATATTTACCGATATATCCTTGCGTGTATTTGCATTGTTATGTCGATGGTCCGAGGTGTGAGGAAGAAACTGACACTAGCCTTAAGGGCACAAATGATGTCGGGAATATACTTTTATATCCTGATAAAGGTTGGCTATTACCAGCCTGTGTATATTCAGGCAGAGTATACAATCCATTTTCCAAAAAATCGGGAAAAATCTCTTTTCTGTATCCTCGAGCGATGTGCTAAATTGTACAGTTACTGTTACCGCTAAAGAGTGGCATAATACCGTGCGTCGGTGTTCTTTTTTTAAAGCCACCGTAGATGAGAAACCTTTATTGTTTAGTTAGACAGAGGGAAAGGTGTTGCTTACTTAGTGTAGTCAAATCTGACAATTTGTCGCCAGACGTGGCGATTTCTTTCATTTGATGAAAAATTTAGAATTGCGATTGGCGATTTGCTTGACGGTTTCCTAAGTACATGATAATACTATAATGTTGCGGCTAAAAATTACATGTGCATTTGTCCAGACGTCATTTTATCAGATCGTTGTGGTTTTCTCTCGTTTTCTCTAAAAATTTAGATCTGGCAGCCTTATTAAATGCATTACTGGTATCAAATCAGTTTAGTCAATAACAACATTAAAACGAAATAAATGGACACTAAGCCAAATACATATCAACAATAATTATCAATAAATAATGTCATCTGCAATGAAACGATTAAAATTGGTTCGTCGCCATAACACAGAGTGGGAACAGGAATCCACAGACTACCTTAAAACAACTCTATGCCACCAATCGGAAAGCAGTGCCTCAAATGCATTTTGGAATTTTGTGCACAAGCTTGCGTTGAGATCGAAAAAGGTTCTAAAAATAGTTTACTTCATAACATTTCTGTATTAAAAAGACATATATGAGTTTTTAATATGCATTTTTTTTTTGAATTTCGTGTGTTTTCTAATTTCGAGCCATACTCATTTTCCAAAATAGCTAATGAAGGCGCAAAACTTTATAATATTTGAAATCACTTAATTATACCGACAGTTTGATTTAGCTAAAATATCATTCCATATTTTGACAATTGCCGGTGAAACTTTAAAAAAATCTAGCAACACTGGTGCTAGAAGTGGACATCCAAATCGTTCACTTCTAGTGCACATTAAAATAGACGATGATTTCTGTTTTTTTTTTTTAGAAAATTTTAGTGAATTTTAGCCTGTTTCTAGTAACAAAATAAAACACTTCAATATTCCATTGAAAAGCTCTCATTTATTTTAAAGAACAATCATGAAACTAAATTCCCTTTCTGATTTTAACAAAGCTTCCAGTTGCACAAAATATAAATATTTCCTATAGTAGTTTGTGTTAATATAAACAAGTTATGCGGAGACCTTCACAAATATTGAGTTTAATTTTTGTTTTGCATTTGTAAAATTTGTTTGAAAGTACATCAGAAGTTCAATTTTGTTTCAAGTTTGAAACAAAAGTTCACTTCGAGATTTCTTAACAGCAAGGGAACTACATATAGAAAGCTACTACGCACGCGTATTGAAAATATATTTTGACATCAGGACCCATAATGAACGTACAGTCGTATGTTGTTTAGTTTTTTAAGCTAAAACCTTGTAAAAATTCATGTCTTGTGAGGAACTTCATATATCTTTACTCAACATCCACATGCATTGCGGAGTATCAGAAGAGGCGTGAAATTTAAATAGATGGATCGAAATTGCAACTGACTAAAGTTTTCCATTTAGAAATTATGGTGCTAAGTCGGCTATTTTGTTTAAACGCCACCATAAGGTGCGTGGGCTATAAAGTCCATTATCGTTCGCAGAACTAAGTTAACTAAACGCCGTGCTAAGTTATATGGGATAGAATGCAGGTGAATGAAAAATATTCGCCCAGAAATATGTTGTTTAAATTAGACCGTTTATATAGGAGGCGCCAGCAAGGACATGTTTATCCTGTCGATTTTTTTTTCAAATTTCACCAATCATTATGCGCTATATAATTGACAAAAATGTAACAGCAGACTACGGATTAGATTTTACAGAGAGAAAATAAGATTTCTGTAAGCCCGCCAATTCGTATGGGCATTGCTGGAAGAGTCGTGGCAATTCTGCCTTTTTACATTTTCAGAACTAAGATTATCAAGAATATGTTTTGTGTCAAATTTAACTAGGTTCAGTACAACTACTTGAAATACATGAGGCTAAGAATCTATGGGTTATACTAAATAAATTTGTATGGGAAGTACTAGGAGGAGTGTAATAACGCCCTCCATTTTCATTTCCAGAACATATTTTACCAAACGCATGACGATCGCTAAATTTATGTGAATTTAATACTAAGAATATATGGATTAAATCGGTAATTTGCATAGCAGGTACCTGAAGGGGCATAACAATGCCCTAAGTTTTCATTCCCTGAACTTATTTCGTCAAATGTAGGTTAGGTTAGGTCAGTGTGGCAGTCTGAATAGGCAAACTCACTTAGACTGTATAGTCCATTGTGATACCACGGAAACTAGAGATGTGGATGCCCCTAGTTTCTCCCGTTGAACTATCCTGAGCGCCTCAAGAAGCTATTAAATCGGACAATATCTATAACGTCCAGGCCCGCCAGATCCCTGAAGAAATAAAAGCCCAGTGTTGATCCCCGTCTGTTCGCCAGGGCGAGGCAATTGCAGAGAAGATGTTCTGTGGACTCTTCCTCCTCTTCATCCCAACAACTCCTGCAGAGGTCACTAGTCGCAACCTTCAATCTCACTGCATGTCTTCCAATCAGACAGTGTTCCGTCATGACGGATACAAGCAATCAGACGTCGGGTCTTGATAGCGACAGCAATGTGTATGAACGCTTCAGATCTAGGCGAGGTCAAATCTTTTTGGATTGATTACAGCCTTGGATAGACTCCCACCTGCCATTTGCAACTAAAAATGCTCTATCTCGCAGTAGGAGCTTGCAAGTGGCCAGAGGCATGCCCACGAACTCCAACTCGGCTGGAGTCTGTAAGGTTGTCCGTAGTCTGCTCTGCAGTTTCCTGATACGTATGTCCCTGTGGTCCGGCACCCACATGAGGTGATAGTTGGAATTCTGAGCCACTTCGTTAAGAGATCTGCAGCATTTCAGGGCTGATGTTGATTTCAGGAAGACAGAATCCAGAGATTTAATGGTAGCTTGACTGCCAGAGAATATTTTAATCCCCACCGTGGGGAGGATGTTATATCTCAGTCATTCTGAGACTTCCTTAATGACCAACATTTCGGCCTGATAAAAACTACAGAGATTAGGTAGCTTTCTAGCTGTACTTAGCCCTAGGTCTTTGGAATAGACCCCGAAACCTATCTGATCATTTAATTTTGAGCCGTCAGTGTAGAAGTCGACATATGTATAGTCGTGTACCAAGAGTTCTACACTTCGACGTGTCTCTATCTGGTATAAGTATATGGTACTTCTTGTCGAACAGTGGTTCAGCCAGCAGTGATTCGTCAAATGTAAACCTTTTGCAAAATTTGACTGAATTCAGTATATTATACATATTATTATATATATATATATATATATATACTAGCTGACCCGGCAAACGTTGTTTTGCCCTCAAAATGTTAATGTGGTAAAAAAAATTAATTTGCAAAAATCTCATCTCCAACGCCATCTATCACTTCAAATAAAGCCTTTTAAACCTTCCGGAATACTCTACCAATAATTTAAGACCAAAATGAGCCAAATCGGTCCAACCGTTCTCGAGCTTTAGCGAGACTAACGCACAGCAAATGATTTATATATATATAGATATAATATATATATATATAGAAGATAATATATAATATATAATATATAATATATAATATATATAATATATATATACATACATAATATTTTGGGTTAAATCTGTAATTCGTACGGAATCTACCAGAAGGAGTGCGGTTACGTGATAAATTTTTCTCAGGACTGACAAGGAATTGTAAGTCAATACATTTTAGAAGAACGTAGGTTACTGTAGCCTACTGATTAGAAATTACAGAGTAAAAATTCAATTTGTGAGAGATACCAGAAGGAAAGTGGGTGGCAATGCTATTCATTTACATTATAAAACATTAATTTGGCGAACGTTCAGCTTGTATTAAATTTATCCATGTTAGAGACATCAATCCAAAAATATATGGGCGGTTTGTATGGGAGGTACCACAAGGGGTGAGATCAGTTGTACGATTTTTTTCGAATTCCGTCAAGTATTATAAACAAATGCAATTGCATACAAATTTGAGATACTCCAGTCTACGAATATGGAGTTACAGGGAAAACTGAATTTTTAAAATTCTGTTAATTTATACGGTAAATACCAAAAGGGTCAGGTCGGTATAGCAAAATATTAGGCAGCACCAAGTTTGGACAAGTTTAGTGAGGATTTGCGATCACTATCGTGTTCACCCGCCAGCAACCCAGCCATCGTTTTTAAAACGCATTTGGTCAAAAGATATTTGGTAATTTGAATGCTACTTTCTGGCTGTGATATTTTTGGCCATATCAAATGATATGTATCGTCATTCCTTCCGGAGAAGGTATAATCAATTATGGTGAGTATTAAAATCACTCCCAAAAATTGTATACTTCCTATTATGTATTATTTAAACATTGTGTACGTTATAGCTTTTTGCATTACTGAATAAAAAGTGCTCGTGGATGAGGCAAAATAAACTCTCAATCAACATTCAGAAATAAAAGCTATGCTTTTTTCTAATCATGAGTCAAACTTAAGTTCATCTTATTGCGGCACGCATATTGAAGTTGTCCAAAGTGTATATTGTTTGGGAGTAGTTTTAGAAGACAAACTAAGCTTCAACTATCATGTGGATAATGTAGACCGACGTTTGAATTATTCACTTTGAAGTTTTTATTACACTGATTTAGTGTCGCCTAGATCGGTTAAGGAGAAATTGGTTCATGCTTATATCATGCCTAGTATTCTATATTGTTTGGAGTTATATAGTGGCACTAATAAACAAAATATGAGCAAAATTCAGATGGCATTTAATAGAGTTATGAGACATTTGTATTCACTGAGGCGTCGTGTTCATATAACGTCGTATGTTAAGCGTTTCTTGGGCCGTAGTTTTAAAAATTGTATCAATTTGATGTCTTCGCTGTTATTTTATAAACATTTGTTCGACTTTGTTATCCTCAATTTCTTTTTAATTCATTTAATTTTTCACATTCCACTCGTAATAAACAGCTTTTTATTCCTAAGATAAAAACAATCATGGGTCATGTTCTTGGCCGAGCCATTTAAAATGTTTTAAACTATGTCCCGATTCTTACAGAAGGCACATTCAACAACGCTTTCAGACTTTCCAGTAAAATTTTGTCTTCAATTTAATTGTAAGCAACAGCTACTACATATTGATTACCTTATATTTCTAGATTATACGAGGTGTGTTCAAAAACTAAGGTGAATTTTCATTTTTCTCAAAAAAATTTTATTTATTCATCAATTTCTATTTTATCTCCTTCAAAGTAGTCCCCATCTGATATAATACACTTGTGCCAGCTTTTTTTCCAATCCCCGAAGCAGTTCGAATATGCACTTTTTGGTATGTCCTTGAGCTTCGGTTTTTATCTCCTCAATCGTCGCAAAACGGCATCCTTTGATGGGTCTCTTTTATCTTGGGAACAGGAAAAGGTCGCAGGAGGCCAAATCTGGTGAATATGGTGGCTGAGACATGACAACGGTGTTGTTTTTGGCCAAATAATCTCTCACAAAGATGAGTGAGCAGGTGCATTATCATGATGCAAAAGCCATGATTCTTTTTCTCCATAATTCCAGGTGTTTTTTTCGTATTGCTTCACGAAAACGGCGCATAACTTCAAGGTAATACTCATTATTTGCCGTACGACCTTGTGGTAAGAACTCCTGATGCACTACGCCATAGTAATCGAAGAAAACAATGAGCAAAACCTTGACACTTGATCGAACTTGGCGTGCTTTTTTGGTCTGGCTCTCCTGGACTCTTCCATTGCGGCGATTGGGCTTTGATTAACCATGTATCCATGATTCGTCACCAGTTACGGCCCTTTGACGTCATACAACAATTCCTGAGCGATTTTCATGCGACGTTGTTTTTGGCCAAAAGTCAGCAATTTTGGAACGAACTTCGATACCACATGCTTTATGCCCAAAATTTCCGAAAAGATTATATGGCACGTACCAACCGATATGTCGACATCCTCAGCAACTTCTCTAATTGTGATTCGACGATTATCCATAACAAGACGGGCGTCGTCTTTC
Organism: Philornis downsi; assembly: GCA_019455685.1. Classification (NCBI taxonomy): domain Eukaryota; kingdom Metazoa; phylum Arthropoda; class Insecta; order Diptera; family Muscidae; genus Philornis; species Philornis downsi. The sequence goes on from JAHXMU010000129.1 coordinate 2,372,097, forward strand.
ACATCTTCTCGACCTTCTGTGAAGAGCTAGTACCACTTGTAAACATTTTTTGACTCAGAGTACTCTCACCGTATGCCACTGTCAACATTTCAACTGTTTTTGAGCACTTAATTCCATTTTTTACACAAAATTTGATGCAATTTCTTTGATGCATTTTTTTGATAGCAGAAAATCGTCGAACACGCAAAACACTTGCCTCTTACAAACAAACTAAACATGCTTTAACATAAAAAAAATAATAATAATCGAAAGTCGAATCTACGTTGCCCGGGAAATTTGAAACTCCAACTTATTTTTTGAACGCACATCGGATTTCCATTTGAAAGGAATTAATATTAAAGCCGAGCTAGATTCCACTCTGGGAGAGTCAGCTTCTTCGTTAACGATTGTAAATTGTCATGGGTAGCATGGGTAGGCCGTACGAGCTGCCAAGGCGAAAACCATATAGTAGTCGAACAATTAAGATGTCCACACCAGACACGGTTAAAAAATCCACAAAATGGTATTGGATGATCGTCGGCTGAAGGTGCGCGAGGTGGGCATTTCAAAAAGTGCTATACATCGTATATTGACCAAAGGTTTGACGATGAGAAAGCTATGCGCAAGATGGGTGCCGCGCTTGTTTTCAATAGAACAAAACAGCGTTGTGAAGATATTTTAATAGAGTGTTTGGCGATGTTTCACCGCAATAAAGCCGAATTTGGCCGATTTATAACCATGGATGAGACATGGGTCCACTACTTCACATCTGAGACAAAGGAACAGTCAGATCAGTGGAGTGGAATGGGAGAATCGTGTCCAAAGAAGGCGAAGATGGTTCCATTTGCTGGCAAGGTCATGGCTGCTGTTTTTTGGGATGAGCATGAAATTGTTTTGTTGATTATCTTCAGAAAGGAAAACCATCAACGGTGAATATTATACTAATTTATTGCAGCGCTCTTTAGGTGATGAAATTAAGGAAAAAATGCCCCATTTGGCGAAAAAGAAAGTGTTGTTTAATCAAGATAATGCTCCATTTCACACATCCACTATTACGATGGCCAAAATCAATGGATTAAAGTTCGAATTGCTTCATCACGTACATTATTCGTCAGTTTCAGCTCCCTCGGACTATTTTATATTTCCAAATTTGAAAAAATGGCTCGGTGGTAACAGATTTGCCAACAATGAAGAGGTGGAGTCTGCGGTTGATGCCTATTTTAAGCAGTTTGACAGCTCTTATTATAAACAGGACATGGTAGCTGTTGTTGGTATCGTTGGAAAAAGTGTATCGAGCTAAAACACACAAACTGTTTTGTGTCTTCTTTGTTAGGTCGGCTAATTTTGGGACCGAATTCGTAAATATGTTCGCCCTCCGCTCCAAAAGTATTATTTACCTTGTGGCACCGTTTACCTTTTTCTTTATGAAATGCACATTTTAATACGACATGTTTCCACTTAAGTACGCTAGTTTTTGGCAAAATATTCATGTTTTCTTTATAAAACTGACCTGGATTATAACCTACTCCTTCCGCATTACAAACAGCTCCCCGAAATGGGCAATGCCCTGAAATATAATTTGCGTATTTACAACTTACATCGAGGTAGTGCAAATCATTTCATAACGACCCTCTGCTTCCTCAAATGAACATACTTTTGCCAACATTCACGTGTTGGCCCAAAAAATATGAAAATTGTTTGGGTATTGAAACCACAAACTTCTTGTTGTTCTGCGGTAATATTTCACAATTTCCTTTCATTGGTACCTACATTGTCCGACATTAATCTACATAAGACTATTCTCCTCTCTTCTCTGCCCTGGTAAAGATTTTAAAATTTGCCAAATTTTCTTTTCTTTTCTTACACGCATTTCGACTTTAACTTTATCACCCGAAGAATGCATATTTTTCACTCTCAGTATTATGTCAAAAATTCACCTAATTTTTTGAACACACCTCTTATACCGATTAACTTCCAAATTAATATTTTTTCGTATTTTTGGTCTTTAATAATCATATCAATTAATATTAAATAAAATCATATTTTATTTAATATTAAATTTTTATTACGTCTTTTTTTTCAATTTTGCGTGCGCGCATTTTACGAGAACTCTCGTTCATATATTGCTACTAGGCGACTATATTGTGCTGAATATGGACTACGGTGAATTAATGAAGCTCCGAGTGCTAATTTAATTAAAATATGGGTAAAGCGTTTTGAAGAGACCGGTTCAACATTTAAACCACAAGCAAATGGTCGCCCAAGAACATCTAGGACCGAAGACAATGTTGAGAGAGTTATGGAGTCAGTACGACGAAATCCACAAATGTCGACCCGCAAGAGATCGTCTGTCTTACAATTATCTCGACGAAGTTTGCAACGAATTTTAACATTCGATCTTAAACTGCATCCATATAAGCTGCAATTAACACACGAATTGAAAGAGACTGACTTCATAGCAAGGCTCGCATTTGCTAATGAAATGCTTAATCGATTTTCCAATTTTGACAATACCTTTTCTCTGACGAGGCTCATTTCCTTATGAATGGGTTCGTAAACCGTCAAAATTGTCGTTACTGGAACAGTGAAAATCCCAAAATCAAACACTAGAAACCATTGCATAGTCCTAAAGTGACAGTAAGGGCAGCAATCTCTGGCAGAGGAATAATTGGTCCTTTTTTGTTCGAAAATGCGCGGGGCCAAAACGTCACGGTTAATACGGAACGCTATGTTGAGATGTTGGACGGATTTTTGGCTCCAGAAATTGAAAGTTCAAGAATAGTGAATTCCAGAACTTGGTTCCAACAAGATGGAGCTACCTGTCACACATCAAATGACTCCATGGCGGTGGTGAAGCAGATGTTCTCTGGCAGACTGATTTCGAAAAGAGGTGATATCCCATGGCCCCCACGTAGTCCAGACTTGACGCCTCTTGACTTTTTTTTGTGGGGATACCTCAAACACAAAGTCTACAGTAGTAATCCAAGAAACATCGTTCAGCTCAA
>JAHXMU010000129.1:2375090-2402707 GCA_019455685.1 Philornis downsi
TCGTTCAGCTCAAGGAGAATATCCGTGGTGAAATGGCAGCCATTACATCAATATTACTGAAGAAAGTTTTCAATAATTTTCGTTTGCGGTTAGAGGAGTGCCGCCGTAGAGAGGGTCACCATTTAGATAATGTTATTTTTAAAAAATAAACTCCAGTTATTACTCTACAATGCCTTGGATTTATTTTAACCATACCTTTTGTATTTATTTTTTAATCTATTTTTTAAATATGCACGTTCTATTGCGCCACCCTGTATATGAATTGTTGCATATTGTAATTAATATATAATGGGCCGGAGGAAGGTTTTAAATTACAAGCCAAATAAATAAATAAATACAAAAATGAGTCTGCTGCATTGAGTTAAAAACCTTGTACAACAAAGACTTAATTCATAAAAAACGAAGAGTTTTATAGGATAAAATGCCAGCTGCCAAAGTGGCAACAAAATAGGATGAGGTAACATAAAATAATATGCGTCACACTTAAGAGTGCTACACTTTCTAACTTTAATTGTGTTAATGTATTATTAACACAATACGTACATTGCATTTTGCAGTGTTGAATTTTGATTACAGCTATTGTAGACAATAATTCAAACTATTGAGAACAACAGCTGAAGTTAAAAATTAAAAAAAAAAAAAAATCTAAATTTCGAATAAGACGGATGAAACCAAAATTCCAAGCGGAGAATATCATATCAATAAATTTAGGAATCCACAAGTGTGTAAAAGGGCTTTCCATTTTATGCCTACTAAGAACTTGACACTCTACTGACAAACAGATAGATAAGATCACAGACAGACGTGGAGAATTATATTCAAATTTTTGCAATATTAACTTATTACTGGCTGATATTATGGAAATTTAAGGTTTTGATGTATTCCTTTCAAACAGTATTGTATGTTAAAGGTTTTATTGTAATTATTTGCAACTGTTGCAAATCTGAATAACTATCACTTTAACAGCAAAAATATACTTATTGCAACTCAGTGGAAGAAGAAGTTAAAATACAATAAGATTTCTGTTAATTTTCTTCATCGCAAAACTTTTGTGATGAATTCCAGTTTGCAAAACAATAGACCATGAGATTTCAATTATACATTATGCGATACAAAGCATTATTATTGTAGATGTAGGAGACCAAGGAGGCCAAGGGATGGATTAACAATAAGAGAGGCCTTTGTTACTAGAGGATAGGCTATAAAGGCATTATTATTGGCATATACTGACAGCATTTTAATTTTTTAGCTCCAGGTCCATAGTTAACACCCACTTTTGGTCAAGGTCATTATTATTTTGTAAGAAATAAACAACCAAAAAAATAGTTTAAGGCTATAATAATGCAACGAATTATACTGGTGTTTTATAATTTGTTTATAAATTGCATTCATAATTTATGATACACTCATAATTTCAATAGATAAATAAGGCGGATTTGTTTAGGTGTAGTTAGTTTTATATAGAGTTTGTAACACATGTCTTGGTAATTGTATGTTCTTTTTAATTTTTACAGCTTGAAGTCGTGAAATTGCAAATACAAGGATGTTGATATTGTTTCGAGTTATTATATGATATAAATATTTCTATAGACTTCGCCAATCGTTTTCAAGGATATCTAAATTATTATGTTCCTATTCGTGTTAATGTATTGTATGCTTGAAGAACGTTTTTATCGAGAAAATTTAATTTGTAAACCTTCAATAAATATTTATTAATACGGCCCTAAATATAGCAAGACATCTTACTAAACAAGTACTATAAAATATTCAACAAACAATAATCTTTATATATATAATTCTACTGTACGGGCGTTGTCAGTGAACTCCTCCTAAACGGCTGGACCGCTTTGCATAAATTTTTGTATATGCGTCTGGGTGGTGCCCGGGATGGTTTAGATTTACAATTCGGTTTAATTGGACAAAGGGGCGTGGTACCTCCCATACAAATAAAAAATTAAAAATCAATTATTTCTGCTCATGTTTATGGTATTTGAACAAAATTTGGTGCGTAGGTTTGGTGTACATATCTTAAGTGCTACTGCAAATATGGGCGGGATTGGACAATGGGGCGTGGTACCTCCCATACAAACCATAAATTAAATATCCAATATTTCTGCTCCTGTTTACGGTATTTGAACAAAATTTGGTACATCGGTTTGGTGTACATATCTTAAGTGCTGCTGCAAATATGGGCGGGATTGGACAATGGGGAGTGGTACCTCCTATACAAACCACAAATTAAAAAGCAATTATTTCTGCTCCTGCTAACGGTATTTAAACAGAATTTTGTATTTCGGTTGAGTGAACATATTTTAAGTTTTTCTGCAAATATAGGCGTTTCTTATTATAATAGACCGATTGGCATGAAACATTTCCAATGAAAATAAAATTTGAAGGGAAAGCAACGTTTGCCGGGTCGGCTAGTTGTATTTAAATTTTTGAAAAATAAAACATCTTATCGAACTGTGTTTATTGTGTCAACTAAATTTTTGATTTGGAACGTCCCTATTTGTTAATTGAGTGTCGATATATATGAGCGTATTTCTCTGTATCACTGCGATAGTTCAATTTCTTTTCAATAGGAACGTTGATGACATGGAGTATTTCCAAAGTATTTCACCAGTTATATATTTTTTTCACTTTGTCAAAATTAGGCCTATGACCACTTAATGCACAATGGGCTGCTAGGACAGGTTTTTGTTCTATTGGCTTATGCATTGCCTTTGTAGGACCAACATATATTTTCTGGCATATGCAAGACTTGTCCCCATCGCATTTTATTTTATAAATTAAATTTTATTTGTTCTGTTAGCTTACCTTTGATTTTATTGTAGCAAACAGACTATTGCCAGTATTATCTGTTACAAAGCCTAGGTCAAATTTGCCTCCATTAGGAAGATTTGAATGTTCAAATCTTTCAGAAAAGGCAGATACGAGGTGTGATAAAAAAAATCGTTTTTTCAAATTTCGTGAGTTACGTGTGTTCGATTTTCGCATTTTTTTTTTCTGCTATGTTGGTACACATGTCTGTTATATATGTTGACAATATCAGCCATTTTGGATTGTCGGTTTGTTTTTGACAGATAAAAAGGTTAGTCCTGTTTTGGTGTGCTCTTTGATTTTTTACTATTCGAAACAAGGGATCAAAGAAAGAAGTATTAAGTTTTGTGTAAAAAATGCAATTAAATGTGCAAGGACATTTGAAATGTTGACTGTGGCGTTTGGCGAATCTACTATGAGCAGAACACAAGTTCAATTGTGGTATAACCGGTTTAGGGAAGACCGAGAAGATGTCAATGACGCTCAAGAGCTGTTGAACGTCGTCAACCACGACCCAGATTTCCTCCAAAAGGTCATAACTGATGACGAATCATGGGTGTATGGCTATGACATTGAAACCAATCATCCCAATGGAGGCGTCCAGAAGAGCCAAGACCGAAAAAAGCGGATCAAGTTCGGTCAAATGTGAAGGTTTTGCGCACTGGTTTCTTTGATTGCAATGGCGTGGTGATCATGAATTCTTGCCACAAGGTCGTACGGTCAATAAGGAATACCACCTTGAAGCTATGGGCCGTTTGGCCGTTTCGTCAGAAACGCACAGAATTGTGAAAACCCCAATCATGGATTTTGCACCATAATAATTCACCAGCTCACACATCGATGCTTGTGCGTGAGTTTTTGGCCAAAAACAAAACCGCAAGCATGCCTCAACCACCGTATTCACCGGACTTGGCCTCCGCTGACTTTTTCCTTTTTCTAAAACTGAAGACATCGATGAAAGGAAAGCGTTTTGCTACGATTTTGGAGATAAAAGAAAAATCGAAACAGGAGTTGTTGGCGATGCCAAAAAGCGCGTTTTAGAAGAAACGCTGGCACAAATGTATTATTTCTATAAAATAGAAATTGATGAATAAATAAATACTTTTTGAAAAAATTTGAAAATAACGGTTATTTTTTGATCACACCTCGTACATTTGTCAAGGATTTTTACGTTTTCTGAGAAATTTTTTTTGTTTTTATAATTCTTTATGCTTAATATGGTAAATCAATTGTTACATCTTCATTTTCGGAAAGCCATTTTTTCTTAAGATGTCTCTAATTTTGTCTAAATTTGCTTTGTGAAATTGAGCATCACTGATTTATAAGACTTAGTGCTTAAAGTTGTGACAGTGTTTATAATTATCTTTCTCTAGAGTTTTGAATTCAAATTTGTTAATCTCCCTGACGATTTAGCTTTCTGTTACCAGTCACTCGTTGCATCCTAGTGCGACATGCGGTTGTCCTTTTTTTTTCTTCCATTGCGAATTGAATTTGTCTACTAAATGAATTCAATATTTTTAAGGTTACATCTGCTTCAGTTTTTTTACTATGGCAAACAAATCATCAACATATTCCGTGATAATTTTAGGATTTGTCGTCATAATGTTATTACGGGAGATGCCGGTGATCAGTTGGGCCTTCCTCGCAAAAATTTTGCTAACGTAGTTGAAATATGGTATCTCTTTGATGAAAATTTAAACATGTCAATAAATAACGGCTTTGTAATTTTTGTAAATTTTGTAATCAGTTGCCACTTTTGTACAATCGTTTTTATTATTATATTTGCTGGGATGCTCGGAAAATGGCAGAATACGTCTAATTATATTAATATTTCGTCACTTTCAATTTTCATGTTGTTCATCTTATATTTAAAGAAATGCATCAAACTGTCCTTAAGATATCGACAAAGTTCAAAAACATATTGGTCAAATCCTATGATAATCCTTCCTTATGAATTCTTGGTAGTCCATCAACTTTCGGTGCTGTGGGTCGATTCTATGTTTTGTTAATACATTCAAAATTGAAAAGCTTCTCAATTCATTTATTATTCTTATTTTGTAATCCTATTAAATTTAACATTAATCTTTAGATTTTGTTTAATTCATTTTAAATTACTATATTATAAAATAGGTTGTGTTTTATTTAAAAGCCAGATGACTGTAAAAAAACACAAATTCGCGAGGCTTTATTTTAGTTTAGTACCAGATATGGAGCACTATTACGTACGCGTTATCATACCTTCACGCCTGCCGGTATATACAATTTTTTCGCATTTTATAAAACTTCTTAAAATTTGACACAGCCTGATATTTAGCCAGATTGTATCCGGGATTTGTAAATTCTCAATATCGAGTAAGCCGTTGTGGCATCCTTGTATAAATTATTCACTTTACCGAAATTCACTTCTTTCCCTGTAACTGCTAATTTGTAGATTTCAGTAATCTATTGTTTATTGTATTTTCGTTGACAGAGTTTTAATAAATCATTGCCGTAAATCCTATACAAATTAGCCACTTACTTCATCTATTGTTAAGTTCATATCCTTTATTCTGTAGACTAAATTCACTCAAGAGGATTTAGGCAGGGCGACAGTCTATCGTGCGACCTCTTCAGCATACTATTGGAGATGATTATGAGAAAAGCTGCTGTTAACACGTCTGCGAGATATTACTGCAGTCTTCTCAAGCATCGGGAAGGAAGAAGCAAAAATGGGTCTGGTGTTAAACGAAGACAAAACAAAATTGTTGGCTTCAACGAACAAAGAGCCTCTTCGTTTGGGACGCTGTGTGAAAGTTCACAGCAATAATTTTGAAGTGGTGAAAGAATTCATTTACCTCGGTTCCGCTGTAAACAAAATGAATGATGTCAGCATGGAGATAAAGAGGAGAGTATTGCTTGCTAACAGACGTTACTATGGACTAAGCAAGCAATTCAATGATAAAGCTCTCTCTCAGCAAACAAAAATCCGACTGTAACGGGCGTTGACTCCACCTGTCTTGTTAATTGGCGCAGAATCCTAAGTTATGACGCAGGCGGATGAATCAGATTGTCTGCGTCGCATGAACCATGAGCCGTCATCAACGTGGTCAAACATTAATTAATATACAGCGATTGCGTTGGCTGGGTCATGTTGTGCGGATGGACCCAAATGCTCCGGCATAGAAAGTGTTTGACAACGAACTCGTTGGGCGGCGCAGAAGAGGGCGATCAAAACTCCGTTGGAATGACCACGTTTTTGAAATACTATCGAAACTTGGTGTGACGAATTGGAGAAGAAGTGCAAAAGATCGAAGCGCTTGGAATTATTTTCTACGGTCAGCGTATAATAGATAAGGATGTCTATTCCAGTCACCACGTAAGAAGGAGAAAACTAAATTCAGTCAAATTTGGCATTAAGCTTTTAGTAGGTGTAACTCTGAAGTTCAAAATGAAGTCACGTACAAAGTACCAAATCGACTTTAAAATTTAACAAAAAAAAAAAAAACTACCGATTATTCAAGCACATTCCAATACCTTCCATTTAAGTGATCAAAATAACTGATATATACGAGTATATTGAGTTTCATATCTTTTAAAACCTTTTATTAAATATAGTCTAACTTGGCGCATCTTAAGCACTCGGTATACTGAGTACTCAAAATGAAACCGAACGGCACTTTTCTTACAAATTTATCGAAGTTTTGTTTTTCTCCTGGAAGTCACAGTTCTTACACTGCAGTAACTTAAATTTGTCCATTGTGTAGCTTTATAAATCTTGACAAAATTTAAAAAAATGAACCGATTAAATCTGCCTCTTCTACTACCTGCCCCTTATAAATGACCAATTTTATCGATACATTCTTAGGTTTATGCAATTTATTCCAGTTAAATATTTACTAAAGTATTGTCTTAGAGCGAAAAACATTCTGGCAACTCCCATACAAATTGGCCGATTTTCCGAAATTCAATCTTTCCCCTATAATTTTTATCTAGTAGACTGCAGAAATCAAGCCTTTTGTCTATTGATTGAATTATGTTTGTTAAAAACCGAGAAAAATCAACGGAGTAACCACGAACCTACTGGTAACTCCCCCATAATTAACCGATTTAACACATGTATTCTTAGCTTCATCTCTCTCCGGCAATTGCACTGAATTCAGAATTTAGTGAGTTGGTAAACTTACTTCTGGATATGAAAACCACCTGCCACGCCCGTTCTGGCATCTCCCACATGAATTGAGCGATTTAGTGAAATTCAATATTTTCCCTGTAATCCCTAATTCGTAGACTGCAGTAACATGAACTTCTGTCCATTCTATATATTACTATCCTTGGTAAAATGTGAAAAAATCTAAGGAATAACCACGCTCCTTTCTGTTATCAATTGTACAAATTGCCTAATTTAATCTATATATTCCTAGGCTCATATTTTTCGTTCAGTTGCATTTGAATTCAGTATAATCAGTGGTTCCTACATAATTTCTAAACGGAGTACTTCAAAAACTCATAATTTTAGATATTTTACGCCATCTTCTGACAGCTTCACACTTTTACACCAATCCAAAGAACATCGCGTGAAGATTTATGTAAGTCAGTTCACCGGACTTCAATTTTTGTACTGGTTTTTGTTTTAACAAATTATTAAAGAGTTTTGGTTTGTGATGACAAATTAAAACAAGTTCCGTTGCATCTCATGTATGAAAGATGAGAAAGCTTCTCATATTCAGTGAACTTACACGAACCATCTTTAACAATTAACGGGACCTACAGGTTAATGATTTTTCCAAACGTCACAGTTTAAAAATGATTTACTATAATTGTCGACCAGACGACTACTCGAAGCATTTGTCAGACACATTAAAGTGACTGCTGCTCAAATAATGGTAGCTGTCTGTATTGGGAATTGAACCCGCCATCGTGCATGTACTAACCATTACACCACGGTAGCGATGAATTAACTTATTACACATTATTTGAGTCGTTTTGAAAACTTATTGTAGATTTGAACTACTAATAATCTACTTAACTGTTTGTAGTTCTCACATAATTTTGTTAAAAATACTTTGTTTTGCATTGCAATTTGTAATAACTTATTTATTTTAGTTTTTTTGTTTGTGTTAATCCCACTCTCATAATAGTTCGTAAGCAATACAAACAATACCGCTAAAGCTATTGCAGCGAAAATCATAAAACCAATTAAGATGAATAGATTTGAAATTTTGCAAATTCAAAATCGTGATTTATTTTATTTAAATGAATTTCAATCTACCAACAGATGTTTATGTTACAAATAGTAAAATTTACAATAATTAACTAAAGATTACATTATAAATCTTTGCTGCAACAAATTCCAAAGTATTTGCCAAGAGGTGGTGAATGTACACAAATATGCAAATCCTCCTCATACGCCCTGACGTCACGGTACTCGTATTAAATTCCAAAGACTAGACTTGTGAATCTCTACAAACCTCGTTTTCTCTTCCCTCTTGGGTTTTATATTCACTGAATATACTTGTTTGTGTTTAATCTTACGTAATTAATTGAACGTTCATTAAACTCACTAAAAACGTTTTACAATTTCATATGTTTGTCATATGTTGTCTGTGAATTGCACTCATTGCAGCGTCGTTTGGCGAAAAGCCTATGAAACCAAAAACCTTTTGTGGTAAATTGATATTGATTTGCATACACCCATTTTCTAGCCGCGCATTGTCTTTGCGTTCGGCTATTAAAATAGAAGACAGCCAACTAATTCGGTTATGTGGGGCCCTGTGTTACCAAATGGGTTGCTAGACTGTAATATGATCAAGTGCTTACTCACATTCATCATAATTTCTTGTAAATTGCGTAAACGTGGTGGTATTGTTTTCTACTTATTATAGTCAACGTCAACTAACCAAGTCTCAGTATGACTGTAATCAAAAGACTTAAGGCACAAACTGTGTGCAACAGACAAAATCGCTCAAATGTTGACGATACTCGTACATTTAATTCATAGAAGAAATGTTGATATTCGATCAATCCTTAGTGAAAACCCAGTCAAAAACTTTGTTTCAACTGGCTGATCTGGTCAATCTGATTGATTGTATTGAATGAAACTAATTTAAGGGTTCAACGTTTCGTTGGCTTTGTTCTAACATCTTCCGGAGCTTTTTTATTTGAAAATCCTGTGTGACAAAAACAGAGCACTTTCTTAATAATTTCCTCTGCCTTATTTCCTAATTGTCTGCATTTTTATATACAAGTCGGTAGAAAATATTAATTTTATTTTACAGGAGAGCAAAAAAAAACGCCTTTAACTACGTGCAAAACTTTTTGTGTACATATTCAAATAGATGTCAATAGCTGGCGTTGATTAACAATAACCTACAAATAGTCTCCATTATGAAATATCTTTCTAAAGTTGACGGTTTTATGAAAAATGGTCGAACAAATAAACTAAATCTTTTGTCGAGACTAAACTAAAATAAACTCATCTAGCATAAATGCTTTTCTCAAAATAATTTCGCATTAAAAGTAATAATTTTTGACACTCATATAGAGTAAACTTTTCTGTTAAAATGAAACAGAGTTGAAATTAGTCGATTTGTTCAAATATCTCAGATTTGTTTAAAATGAATGTCATGTCATGAATATCATTTCATTACGAAAAATTATTTATCAAAACAATTTTTTTTTTAATTTTTAAATAATGTGATTATACTCATTCGCGAAACATATAAAAATCAATGAAATTCTTTCATTGGGAAAACTTTGCTATACTAAACTTTGTTCTCATCATCAAGATTTTGATTAGATGAAATTTTGGAATAGGTTGATTTGGCTGCTTTTGTACCTTTTAATTTGGAAGGGCTAGAAAAATGATGATTAATCTGTAACATCCACGCTCAAAAGTTATATTTTTTATTTATTGTTTTTCAAATCTCCTTAAAATTGGTTTTACATTTCAACCATTGATGTTATTATAAAAAGAAAGAAGTGGACGTTACGAGCAATTAAGCAGATAAATAACAACAATTGTCAAATATTAAAAAGTAACCAATTTCCGTTTCTAACCGAGCAACATTTTGCTTTAGCTTAAAGAGTACATGTATAGTTGTTGTTGTCATTATTTGAACTTTATATACTCAATAAATAAATTAAATAGTTTATTATAATTTTTAATCAGTCTGGAAAAAACTCTGAATCACAGTAAATCCATTCGTTACAATTGTAAATTTTACTTATAAAGATGCACCTTCATAGATCGGAATAGAAGCTGTCATGATTTGGAGTTATTGACGATTATAATTTAAAAGATGCCATTTTTCTTTCCTTTTAGGAGAAGCCATATTGGTTATGACATGAAAAAATATAGTAGTATTAATAAAATTAAGGCCACGTAATATTAAATTTAACTGTTTTATTTCTCAGATAATAATTATAATAATAATAATAGTGCCGTTAGGTGAGCTTTGGTGCTTTAAATAAATATTCTTATTTATTTATTTAGTTATTTAATGCGCAGCTACTATACTTGACGTATGCCAGCTGGGATTCATTGCAATTATTTATTAACATTACTTAACTCAAAATAATATAAAACAAAATTCCTTACAAATCAAAAAATATAAACATCAATAAAAAAAATAAAAAAAAAACAATAATACAAAACTATAAAAATAATATTTGTTATAAAAAGTGTATAATAAAAAGTATGTAATAAATAATGAAATATTAAATAGTTGATGAACAAAAAATATATTATAAATTATATTTACTTATATCAATTAAAAAGCATATAATATTTAGGTTTTAAATGGAATATAATACGACACAAACACAAATTTTTAAAACATGAAAAATATTAAAAAACATCAGTGAGAATAACTGACTACTGGTATACCTCAAAACTTAAATATATTAAAAATAACTAAAATAACCATAATTGAAATAAAAGGGTACTAAACGTATAGAATTACGAATAAAGACACAGAACAGATACACAACAATTATACGAGAGTGATAGAAACGACACAAAGCCAAACACAAAAACACACTTCTTCCATTGGATAATAAGGACACAACATAGAAATATTAGCAGCAATTATCGGCAACTGGATCAGAAGAGATGATGACTGGAAACTGGCACGAACATAAAACGATTATGAAAAATGATGATGCCGTGAGATTTTAACAACAACACACATAAAGGAAAAGGCGGCAGGAGACATCGAACAAAGAATTTAAAACAAATTCAGAGCTGGCAGTGTGGCTATTCCAAATAGAATATCGGAAATTAACGGGTGACATACGTTGGCAACCAGTAATAAATACAAATTATTATCTATTAAGTATTTTTCGCTTTATAACTTCGATTGAATCATTACACGATATATAACAACAAATTTTGTTATATATTGAGCACAGACAACGGAATGGACTATGAATTTCATAATTACTTCTTACAGTACTGAGTACTAACGGCAGAAAATTTCGGACAAATCTTTGCGGAATATTAAAATTAATTTTGCTCAGTAGGAAAGGCGAATCTACATATTTGTCCATAAATTAGTTTAACAATAAACATAGCTCTTAACGTAAATCTTCCTTTTTCAAGAGTGGGCAGAGAAATGAGAGTTAGTCGATTTACATAGAGCGGCAAGTTTTCATAGTTCCAGGAGAGACCTCGAAGGGCAAAGAGAAGAAACTGTTTCTGAACAGATTCAATATGATCAATATAACAGCTATATGCGGGACTCCAAATGACACAGCCATATAGGCTTGTAAAAAGATTAACAATTAGTGATATAAGGGTCATCAAATTCCCTTGACCATCTTTTAATTGCTCTACTAACAACGGAATCAATATGCAAATGGAATCTTAGTCGCTGATCTAGTGTTACACCCAAGCCAACTATAGATGCAACATTTTCCAACTTATAAGAACCTATATAGAAATCCCAGATCTGTAAATTATTCCTACAAAATGACAATTTCTTACATTTACAAAGGTTCAACTTCATGCCATTAATGTCGCACCAACTAACAAGTCTATTCAGATCTCAAATGACGAAAATAATTTAACATCATCAGCATACATCAAGATTCTAGAGGAACGAATAATCGATGACAAATCATTGAGATATAATACAAAGAATAATGGTCCCAAATGGTTCCCTGGGGTTGTCCAGACGCAAAATGAACATCAATGGATAGACCATGCCTAAATACGATTTTCTGGGTGTGTCCCTTAAGATAAGACGACACCCAACTCAGAAATTTTGGAGACGTACCGTCATGTTCTTTTCAATTAATCACTATTTTTTGAAGTGAAGATATACATATTTTAGGGACATGCCATTTACTATGATACTTCATTGACAATCAAAAATGTATATTAGATATTTCTACAAATATTAAAAAATTTCCACCTGAGTGAACCCTATCAGTGCAGACCTAATAAATACACAACTGACAAGATATTCACACAACGGCAAATTCTGAAAGAGAAATAAGAAAAAGCAAATCAAAATATAACTTGTTTTAGCGACTATAAAGCTGCCTTCAACAGTCGAATACGTCATTACTGAATTTGGTATTAAATGTCTTTGTAGATTGACATTGGCTGATATGAAGTATTAATTAGAGGCAAGCAAAATTCTTAGTGAGTGTGATTGGTGATTTTACACCGAACTAAAATTTACACAGCCTTTCGTCCATAAAAGTCAACATACTATTGAAGATGATTATGAGATAAGCTGCAGTTAACACGAAAGACACCATTCTTATCAAAAGCCGTACGCCACTTGAGTGCGCCAATAATATATGTGGATTTCATAGACAGCCCACAAGATGTTACTGCAACCATCTCAAGCATTGAGAAAATGTCAGCAAAAAAGCGTCTTATGGTAAACGAGGACAAAAGCGATTTATTTGTTCCGATAAACAAAGAGTCTACTCATTTGGGACGTGCATGGACAGTGACAATTGTTAATTTGGAGTGATGGTTGAATTCATCCATCTCCGCTACGTCTTGAATAATACTAATGATATCAGTTTGGAGATTAAGGGAAGAGTATTGATGGCAAATAGATAACCGTATAGACTTTAATACAGATTTGACGATAAAGTCCTCTCTTGACGAATAAAAATTCAACTGTACCAGTTCTACCTGCCTTTCTATATAGCGCCGAATCCTGTATTTTGAGGCAGTTCTGAGAGAAAAGAACTGCTTAAAATATATGCAGCTCTCATCGTTAAATTATATTATCGGCGTCGCATGAACCATGAGCTAGCTGTACGAAAAACCTATTGACGTAGATGTGGGTAAGACAAATTAAAATGCGTATGACCCAAATGCTCCAGCACGAAAAGTATTCGGCAACGAACTTGATAGGCAGCCCAGAATAGAGCGGACAATATTCCGTTGGAAAGACCAGACTTTTAAGCCAGGCTTTGGTGTGACGAATTGGAGACGCACAGTAGACTGCAGCACTTGATGTTATTTTCTACGTAAGGCGAATAATAGATACAAATATCTAGGCGCCATCTGAGCAAGTAAGTTTTTGAAAAATACTAGCGCGGATAAATTTTCGACCAACAAACGGGATCCAAGTCCACCTCATAGAAATTCATATGCATATATAGGGTGGCGCATAAGCAACGTTAAGATTTGATCAGTGAATACAGTTTTTGTTTGTCTTTTTTTGTCTCTTTACAGAATTAACTAAATAATACTTGGGAAATTTATGATAGGCTCAGCACAGAACAAAGAACAAAAGTTGTTCAATTTTACTTTGAAAGCCAGCATTCGATTATTCAAATCATATCGAAATTTCTTTTATGTTCGCAATACTCCTAGCGCTCCAACAATTTACCGATTGGTTCAGCGTTTTGGGAAACAAGGGGCTGTCTGTGATCTTCAGCGGGCTGGAAGACCTCGTGAAGTTCGAAATGAAGTGACCCTTGCTCGAGTGCAAGCAAGTGTTGAGGAAAACCACGAAACTTCCACCAGGCGACGTTATCAGCAATTAGAGATGTGTAGACGGTCTTTGCAAAGAATTTGACATATGTTACATCTTTTCCCATATAAGATGCAATTGGCTCACGAGTTAAAACCAAATGATGCACAAGAACGCATTCAATATAGTCGCCGTTAAACTTTACTTATGCGCCACCCTATACTATGTAGCATAACCATTGTAAAGTGTATTTTAGTGGAAAACAAATTTCAAAACAACTTTAAATTGTTATATAAGTATGTTGTTAAAAAGAGCTTCCCAAGAAGTAGAAAATATGCTCATATATCATGCGTAGAAGCTATGAAAACGCTATTCTTGAGGAAAGACTTCCTCTTTTCTTCGCTGAGAAGAAATGCAATCAAACATTATTAGGAACCATTGAAAATAGAATAGAAAAAAAATCAATTTGAAAGCACATATTTCTTTGGAATAATTGCTGCTCAACACTCAATTATTTAACATACTCAGAATCAATCTCGTATCAATTTAATTAAGTTATTTTAATATTTGACCTCCATATGTATTAATTAGCCACATGATTTTTTTCTTGAAATCGAACTTGAATCCAATTGATATTAATCGTTATCTTGTGCGCTACACCTGTTGCCACAATGTAAGAGTCCATACAGCCAACATAGTATTAACAAAATAATTGGTTTTGTTAAAAACATAAAGTGTTTATTAAAATTGCTTTAAATATACAATCTAGTTTACACCCATATGCACTTTTATAGATCGTGTGAAGACCAATTAAATCGAATTTGAAAGGATTTTAATAAGAATGACTTTAATTGGTTAACATGAGACCCATGTCAAGTCCAAGATTAAATACACGTATTAGGCAAAGAGTGTGTAGGCAAATTGCAATACAACTGTGGAAAATCCGCTCTGCTCGATTCAGAGGGTTGTTAGTGCTAAACTAGCAATCAAAACTATTAATATTTAAAAACTGAAAGACATACGAAAAATACTAAAAACGCTTTCATGTCTAGGGGAGCATCGAACATCATTCTAATTGGCTAAAGGTAATCGATGTCACTTCCGTTTTTTTTTTTTTACATAAGAATATTTGTATAGTCAAATCTCTATATGATTTTGATTATTAATAATTCTTCCATAAAACGGCCCTTTTAATTCGGGAGTTTTGAAGATTTTCATAAGGAGCTCCCGACTTTTGAGCTGAGTATTCTTTTGTAATATCATCAGATATGTTTCTGGTGGTTGCAAAAGTGAGAAGGTGTCTTTGAGTAACTGAAGTGCAAATGTTTAAGGATATACATCCGTATCGCCTGCAATCTTTACGCCCCATGGCCGGATATCCTCAGAAAACATAGGACAGACATCAGCGCAATCTAGAACGAGCAATGGATTGACCAAATTATTTGTCACAACAGTACTCTGCGTAAAAATTATGACATCTACTACTGTTACCATCCAGAAGAACATACATTTGGAAGTGGACTTGAAATTCGAAAGGGACTTAGACACCTTGTCATTTAACCGTATAAAGGTCAAATAGCCGCGATATGAATTAATGTGATATATTTTTCAACCATGCTGATTTATGCACATGACGTGATGTAAGAGAAAAAGGATGAGACCAAAATATGTTTTACAAGTGCATAGATGAAATGTACCACTGCTACTCTGGTTTCGATTTTAACCCTGTCCTGTGAGATTTTAATGTCAAAATAGAAAACGAACATAATCTTGACCCAGTAGTCGGTAAATTCACTTTGCATAGCATCACCTCCGGCAACAGATGATTTGGCTTTGCCGCAGCAAGGAACATGGTAGTTAATTGAACCAGGCGCCTTGGTTATCATCTGAGCAAAACACAAGAAAGCAGAGTGATCATCTGGTAATAAACGCTTCTAATATGCGCTCGGATAATCTTAACCACTCAGCTAAGGTACGTACAAGATTGGGCTGGACGCAAAACGCTCAATACGTAAAAAAATTAGACATAACATATCTACACATCCAACAACTTCTTAATTATCACGACAGAGTGCCTCTAATCATAAAGGCTACATACATACTGTCTGAACTTCAGTATTTCGGCCATAATTTTAATATTATGTGTATTTTAATTTACCATTACTGTTCTTTAATTTGTATTAAAATTAACCTTTTTTGCCACATTAAAATGTACTTTGGTATCGATATCATTGTGAATGAATTTAAACTTTGCCCCCGAAGTGGTTACTTAACTTCATTGAGTGAGAATTTGTTTACTAAATTTCTGAATTGCAATATATAAAATTAACTGTTGTCGGAAGTTCTGTAATGAAAACAAAATCAGTTATAAATCAGATCTCAACTGGTAAGCACAACTGGTTGTCTTAATAAACCTCCTTTGAATTGGCACCAGTTCTCCTCTTTTATTTATCTCCACTTGTAATTTCTCTACGATCAACTTGACTGCATATAATCATCGTCGATGGCACATGACTGTAAAATTATGTGATCCAAGTTATAAGTTCCAATTTTCAGTTCTCTGACAGAAAGAAACTGTGAAATTGGTCCTCCTAACGATCATCACTATTGGACAAATCTCAATACACTCCAACATTTTAATTACACAATTACAACGAGAACGAAATTGATTAGAGGATTCCCCACTACTCCCCTTGCCTTCATATTAATTATCTCTATCTACTCATCATTAAATCTGTACACATACATTCGATACAACTGCTGCAAAAATGTTCTCGGATATGAGAAACCTTCCTGAGACTAGTCCTGTAACTTTAGAAAATGTCAGATAAAAAGGATACTACATACGTGGCAACACTTTAAAATTATAGTCAATTCTAACACTTACTGTGAGGGAACGATATAAGAAGAAGAAAAGAGAAATACTTTTTTTTTTGTATGGAAGGATCGGTTGAGAGTAGACGGGGAGATTGGGGCTGTAGGACGGTAGACTACAACTACAGAAATCTGATCTCGGATACGTTGAGTGTGCTATAGATATGAAGAGAATGCCTTTAGAAAAGCCAAAAGACCATGTAGGTTCAGAAATTCCGCCGAGGCAAAACTAGCTCAGAAAGCTGCTAATGGTGGAAAACAAAGCAGCTTATGTCAAGGGCTCACCGGCAGAGGTAGTAAAAACAGTGGCCAACGGTTGATAATGAGAGTGCACCGCCTCTTATTAGTTCTAATCAGTTTGTTATCCATCGATTATATCGTTCTACTGAGCGTATTATTTGAAGGGATTCTGCTTATTTTATCAGATCTAATTGAGACTTCAAGAACAGTTTGTTCGTGTTTGATCGCGGCGTAGGGCCCCTTGTCAGTACTCTTGCATTAAATCAGGTTCTCCTAAAGGCATTGCGGGAACTTGGAAAATAATGTTCATCGTCGACTAGGTTGAGGTGTCTAGATATGCCTCACTCCATACCGCGAAGAAGTTCACTTCATACCAGTAACTTCAAAGGTAGTTTGGATAAGGGAGGAAGCCGGCCCTGAGAAAATTTTCCAAGGGTATATGTTTCTCATCTCAAAGAAGCTTTGACTAATCCTTCCGGAATTATTCTGAGTTCCCCAAAGGGGCGCTGACTGTCGCAAATGCAAATAAAAACAGTCCCATGTGTGATGGCACACCGTGAGTAAGTCTTTCATAGCGAGAGCTACGTTAAACTACCACGGATTGATTCACTCAATTGTGGTTTATCAATGTGGTTTTAAGTATATCTAAAACTGATCAAATATTTACAGTGCAGCTAATCCTGAAGAAACCACTGGAAATCAGATCGACGCATAATAACTTCTCGTCAACTGTAAAAATGCCGCCGATTGTCCGGTACATAAAAGTTTTATATCTGTTCAAGTAAAATTTCCCTAACGAGAACTTATGGCAAAAACTAAGGACTTATATAGAAACATTTCTTAACTATACTTTTGGTCCACAAAAAAATAACTTGCCTATTTATTTAGAAATGTTTCCTATGACGTAATTTTTACGTTACCCCATTTTCTTATGAAAATTTTCTTGTAGAAAATGTAGGAGTACAATTCTTCTTCTTAAGTGGCGACTGGAATAGACATTCTTATCTATTATTATTCTGCGCTTCTCCTCAAATTCGTCACACCAAGTTTCAACAGTATTTCAAAAGTCTGGTCCTTCCAACGGAGTTTTGATTGCTTTTCGTGCCGGAGCATTTGGGTCCATCCGCACAACATGTCTATTAATCGTTGTATATTAATGTATTGAAGACTCTTTGTTCGTTGAAACCAATAATTTTGTTTTGTTATCGTTTACCACCAGACCCATTTTCGCTGCTTGCTTCTCGATGCTTGAGAAAGCTGCAGTAACATCTCGCAATTTTCCTCATAATCATCTCCAACAGTATGTTGAAGAGGTCGCACGATAGACTGTCATCCTGTATAATAAAGATCTCTTATATTAACTTTTATATAAATCAGATAACTTAAAAAAATCCTCGACACAAAAAGTTTTCTTATATATTTGACAAAATTTTATAGACAAAATTTCAGGAGGAGTCCAAATTAAGGACTCTTTAAAGAAATTCCCTATAAAGGGAAATGAACTTTAAAGAATGTTTACGTGTATAAAGTTTCCTACGAACAGCGCTTACATTAAAGTTTACTTGAGGACGTATTTCGTACAGGGAAAAAACTTAAAGAAACTTTTCGGATATGAAAGTTTCTTTAAGGAAACATTTCCTATATGAAAATTGCGCTAAGGATTCATTTTATTTAGATACGCTACCTTAAAGAATCGTTTCGTAAAGATAGATTATCTCATATTGTACGAATTTGTGTTAAAAATACTGTTTGAAAAAAAGTTTTCATATAGAAAGATTTTCTTAGCTGAACATTTCGCTTAGAAAAATATACTTAAGATAATTTTTAGTGAAGATAAGTTTCCTGAAACGTTGGGCCAGCCAGTTTAACATAGTACCTTAAGTTAGATACACTTGTATTTCATTTGTTTGAATAAGCATTTCATAAAAAAATGTTTTTTCTACCTTTCCAAATAGAAAAGTTTTCTTAAGTGAACTCTTTTCATAAATAAGTTTACTTAACATCCTCTTAGTTTCGAGTGGCAGCATGAGTGAAGAAATTCCACCAATTATCGACGATGGTATAAATTGCCCAGCTCTGGGCCAAAATGAAATCAGAATACCAGTATCGTGACTTTGTGACAGCAAAGCTGCGGGCGCTGATGGTCTGCCGGCAGAGTTGTTTAAGATCGGTGGGAATGAGCTGATAAGTAGGACGCATCAGCTCCTATCAACGGTTTGGTTTGAGGAAAGAATGCCCGATGATAGGAATTTAAGTGTACTGTGTTAAAAAAGACAATCTAAGAGTGTGTAAAAACTATCGTGTTATCAGTTTTTTTCACCCATTTCATGTAAAGTCCCGTCGAGTGTGCTATGTGAGAGACTAAAACCTAATTTAGCTGACCTGATTGAGCCTTATTAATAAGGCTTTAAACTTGGCAAATCAACAACTGGCCAGATATTCGCACTACGGCAAAGCTTATATGTCTTCGTTGGATGACGCTGAATGATACGAAGTTTTCACTAAAGTTGCGAAACCTCAGTGAGTCTTTTTATGCCAAGCGATTATTTAGTCAAGAAGACAGCCTGTCGTGGAACCTCTCCAACGCACGACTAGTATCATCTTTAACAAGAGCTATATGTTACTTGCGTATGCGGACGATATAGACATTACTGACAGAAAACAGCAGTATGTTACTGTAGCTTTCTCAAACTTTGAGCATTCAGAAGGATTCAGCAAATCAAAAAAAAAAAAAAAAGGTTCTAATGGTAAACGGGGACAAAACAAAGTTAATTTTTTCAACGAACAAAGTGTCTACTAGTTTAGAAGGCTGTGTGAACATTGACAACTATCATTTTGGAGTGGTGGATGAATTAATTTACCTTGCTTCAGCCGTCCATAAAACTGATGATATTAGCATGGAGATTAAGAGGAGAGTAGTGCTTGCCAACAGATGCTACTAAGAGTTAAGCAAGCGATTTAATGATAAACCCCTCTCTCGACAAACAAAATTTCGACTGTATCTGTTTTGTTATGTGGCATAGAATCCTGATTTATAGCACAAATAGATAAATTAGTGCAGAGGTCTTCAAGACTAAAATATTCCCGTAAATATACGGACCCATCCTCGTTAATGGAGAGTATCGGTGTCGCATGAACAGTGAACTGTATGAACTACATGTCGACATTGACGTAATTAAGCGCATCAATATCTATACGGCAATCATATCAATATACGGCAATTGCATTAGCTGGGTCATGTTGTGCGGACGGACTCAAATGCTCCAGTTTAAACAGTTATTGAAAATGAACTCGATAGGCGGCAAAGAAGTGCCGTTGGTAGTAAATACTCTCAAAATTTGGTGTGACGGATTGGAAAAGAAGCGCAGAAGGCCGAAACGCTTCGAATTATTTTCTACAAGCGGCATATAATTGATAAGGATATCTAGTCTACCTAAGTTTCTTTACGAAAACTTCCTGAAAGTTTACCGCAAATACGCGAAGGGGGCCGCCAAAACTCCTTTGGAAAGACCAGTCTATTGAAATACTATCAAAATTTTGTGCGACGGTTTGGAAAATAGGCGCAGAAGACCGAAGAGCTTGGAATTATTTTCTATGTGCCGTGAATAATAGATAAGAATGTCTATTCTAGTCCCCACCAGAGTGAGTAAATTTACTTATGAGAAATTTTAGTAAAAATATGGTTCCTGAAACTTTACCGCAGCTAACTTTTTAATATATGTCCTAAGTTACATGAGTCTTTTGTTTCGTTTATTAAATAAACTTGAACAAAACCTAAAAGTTAGCCATGAATACATTTTGTAATTTTCTACTGACCATAAAATTTTAAAAACTTCCGCTTCTTAAAGCGACCTAAAGATGGCCTAATGACAGATCTATTGTTTTATTTTGTCTCAAAAAGTTAATCAATTAGAAAATGGATGGTTCGTAACAATAAAACCATGAAGGTAATATTGGTACAAATAGATTTCCGTTATCTTTGGATTGCTTTTGATTTTGAAATCGATTTTTTTGTGTATCATTATTATACATAAGTATAACAGTTCACATGGCTTGGGAAAATATAACAGTATGGAACAATACATACGTTTAATGTGGACAAAGTACACACATCTAATAATGCATATTGCCAATAATGTAATTGAAACCCCTGAACGTTTGCATTTGAGGCCGTTGCTGCTGCAGCCAGATGTTGTTGATGATGGTGATGGCTTATTAGAGAGGGCTCAGAGTAGCAGCAACATAACGCTATTCTCCCCACTGCTGCACCCATTCAGTTGCAGTTTTAGAGTATAAATAATGCAGCTGACTGGCAGTAAAACATCAAAAGCAATTAAGCATTCAAACAAATAAGATCGTGATCTTAATACAACAAATCTAAACAGCTCAACAAAATGAAATACTTCGTAAGTTCTGAATTACAATAAAGAGGATATTTCTCTCCAAACTCTTTGTAAAGGATACTTCTCAATATTATCCAATGTGTGCGTGTGGTTTTTAATTCCAGAGCGTTTTCTGCATCTTTGTTATCTTCGCCTTGGCTGCTTGCTACGCTGCAGTTGCCGAACCCAGTGAAGCCTCCTTGGATGAGAAGAAAACCGAAAAACGTGGCATCTATGGTTTTGGTTATGGTCACGGTTATAATGGCGGCTACTACGGCCATGGCGTTGGCTATCCTCACTACGGCGGCTATGCTGGTGTACACCATGGCTACGCTGCTCCCTACTATGGCCATGGTTATTATCCAAGTTACCATCATGGTTTCTATCATTAAATTGCCTGGAAATTGTGCTTTGGATTTACAAAAATTGGCAATTTTCAATATATTGTGAAAAAATTGCAGAAAATGCAACATCAATAATAATAATGGGGTCAGTTTTTCCAACATAAAAGAGAAACCAAGTGTAAATTCCAATCTCGTGTAAATAAAACAATTTTTTATTTCAATTTCCTTAAACAAATAAAGTGTTTTCTTAAAAAAAAAAACTGTAACTCAATTTGAAATAACTTTTCCTTAAAGAAAAGTTGAATGTAGAAAAGTTCACACAAAGAGCATTTTGGCATCAAAAAGTTTTCTTAACGAAAGTTTTATCATACAAAGATAACATTTTAAAGAAACCTTTGATGAAAATTTCTCTTGAACAAAATTTTCTAAAAAGTATCTTTTTGTACCGAATAAATTCCTTATTATAAATTTCTTAATGAAACATGTGCCCTAAGAGAAAATTTATTTATAGACGAATTTATCTAAATTTTTTGCAAAGAAATGTTATCTAATACATGAGAAATTTCCCTTAATAACATTTTTCGCCTATAAATTTGTTCGTATGGAAAAGCTGCCCTGAAAACATTTTTCTTAAAATTCTTAAAATTTCCCTCGTACAGAAAAATCTTAAATAATTTTTTCTAGGAGATTAAGAAAAGTGTCTTTAAAGATATTTTTCGTGTATTAAAATTTTTTATCGAAATTGTTCGTGCTGGACATTTCTTAATGACATTTTTATATATGAATGTTTCTTCAATGTTTCTTACTCTTCAAAGGAATTTTTTGTATGTAAACATTTCCTCAAGTGAACTAAAGAAAGGATTCTTTAAAATGATGTTCCATTTAGAAAAGTCTAATTTTTGATCATTTTCTTTACGATTGGTTGAAGGGAATTTTTGTATACAAAATTTTATCTTAATGGAGTATTAAAACAGAAAATGGAATATTAAAATAGAAAAGTTTTCTTAAAGAAATTTTTATACGTAAAAATTCTTTCAATGAATTTCTCGAATGTAATAAAATGAAATTTTCAAATACTCGTATAGGGACGATTCCTTAAAAGCGCTTTTTGTACACAAGAGTGTACTAAAAAGAAACTAAAGAAAAGATTCGTTAACACAAAACGTTTCGTATGAAAGGTTTAAATTAAGAATTTTATCGTCGAAAAAACTTTACATAAATAACCTTAAGAACAAAGAATTCTACTTATGAGAGTTATTCTTACGGAAAGTCTTCTTAACGGAGTATTTTATATAAACTTTCTCTTAGAGATATGTTAAACATTTATGTTGTAAGAACTTTCTTCAAAGATTATTTCTTTTTAATATCTGATTATCTCCTAAAACATCAAGTTTGGTTAAAGGTACTTTTCGTGCAGAAATAAGGAAATAAAAGGAATCTTTTCCTATAGAAATAATCATTAAAGGCAATCTTAATACAAACGAAACTGACGGAAAGATTTCTTAAAATAATTGTTTATGATATAGGGAAATATTTATAGAAATATCAGATTGTTTGGAAAGTTTGTTCGTTTATATATATGTACAAGAAAACAATTATTTTAATCTATTATATAATCTCCCAATTTTCCCTCCTGTCAGGGAGCTTTTTAATTCCGTTTCGCGTTTAATTCGATTTTTCAAATCCATCAAGTGGTTGCTCAGACTGCGAAATAGGCGATAGTCGGACGGGGCGAGGTCTGGGGAATACGGTGGATGAGGTAAAAATTCCCAATTGGGGGAGTTCACTTAGTTTCCTCCATGATCTTTTCCGTTTTGCATTGTTGTAGACAGACTATCCATTTTTCATCTCCTGGGATGAGGTTCTTCAGAAATGGTGCCTTGTTATTTCATTTCATTTCATTTATTGAACAGTCTTGTAATTTAAAATAAATACTACTGGAATTAAAAAAACAAAAACAAAATATAACTTATAACGTATAACGCTCAAATTTAAGGGCACTAAAAATAGTAAGAAAAAAATAAATATTGAATGATATAGGTCAGTCCAAATTGCAAATTTTTTTTTGTTTTTAATTAAGTTAACAATTTTACAGTTCCAAACTGTTAAGCAAATCACAATATGCATAAATTAAAATAAATACTACTAAAAAGTAAATGTAAAAATGTATATAAAATAAAAATTGATTGCATAAAATCATATATTTAATATCAGCCAATAATAATTAACAAATATCACTCGTAAATGCAAGCATTAAAATGTAAAAGAATATTCACCTACATATGTCAACTGCATATTTCTAAGTTCATTTGGCAATGCATTATAGCTACGAGCTACCCCTACATTAAAAGATCGTGCTGTAAGATGGCAAAATTTGGGGATACCCAATTGCCTTCTGCAAACGGAATGACAAAATTTAAAAGTTTCATATTGGAAACGCGGACATTGGTTAGGATATACTTTGAAAAACATAACAACAATCGTATATTGATAAATGCAGGAAATGAACATTCCAGAAATTTAATCACAAAAGTTGTTATATGTACACGTCTCTTGAGGCAAAAGATGTAGCAAACAGCTCTGTTCAAAGATAATTGAAGGAGTTTCATATATTTTTGACTAGTAGGAGAGTATACTTCTAAGCAGTACATAATATTTGGCATAACTAGAGCATGAACCAGTTGCTTTTTCACATACAGCGGGAGCGACAAATTAGTTGTGTATAATTGCCTCAATGCATAGTTAACACTTAAAACAACGTGATTAATGTGCTTCTCAAAGCGAAGCTTATCATATGGTAAGACTCCCAAACATTTCATGTCACAGAAACAGTAAATTAGAACCATTATCATTTCTTATCCTTAGGTTATCGCAGACGTCAACGCGACTCAGGTCGCAGGTCTCGGTGAGAAAGTGAATAACCACACTTCGAGATTGCTCACAAATCCGAGCTCTTTTATGACCCCGTGAACGATTGAAAGTGGTTTTTTGATTATTTCAGCTATTTCCCTAACTGTCGAAAGGGGATTAACAATAATTAAAAATTGGTCATCCTGATATGGGAGCGTCCGTTATGAAGAAGTCGCCCTTAGAAAATCCCTTAAACCATTTCTGACAAGTTATTTCGTTTGGTCTGTTTTCTTCATAAATATACTTCATTTTTTCGACTGGCTTCAGCAGCCGTTTTTCCTTTTCGGAAATAATACAGCATAATGTGCCTAAAATGCTCTTTTTCGCACATTTTTCCACTTTTTTTAAACGCTATAACCACTCACGACTAGAACGAGAACACTAGTAAACAATAAAATAGTAGTAAACAGTTTAGAGAAAGGATGGGAAGAAGTTATGATAGTGTTTGAAGGAACTCTACGTCATAAGAAGTGACGTATGGTAAACTAACAAATTAACCGAACGAACTTTCCGAACAACCCAATATTTCATATGGCAAACATAGTTATACGAACGTTTCACACATTCTTTATAGAAATAATTGTTGAAAGAAAGCTTAGGTACGAAATAATTTCTCGAAATTATCATATAGATAACTTAATTTCCATTTATAGAATTATTCACATAAAAACATTTCCTTACCTAGATTTTAAGGTTAAAAAATAGTACTGCTCGCCGACAAATAAAATGTGTTTCAGCTAAATGTTACTTAGTGTTCGGCGCTCGAAAGCTGTAATTTTGTCAGCTCTTGTTTTATTTAGAAACTTCAGTATATCGCAAAAACATTTAAAATTTTATGAAAAATATGTTATTTTTCAATAACACGGCTAATAGTTACCTTTGAAAGCTTCACACATTGCACAAATATGGCCTGATGATCCTTTGTCTCATTCTTGAAGAGCAATCTTTACGGCATTGAACGTCTCGTATGTTCAGTTGGTATTTTGGCCTCTATAATGAAGATCATATGAAAAGCCCCATTAGGTTTAAGTCCGGAGAATATGGTGGACATTGATGAAACGTCCGATGGTTTCCACCTAGTTGTTTACTTGTCTA
The DNA here is from genome assembly GCA_019455685.1 of Philornis downsi. Classification (NCBI taxonomy): domain Eukaryota; kingdom Metazoa; phylum Arthropoda; class Insecta; order Diptera; family Muscidae; genus Philornis; species Philornis downsi. Next base: position 2,400,678 of record JAHXMU010000129.1, read on the forward strand.
AAGTATGCTCAGTCCAGTGGTGAGCATCCTGAGCCAGTTACCGTGGCCCAAATCTTTACTCATGCAGACGCAGTGCGATTTGCTGATTTAAATTGTCGTTCGATCCGCACTCTAACCATATACAATCGTTTTGTTCACATACTGCTTAGCCGTAAATTTTTTTCGTCAGAAAAGACCAAATATGCAAGCTCTCCACCAACGTGCGAGTATTTTAACACCCTTGCTCTTGCTAAACGAACTGTTATTTGTGCGGATGTGAAATCCTGTATTTTTTGAATTTTGTAGGGCTTCAACTATAGTTAATCTTTAATATGTGCGCCATGCTACTAATTGAACTGCACTTTGTCGTGGATTACGTTAAATTCTAGCCCACGCTGTTCGAACCGTTTCTAGCGATGTTGGTGTTTTTGGAGGTCCACCTCCCTGGCGTTTTCTGATGCTTCCACTATCATTGTAACGTGTAGTAGTTTGATATACATTTTGTTTATACGTTAATGTCGTATCTTATTAACAATGGCTAGTTGCAATTTTTGTAAACAACATAACAGACTGAAACTTGTCGAAAAATGAGCGCACTGTCATTAGCCATTTGATTGCCACATCGGCGTGAAATTGGTAACACTTTGAGCGGCTACCCCTGTACTACACCTCTCTCCCTCCATCTTCGACCACTTAAATGAAAATCCTCTTCGTTGTTTAACTTTCCTTATAAAGTTTTTGTTTTTTTTTATTATAAAAATAAATACATTGTTAATGTAATTTCCATCAATAAGCCAATATCTAACAATTTTTACCTTCTAATAACAATGCAAGAGCAATGTTAAGTGTGTGAGCTTATTGATTTCCGTTTTCGCTCTAATTTCATTTGACGCCTGAAGGCCTTCTCTTCCAATTCATCAGCATGTTCGGCGAACAGGGAACGCATTGCGGGATACATTAAATGAAAATGTTTTAAGTCTTCCAACGTCACTTGCATATTATCAAAAGCTATGGAAACATTAGACATAAGACTGTTGGAATTCTCTTCTGTTGAGGCATCGTTAATCTGTAGTCTGGGTAATTTGGCATAACGTTGTGAGAAATGGGTTAATACAATATGTTTGGCCTGCATCAGGTGACCCTGCTGAATGGCTTGTGAAATGGTGCTGTGCGTTTTTAGTTTGGCCTCTTCTTCCAAATCATTTTCCATGGTAGCCTCATGTATAAGTATGGTGGTGTTAAGACCCAAATCTATAAGGTCCTGACAAGGCATTGTGTCACCGCTATAGGTTATGGTTATGGGTTCGTTTGGTTGTTCGGAATTTGAAGATGTTATAGATAATTTAACGCCAAAGGAATGGGGACAATGTTTAACCAGACAGGTTTTAACGTACTCTATTCCCATATGTTCGTGATCTTTTTTTAATTCCCAAGGCTGATCTAACATTTCCGCATTGCCTATTAGCTCATAAGTGTCCTTAATGTTGAAAATTTGTTCTTGATAGAAATTTAGCCAAGGTTCTATCTGTTTGGGAGCCATTACCAATACCTTTTTTAGAGCCACTTCTTGTTGTTTCAATTTTAGTCTTTCTGTTAGCAAACCTATTAGACCTATATGATGATCAGCATGCAAATGGGATACATATATAATTTTGAGATTTTTTATAACTTCTTTGGCTTTGGCTACACCAAACATTCGTTCTATTTGGCCTAGAGTACCTTCACCACAATCGAGTAAAACGTAGGCGTGCTCTTGAGTTTGTATTAAAATAGAGCTGACATTGCGCGTCTTATTGGGTATACATGATCCCGTGCCAAGGAAGGTAATTATGGGATATTTTAAGCCGGTAAATTGTGGATATGAAAGCTTTTGGAAATCTGCTTTAAGTTTCTCCAACAATGGAGGGAAATCGTGAAGTGCGTGGGTTTCGTTGATATATTCGTGGGGTTGTAGTTTAGCTTCGGAACTGCGGTCTAAACCTGAAAATATAGGAAACAATTTTAATTTATTAATTTATTATTATTTTTATTTCCATATCGCAATCCAAAGC
>JAHXMU010000129.1:2417707-2437125 GCA_019455685.1 Philornis downsi
AAGACATATCCGGGTGACTGCCGCTGATAGAAACACAAGTGGCTGCGTCGGAGGTTCAACCCAAGGTCATGTGATAATCGCGCCAGAGTACTTGTAGGAAATTCCAATAATAAGAATATGCGGAATCACAAAAGGATCTGAAACTTAGAAACTTGGAAGTTAGTACAAAATCTGAAACATGTCAGCAAAAGCTGCAGCGCAATCACTACACATTTTAAGATCAGATTGTCTTGACTATCTAGTGTAGTATATCTTGTGCATACCAAAAATGATCATTTGGATCTTCACGAAAGTTAAATTTCGCTTCAGTTTTGAAAAAGTCAATTTATTTAATGTACTTACAAATTTGTTTCTAATAGTAACTCACTTCATATATTGATTCGTTTTCTCTATCAATAAATAATAAAACAGATATTTTGTTTCGAAAATTTGAATCGAAAATACAGTCTTATTCAGTTTCTTAATTTGAATCATAACTGGAGCAGAATTTCATTTTTTTTTAATTTAATTTTATTTATTTATTTAAGTTTCGTTTTTTGACAAAGAAGGGAATGCCTCTCCCCATATTGCTTCAAATTTGTTGAATACGAAAAAAAAAATTTGTGCTCGTTTCGTTGACAGTCTCTTTGGAAAACAACAAGCATAATAACTTAATATATCGGTTCCAACCACGATGGCCACAAAAACTTAACGTTTTTCTTTTGTTGATTCCTATGATTGGTTCCGCCCATAACAATTCCAAAGAAATATTTCTAACTAAATAACTGGTTCCTCAAACTGTTTTTGGGCTCCGCAAAAGGGCCTTAGAAAAGTATTCTGCCGACCGCGGCAATTTCATACAAATATCTGCAATGAAATGACTGGTTATGTAACTGTGTCTGTAAACTGTATTACATCTACGGAAAAAGCTCTTAATATGGTTCTCTACCTGACAATTTCAAACAGAAATCATTGATTCTGGTGCGGAACTAGAATGTATGCTGGTCTATGAGATACGTTCTGGAACATATTGAAGAATCTAGGATGTCTTCAATATAGGGCACAAGACAATCAAAATATTCCGTTCTGTCATTTCTCCACTATCTTCGGATATGTTTTTCACAGTTTCGTAAGGGAAAGGGGATGCATTTTGCAACATATTGAAGAATCAGTACAGCTTTTTTTGGCTGTCTTCAAAAATAGGTTATAATACTAACAAAACAGTCCATTTTACTATCTCCACACTTTCTTGGGATATTATTTTACTTAACCGTTTCGTAGCTGAATCATTAACTTGGAATTTGGCGTGTTTTCAAATCGTTTAACATGTTGCCAACTTTTTCTACCACGTTAAGGTCCATTTTTTGCTGTGGCTGCTGCTATTGTGACGCGTTTTTTTGCAAGCTAGACACATTTTTACTAGCATTTGCAACTTTGTAGGTTTCTTTTGTTGTTAATAATGTAGTTTTGTTTTACATTTTCTTCCACTTTTGTTAATGAACACACAGACGCGAAACTGAAGACCGTTACTAAACTCAACGGCTAATGGTGACGACAATTTTGGTCTATTCAAAATTATATGCTTGCAAATTCAGTCAGCGTGTTGGTGCCCTAAAAGAGAAACTAACAATCGATTAGCATTTTCATTAATAATCTCCAGTCGTTTTGCTCTGCTCTATGCTGCTCCGGTTTATTTAACTTCTTGTACATTTATAGCCATGACCCGTCGTCATCGACCACCACCACCGCCACCTCCACCCAGCCTTCCCACTTTTGCCACCTAAACATGTGTTGTTATACATAAGCTGTTCTCACAGCTGACTTTTTAAGGTCATAGAGAGCATAAAAGAGAAATGATTGTTATTGTCTATTTTTGTTCAGAAGAAATTCGTTTAAATAGGAGCATGTACTTAATGGATATTGTATTTTATTTGCAATCTCATCTTTTCTAAATAGTACACGGCAATAGATTTGTATGAACATATGCATTTAAAATGATATTTTAATATCAAATGACAGATTTTATGGTTAGTTAGTGGTTCTTAATTGAATATAAATTTGTATTTTGGTATTGTATTATAATTTGGAACGTCAATATCGATGTCAATGATAAGTTTTCTGCAACTAATAGGCCGATGTGAATGAGTCTTTCTGTGCTTGTTAAAGCGAGACTTGTGTCTCTATCGGCCATTGACTTTAAAGCTCCAGATTGTACCGTTTGTGGGATAAGTCAAGGGAATTCAGGTATCAATTTTCTATATATGTTCTTATTTCAATGATAACATTAAGTGACTGATCGTGACGCCACTTATCATTATTTGAGCGGCGGTCACCTTGATGTGTTTGACAAACACTTCGACTAGTCGAGCAATCGGCAAGTCAGATGAATGCTTCTCAAACTGTGACATTCGGAATCGTCGATAGGTTCCTACTGAGCGAATCTGAAAAAAAGAATGAGTGCCATTCATGGTGGATGGATGTTTTCTATACATGAATTGAATTCTGTAGGCTGTAATAGAGAAAATAGTGAAAATTGTTGTGGTTGAGCTGAGATGATAATTGTTTAGACTAATGTTTTTACAGGCTTTCGATTTGACATGTAACCCGATTTGTTTTGCAATAATTTTTTGGACTTGGCAACGTCATCTATTGCTTTGTATGTATCAAGTTGTACTGGCGCCACGTAGGTTTTTTTCGCCAACTTACCCATACAGAATATTGCGGAAAGATTTTCTTGTTTCTTGTGCCAGCTGATGTTTTGGGTTTTGGTGGAAATAATAGGATTGATTTGTTTTTAAGTATGGGAAGCTTTTTCGACCATGGGTATTTTAAGATAAATTTTGTTTTAGAACGTTTTTCAGATAGTTGAGCCATGTTCGCATGACTAGTTGGTCAGCTAATTTTAAATTGAAAATTCAACTTTTTATACGTTTTATATAAAAGTTATAGACATGAAAATATCACAAAATAGATTCTTGCACGAACAATTTGGGATTGATTCATTAGATTTGAGAAAAATTTGATAAGGAATAACATTTAAACTCATCCTTTCTGTCGCTTCCTATACAAATTGACTTAAGGCTGTGTTCACAATGATAACAACAATTACTTTATCACTCAAAACATTTTATATAAAGAGTTCCGTTTTCTTCACAAAACTTAACCCAATCTTTGCACTAGAATAGAACCTACTTCAACTAAAGCCAAATTCATGTGCGAAATAAAGCAGCGGAGACTAGAACTAGAACTGGATTTTTCAAATTTCGTTTTCAAACTCTAAACTATCAATCAAAACTTGAACCCCTTATTTCGAAAAGTATAAATTAAACAATATTACTTATTATCCGTACTGTATTTCAATGGTAAATATTTAATATGTTTAGACAATTTATTAACATGTAAAATACAGCATTATGCGCTATTCGAATAAGTTGTGTTTTGAAATGTATGCAGTGACGCCTTCTGTTTATTGTAAACGAACAGCCAGACCCATTCAAATCGTGGAAAAGGAACAAATTACAAAGAAATAATCCACGAGCACAATAGCTTGCGAAAAAATAGTTCGTGCGTTTGCTTCTGCGTTTGAGAAAGTGTAAATAATCTGGCAATCAGCTGTTTGTTCGATCGTTTTCGAACAATTTTGTCGCTTACATCGTGAACGCTTGCGGAATTGTGAACATATCTTTAACTTCAATGTATTCTATTTATCACAATTTATAAAGCTTTTGTTTAGATTGCAATTGGATGTGCTAAACATGTTCGTTGCTCTAGCCCAAGGACAAACCGAGTAATCTAAAAATGTTAGTCTTAATACAGGCTGGCTAATGCAATCAAGTTGTGGAAAAATACATTTTTTCAACATGTTTTGATGTATGTAAAAATTGCCGCGAAAATTTCGCAATAAGCTGTTTTCAATAAATTCCACAACCCGTTGGTTTCGTTTTTTTTTTTGAGGAGTTATTGGAAGTAAGAAATATACAGAATAAGACCAGTAAATTTGGACGATTTAAAGCAATTCATTTGATCTATAACAGAGGTCATTACCATTACAACCATCCAGGCAAACGTCACTTATGTTCAATTAATTTTAAAATCCGGCAAAGAACTTAATAAAAACATTTCAAATAAAAAAGGAAACTTAAATTTAAAAAAAGTTGCCTAAAGCAGTAACATTCGTCGGTTATCCTGTATTTTATGAAGAATAACGTATCTTCTATCCTACATAATTCAGGCTTATAATATCTTAAGCATTTTCTTGTGGTTGAAAATAAGCAGAAGAATAAATATTAATTAATTCATTTCGTTGTCTTAATGTTAAGTTTACAAAACGGATTTATTAAATTTAGTCAAAAGATTATAAAGTGACATTATACGAGTATGTAAGGCCTAATGTATCAGAACTTCTAACTAATTTGTTATACTAGTCTTGTGGAAGATTGCACGAATAATTTCTGCCCTAAACCGGACAAATCAGTTCAAGCCGTGACGCTATCACCCTTAGTCAAGGTTTTAGAGACGCTACTACTACCACCCCTGGAGCGCATAGTAAAACGATGACACTTAACTCGATAACTTCAAGCATTACGAATGGGCTTAATCAACGTAGATCCTGGTAATGGATTATTGTTGCGGCCTTACGATAGACCTATCGAAGGCATTGGAAGCGTTTGGTCACCAAAAATGATTCAGGGTATCTTATACGAGTACTACGATCTGATAAGTGGTGTAAAACGCTCGTAGGTACACAAACCATCGACAGGCAAGCATTCGGCGGGAGAAATCGAAATACTGCAATATGAGGATAGGCGTACTTCAAAGGGTATTCTCTCCCTAATCATCTTCAACCTATACTTTGTAAAATTATCTGCACCCATCCAAGGAATCTCAATGATGTCTTATGGTCACCGTTATACAATTCCTAATGTAACGTTTTCGCCGCCTTAGTCCACCCTATCACTCTTCGCCTCTTGGATGGAAGAGGTATGATTACAGCTTGACATCTTTATCGGGGACATAATCATACCAGCAATTCAGAATCCAAAGATAGTAGAAGTCTTCTTCGATAACGTTCCCAGTATCTTAAAGCACGTGTTCCATCTCAAGAAAAATTTGAAGGCAACAAATTACTGCCACATGTAAGGCGATTGATAGATGGATTATTAGCTATGCTGTCTCTATGTGGGTCTCATTTCTTAGTGATACTCAGTGGCGAAGATTGAAACACGCCTACAGTTATCTAAGTAGCGTAGCAACCGGATATGTGAGGATGACAAATATAGATCGTCTGCACGAGTAAACTCAGCTGTTCAACAACGTAATACGTTGCTAACCAAACACTATTTTCTGGCAGTCGTTCAAATGATAGAATTTTGTTGGAAAATCTTACCCGTCAACGCGTCCGGCGAGGCTTTAGAACCGTCAGCAAATCCAGCAGAAGGATTACATCAGAATGAGATATCTGATGCATGATGGAGGTGTTTAGGATAGATTATTTCTAGTACAACTCGAAATCATTTTTAAACATTGGCGTCAATTTTGGACTAGTGCCCTAGTCTGGATTCGCACTTGAATCACTGATGTTCTTAGCGCCCAAATGGTTTTTACGACCTTAGAGTTTTTAAAACCTGTATTTTTCAGCTTCTATCGGATTCCACTTAACATAGGAATAAGTTGCGCTCCAGGTAGATGGGCGTTGTAATGATTTTTTGTCCTACCATTTACTATTTATAAAGTGTTCAGCAGCTAGTTTGATTTTTAGTTCTTGAGATATCAATCATATTTTTTATCTCCTAATTTTTTGAAATTGCAAATTAAGATATTGGTGTTAACATCTGTCTTGCAGGTATCAAACTTGCCATACAAATATTCTTCTTACTTAGATGACAGTTTTCAAGTATGGCTAACCATAAAATAACAGTTCTAGTTATAATAGAAGTTATTCACTTTACACGTTCTCGTTTACACGTTGCGTTAGGTTAGTTTTGGTAAGCTTAGATGGCTGAACGTGATCCAAGAGCTAATTTACACTTCGAGATATATTTAAACATTTGAATAGCCATAGTGAAGAAAAGAAAAAGGAAAGAGAAAGTGGAACAAAGAATCTAAATAAAGGTAAACACTGTCACAACAAAAAAATTTAATCTGGGAGAAATTAGTTACGGAAGATCACGTACAAACTTCACCAAACTAACGACCCTGATGAAGAAGGGTGTAACCAGATCGTATCGAAAATGATGCTATGTATTTCTGTTTTCTCTACATTTAATGTTCTGATTGTTCTAAATCTTCTCCTCATTTCTGACTCCTCTCACTTTCATTTAAAGAATTTGGTATCATATTGGTTTGTAATAAGGATGCACAAGCGCTATGCGAGCGCTTACAAAATCGACGAGCGCCTCCGTAAGAAGCCTTTCGTAGCGGTGTTCGATAGCTCAGTCGAAGAAGCTAAGATTAGCAGGCCGTGAAAGTGCTAATTTTGTTTTGCTGGCTTCATCCCCCAAAACAATGAATACTACATTACAAATAATAAGAACTGCTGGCGGCATCATGTGGTGAACCGAAGAAATAACAACATCAATCTTTGAGGCAAATCTTGAACTCTACACATTCAGTAAGCTTGCACGCAGTATATTTTTAGGTTCTCTCCGCAGTTTAACGACGATTCGGAATTTCTGTTTGAGAAGCAGTTGCTAGATTTGCCAATTACGCGAATACTCGAAGTGTTCGTTTGGCACACCGGGCTGACGCTCGCTTAAATAAATATGGGCGCTTGTATTGAGTCACGATCATATGCATGGTAGTCGCATGTTCTAACCATCATACTTGGGTCGGTCAACAACGTAATATCTATAGCGATAAAATAGAGTTATAAAGCCAAATGATCGCACGATAATCGAATTAAGTTCCCGATAAAATTCCCATAAAATAAATTAAATGTGAATATGAATAATTATTACACAATAACAGGTCTGGTAATATCTGATGTATACTATTACTCTCCGATCTTTTTTCCGTACCTGTTGGCCAAGCTGTTTTCTTCGGTTCGATTGTTTGATTCAGATGGTCTAACAATTGACAGTACAGGTCCGCATTAATAGTTCGGCCGTAGGGGAGCAACCCCTAATAAATAATTCCCTCTCAATCCCACGAAACAAACAACAAAACCTTCCTGACTGTCAATCTTGACTTGTGCGCCGGTTGCGCTGGCTGGTCATGATTCGACCAGTCACCAATCGCTTTAGAAATGGGTTGGTTTTGTTGCGATTCTGCAGCAATTTGCAGTTCGGAATTCGGTTTATGAGACTTTTTTGCTCTAACTTGCATGGCGCCCATAAATCGGTTTCCTTTTGCCACCAGATTTATTCAAGTTCAGCTCTTGGGCAATCGAAAAAGTGCTTACATGACTGTCCACTATCGGAATTTTCGATAATTGGTCTTCCACAATGTGGCGCATATTTGACATCGTTAAAAGTATTAGAACCATAAACACTATTCGCATTTTCAGCCGCCTGGCTTGCGACTGCAAAAAACTGTAAAATATGATGTATTTTTCATCATTGATGTGCCTTTAAACAATACTGAGTTAAGCAATCATGAAACTAAGTAGTTTCCTGAGTACAAAATCTTATCTTTTTACCGTTATCTGACGTAACGCGACCGCACTCATATACGTAAATCGAGATACAGATTGGTAAAGCAATTTATTGGAAAAATGATAGATTTCTTTTAACTATGTATATCTTATATAGAAACGCATATGTGAGTCAAATCACTCGATTAATGTTAGGTCTCCCAGATAAATTTATATGTATAAAAGATCGATACAAATCAAATCGACCGATTTTCTTCATATTCTCGTCATATGTCATGTTTCCTAAGTGTTTTCACATACATATATAGAGTGACTTCTTAATGTTGTTGTTCATATAAATTATTTTTGAAAAATAATACATTCAATCAAGTCTTCTTAATGACTTTTAAAATAGTTTAAATTGAATGACTTCCACACTCGATGGTGCGTGTGCGAGACATCGTTATTCACTGCAGCCTTTAAGCTTGATTCGTAAATTGCCTCAATTATCGTTCGAATACATTGCTGTAAATCATCCAATCAATAATCTTTAACAGGCCCGGCAATATAGCGTATTGTATTATCTTCTTAAAATTGCACAGAGCCGAAAGGGATTCTCTTTCGTCGAAGTTCTGGAAAGGAAAACTCTTTCACTGTCTTTAAGTAAAAGCTTGCTAGCAAGATTCTGTGCTTTCATATAATTGCAAGTAATTATTATTTAGATATTTTGAAGAATTTCCGGAATGGTACAATTAATGTACGATTGCCTGCAGAGTTGATTTGTTTAATAAATTATAAATTGTATGAAGAGCGAAAATTGTTAGAATTTTTTTTTGTCATTATTGTTTGTTTCGTCATTAAATAGTTTTTTTGGTTACAACTAAATACTATTTATATTGCAGCAAGAGTGACCACATCATTACTCACTTTTTACTCATCCAGTTTGTGTTAAACATTGCGTTTTCAACTAATATTAATAGCATTTGTCATTTTTTCACTGGCAATTTACATTGCAAAATAAATACTAGCGTAGTAAACAAGATAAATCACATTGACTAGAAGTATTTTATCATGTTCTAAGTACAGAAATAAAAATGTTATTAATAGTGGATGGAAACTTTTTTGGGAATGCTGGATTCAGGCAAATCCATTGAAATAAATGTCAAAGGATCGAACAAGTTTTTAGTAGAATTGTTTGTTTTAAGATTAATTCCGATTCTAATTAGTAGCCTATTACACTTCCCTTCATTACGCACTCGTGGCTTTATTTTTTAAATCGGTTTTTTTTAAATTTTCCGCTTAACTCTCAATTAGGAATTCGAAGATCTCGGTATAGATTCCTAAACGGACTGTGGCAAGAAATTTCATCTCTTTTTAGGTGAAAGCAATACATCCTGGCTATTTTTCCAGAATTTAGACAAATTGCATAAGATTTAAAGGCAAATGAAAACGGTTATCAGCATCACAAATCCAATCAAATTGCCATGACATCTTATGAAGGCAAGTTAGCGGAAGAATTGAGTTTGGGCGCTCTGCCTGTGATAATTTAAAATTGTTTTTACCCTAATCGCAAACTTTTTTACATTCTTTTAAGATGTGTAAACAAGTAAAACTCCCTGATGACAAGATCTGTAGAATACGGCGGTTTGGAAGGCAATTCTGACTTAAATTCAAGCAATTTTGCAGTTGTAATAATTAACTTTTAACACGGTGCACGCGTTTGAATAGAGGCCAGGTATTTCTTTGACACATGGAGACGTTTTTGTCTCCATGTCATATAGTATGGGATGTTCGTCTTTTCCCATGCAATGAATAAATAGGAAACTTGGTGCATTCGAAAATATTCTTGCGACAACATAATAGGTCGTCTGTTGGGCTTTTGGCCGCTTTGTATGTGTTCCATTAGGTCTTTTCCTCTCACCCAATCAATTCGCTTAAGGACTGTAGTGATGGTAAAAAATCCTTTTTAATTCTAGAATGCTCTAATTACCACGATGATATTTGAAAAATACTTGCTCATGTCCATGCACAGCAGTGAATATACTGTCCTTAAGATGCCAGCTATAAGTTGCAACTTTACTTTTCGACTATCGAGTCATAGCTGCATTTTTCTATTATATATATAAAAAAACAAAAGTATCATTTCTTGAATCGCCGCACCTCAAACACAAATGATTGAAGTTCCAGGAAATTTTAAGAGCAGTAACTGGAAAGTCGTCGGTTATAATTTGCACTCCCCATTATAAAATATCAGTAGCATCGCAGCAAATTTTATTATAAGATCTAGTAGTTATCATATGTTCGGTATGCCTGAAGCTTCTGTGAAGAATAATTCAATATATAATTATATATAGGTTAACATATTTGTTCTCTAGACAATCAATTGGTCTTTGCCAGCTCAATTAGCGTATATAAGTAATCCGGAAGCGCCGGTTTTGTCAGGTTGCGCAGTAACTAATGACTTGTTTGCGGAGGGAACACGTCACACCACCCATCCTGAACAAACCCTCTTTTATGTACAAAAGAACAAAATATATTGTTATTTTGAAGTGATTTCACGATAGTTGGATTCGATCTAATTCCGACAAAATTAACGATCTAAATTAAGAGTTATAACCTCAGCCACCACATGCTTTTTTACATGTTACTTTTATTCCTTATGTTATTTAATTGCTCAACGTTTTTCTTACATTTTATACCAATATTATAAATCTCTTAATTTTGTTTTCTTGCTTCAGATGGTTTCATCCCACTATATCGGGCATTGAAGCGGAGAAATTGTTATTGGAACAGGGTTTCGATGGATCATTTTTGGCGCGTCTGTCATCTTCAAATCCCGGTGCATTTACATTATCTGTACGAAGGGGTCAGGAAGTGACACATATAAAAATACAAAATAATGGTGATTTTTTCGATCTCTATGGGGGTGAGTTGAATTTGATTAAAATATCATACATTAATATATTGTTTGGACTTAATTTATTGTCTTAAATCATATAGGTGAAAAATTTGCCACCCTACCTGAATTGGTACAATATTATATGGAAAATGGTGAATTGAAAGAGAAAAACGGTCAGGTTATAGAATTGAAACAGCCACTGATATGTGCTGAACCGACAACAGAAAGGTAAGTCCAGATATATATTTTATGTACTCATACTTATGTAGATCAGTCCATTCCAAGAGAAAGAGAGTAAAGCGGTGTAATAATATTATAAGCTAGGTTTTGTTGATCTAAGTTCATGTTAGTTTATATATTTTTATATGATAAAACAAATGATTCCAGCTCGCGAGTCCATTTAAGCGCCTTTCAACAAATCTATCATTAATAACTTTTCGATTTTACATGAAGCAATGGGAAACACGAGGCTTAGCCATGTGAACTAAATACGTGCAGGATAGACTAATAATTTGATCTAGAAAGCATGTAACTATAGAGAAATTTCTATAATATTAAATGAAACTTGAATGTTTTTAAAATCTAGTTTTATTAGAGGTACTTAGCGTCATACGGGGTTTTCATCCTCCAAAAGTATTCATAATAAACAGTAATTTAAAGGTTTCTAAATGTGTATGATGCTATACAAACAACTTGCATGTTTAAACAGCAATTTAGTAGTTGATATTTGGATTGGTTCTGACCGGATAATACGATTCATTTACTTCATAGCAGCGAATACAATGAACTCTAAATAAATAATGTATAAACACAAAAGAAAAAACAAATTCTCTTGGTAGTAGCCTACATGCATTCTATTTTTAAACACACTCAAAGGGATCTACAGTTTAATGACGGTTCCGAACGTCACAGTTTGAGAAGCATTTACAAGACTTGTCGATTATTTGTCTATTCGAAGCTTTAGTCAGTCACATCGAGGTAACCGCTGTTCAAATAATAAAAATTGGCAGTATGTGGAGTTGAAATTGCAATCATGCGAACGATAATCGCTTATACTAGCCATTGCCCTACGGTCGGCCACTTTAAATAAAGTATACAAAAGAAAAAGGAGCTGCAATTCAAGCTTTTTCTCAGAAGATTGAAATTACTGCGGGCAAATTATATAAAGAAGGTATTTAGGTTAAAGAGATTGTTAATTTAATTGTTGCATTTTTATAGAAAACAGCATTCTAACCTATGATTGATTAAACGCCTGAGGCGGATTGAAACAATGTTATATAACTTTTCAGCCATATTTTCTTTTTTCCCTCTTCCTTATTAATCTTATGTAGACAAATGTCGTAGGAAACACATTTCATAGAACAACGTATCGTAAAAAGAGAAAAAGAGTTGTAGAAAAAACTTTCCATAGAAAAGTGTCGTAGAAGACTCTTTTCATAAAGAAAACTATCTTCCGTGGAGAAAAAGTATCTTTCATGGAAGATACTTTTCGTAAAACAAAGTCCCGTAGATGATAGTGTTTATACAAAACAGCGTTGTAGAATACACAAATTATAGGCGTCGTTGAAGATACTTGCCATACAGAAAGGTGTCGTTTAAGACACATAGAGAAAAGTGTCGTTGAAGATGCCTTTCATATAGTAAAATATTGTAAAAGATACTTTTCACATAGAAAAGTGCCGTAGAAGACAATTTTCATACAAAAAGATGTAGAAGACACTTTTCATACAGAAACGTGTTTTGGAAATCAATATTCAATTTAGAGGCTGTTTTAGAAGACACTTTTAGTATAGAAAAGAGCCTCATTTAATATAGAAAACAATATTCTTATAGAAAAATGCATTGGAAGTAAACTGTAAAAAGATTCTTCATGGTAATATTCTACAAAAAAAAAACACTATTTAAGGTTCCGATGCTCTTTTGAAAAAAAAAGAAATAATCTACTTACCAAAGGAAATCCATACGTATAATATTTTTTTCCTAAAACATTACATTGCTGTTAAGAAATGTAGCCTCGGATTGGTAATTAAAGCGAAAAGGGCCTCACAACCACAATTCCTGAATTACATGTTCGAACGAATTTCTTATTTATTACCTCAACTACCTCCAAAATGCTACAACAATAACAAACCTTGGCATCTTCCAAGGAACGGAAAGAGTTACCAAATCGAAATGCTTTCATGTTTATTGGATTAAAAGGGCAGGAAGAATTTCGATTATTGATTAAGGACCTAAAGGATTATCACTTTCTTTACTTCTTCGACAAAAACTTAATTAAATTGTCCCAAGAAACCGAAACGGGGCGTGTAAAACAATTTAGAGCCTGTAATTTACACAATATTTCACTAATTTGACCGATTTTTAATAGCTGAGGCCAAGAGTTTATTCAGACTTGCAACGAAATTTGTTTTGAAATCACTTAAATTATTCCAATTTTGCATCCAGCTATTTGCCAACATTAAAATAAGAAAGTGAAAATGAAATATTCGATACTTACCCCAAAGCGAAAATTGATTATCAGCAAACTTGACTTGCGTTTATTTATAATCCTCTCATGAATAAATGCAATAAAAATGTATGTCGAGAATCTCAAGGTTCTAATATTAAATGAAAATATATATGCGTATTGTAGCTAAATGAAATAATCTTATTAGGAATTCAATTGTAATTTATAGCAGATAAATGCAGATTATAAACAACTTTTCTTTCTTAATTTATTGTAAACGTCGTATGTGAGAAAGTTTTCAATGTTTTAGATAAAAAGAATTTGCTAGAGTCTAGTATTCTAGAGTCTAGTTAGACAATTGAACTTTACTTTTCTAATAGTTGCAATTAAAATAATTCCTTTCGATGACTTAATGACATGAAGGGAGGGTAAGACTATAAAATGGCATAGTAAAAGTATTTTTTCCAGCAGTTTTGTACAGAAAGGCAAATTAACTAAACACTGGTTATAATTTGTTGTAAGGAATTTTTCTCAGAAAGCCAAACCTATGAATTCTTATCGTTTTACTGAATGTCGTTAGGATTCTTCCATATCTTATTTAAGAGGGGTGTAAAGCGACATTGATTTGTTTCGTTTAATAAGAGACATTTAAAAAACATACTAAAAAATATGATCACGCGACAAAAACTGATTACAAGTAACATAACTGAAAAGTTTTTTAAATCAGTATAACACAATGCAAAAGGTTCAAATTCTCATTGAGAAAGTTCTCATGACTTCATAGGAAAGTTTGTGAAATTTTCAGGAAACCCAAATGTTTGCATTCGCTTCGTTGTTAATAAACATAATTTAAATTTAAATGATTGAATAAAAAAGAAAGAAGCAAAGGAATGTGCGTGCTACTATATGTATATAAAATGTTATGATATTTCAAATATTGGAAGCACAAAAAAGTTTCCGCACTTTTGTCAAAAAATTGACATTTTTATGTAAAAAATGGTGCCATTCAAAATATTGTCCCCCCGCGAGCTATTATATTTTGGATAGAAAATAGGAAGCTCCATCTTTTAGTAAAAATAAGTCTATTGTTTTTGCATTATATTGAAGGTTTTTTAATATGGACCATTTTGTTGGTTAATTCGTTGTCAGTTTGAAGGTAATTCTATTTCATGCCTCTCTCATGGAAATTTTCTTCCCTTTTAGAAGAAAATTGAGATAGTCAATTTTCCCAAGCTTTTTTGAGGCGAATTTTTCGCCTCTCATTCATTCTAGAAAGGGCAGATTGCAATGGCTTGGTGCCAAGTGTGGACTACAAGGTGGATAGAAAAGAACCTTCCAAATAAGCTCTCGGAGCTTTTGTTGAGTCACTACCAATGTCCATCGTCTGGTGTTGTCCTGAACGCAAATGCTGCGATTTTCTTTCTTCAGACGGTCGAAATATTTGACAGTACAGGTGCCAACTCACATCAAACACATAGCATAGCTTTCCTGACCGTCAATCCTGGTTTGGCCATTATTTGCGCCGGCTCACCGTAATTCGACCATGATCATTTTGGGCTTGACGTTATCTTAGGTGATCTTTTTTTTTTATCGCCAGTCAACATCCGCTTCAGAAATGAGCCGAATTTGTTGCGATTCAGCAGCGATTCGCAGATGGCAATTCGGTCCATAAGGTTCTAAAATTGCACATAATAGGCTGTTACAGTATCTGGACCATAAACATAAACATTGCTCACATTTTGCGTTTGACTTCCATTTTCGCCCTTATCGAAGAAGAACTACAAAATATGGTTTATTTTCTCTTTTCTGTCGTCCAGCTTTAAAGCACTCTTAAACAATAACAAGCAATCACAAGTTTGTCTGAGTAGTTTTGTTTGAATACGAAATCCTACCTTTCTAATGCTATCTACTGTAACCCACACATATACAACCGGAGACACTGATTACTAAAGCCATCTTTTGGAGAAAGAGTAGATTTATTTTTAGGTATGTTGCTACCAGATGTCCAATCTGTCACGTTTTGAATACATCTGACAACATTAACCTATTGGTGCGGCCATATTTTGTAAAACGGCGCAAACTTATTTGTACTTCCAATATTTCTTTCCTTTGAACATTCATTCATTTCTTAAACAATACTTTTATTAACGAATATGGAATCTTAGTTACATTTGTGTCAATAATTATTTAACACTCTGCTCACATAGCAATCTGGGTTTTTTTGCTATTTTACATTTCGGAGACCACATTACACATTACCGAAATATTTTTTTCTCGAAAATATTTCATTTCCAAGCACAAACAAGTTCATTGATTTTAATTGTATGTTCAGTAAAAAATAATGGTGAAAATCTCTCGAATTCGGTCAATTTGGAATACATTCCTTCTTCTTATAGGGCATTATGAGTTGTTCACAAACTCGTTTATTTCTTAAGTTTTTTCTATACAATTTAGCCAGTGATTTATGCGTTATTTTGCTTACTCTTTACTTCAGTTTTTCCTTATGGTTCCAACTGCCTGTCAAACACTTGCCATTATTTGCCATCCATAGAAAATAAATGCTTTAACTGATTAGAGCACGCTTTTGCCGTAGAAGGTGGCATCGTCAATACTGCCCACATGGATGAATAGATTTATAGTTATTTTATACGATCGCTACAAACACGATTAGCAGTTTCTATATTTTACTTTTCTAATTTTAAAATATTTTCCTATACGAGTGTAAAGTAAAATCTTTTAGAAGAGAATCTACTTTACGACCTGTAGAAAATAATGCACTAAATGTTTAATTATATACAAAAAGTCGGTAGAATCTGACTGCCACGAGGTATTGTCTATTTGTTGTATTCGAGAACTTATTCAGCACCCAAGAGTTCATTGAAAATTATAACTAATATACCATAGTTTTACGTTTTATATAAACGATGCGAGGAACTCTACAAGGTAACATACGATCCAATGATATGCAATGAAATTCAAGCATTGTGCTCAAATCAGCCCAGTAGGGGGTTTACATTTCAACGTCACGTCTATAGCAAAAAGATTCGTTTTCTTAAAAGAATTGATTAAATCATATAGAAAAGCATCTGTTTTACACCTGTTTTGTGCAAAGCTTTCCAAATGGTAAAGTGTCTTTTAGGACACGTCTTTTGTTAAATGAAATAACGTAGAGGGTATCTTTCACGTGAAAAAGTGTCATAGAATGCAATTTTAATAAAGCAGAAATATAAAGAAGCACACTTTTTATATAGGAAAGTGTTGATGATGGTATATTCCACACCATTTATATGCAAAAGTGTCTTCGAAAACAAGTTTTAGAAAGAAAAATGTTTTTGAAGACTGCTCACAAAGAAGCATACTTGTGAAGACGTACAGAAAAATAACAATTTTGTACAGATGTATTCTAAAACTTTTCTTATATAGTAAGCTGTTTTTAAATTGCATGTTGATATAAATCTTCTACAAATTGTTTTCTTGTTGAAAAGAGTCGTGGGATATATTTTCCATGTAGGAAAGTGTGTTTGGAGGCGCTTTTGTATATTTTTATATGAAGATTTCTCATACTGAAAATTGTCGTAGAGCACATTTCATTTCGGGGAACAAAAATTGTATGGGAGACAGCTTTCGTATAGTAAGGTACCGAGAAAAACGCTTCTCTTACAGAAAAAAGTTATGAATGACATTTTTAATATCATGAAAGACGCTTTAAAAAAGTTTACAAAAATATTTGTCCTGGTAGGCACTTTCCGTGTAGAAAAAATGTCGTGAAAGAGACTTTTCTTACAGAAAAACGTGGTGGAAGACGTTTTTTAGACAGACAAGTGTTGTGACAGACACTGTAAGACACCATAAGAAAAACCTCTCCTTATGTGTCGTGACAGACACTTTTCGTATAGAAAGAATATATATTTTCTTTGAAAACTTTTTTAAAGCGACACTTGTCGTATATGAAAGCGTCGTTCACGACACTTTTTTATATAGAAAAAGTTGTTGTGAAAGACACTTATCGTATAGAAAAAATTGTTGTGGAAGACACTTTTTCGTATAGAAAAAAATGGTTGTGAAAGACGCTTTTTCTTATAGAAAAAAACGGTTGTGAAAGACACTTTCTCGTGTAGGAAAAATTGTTGGCAAATAGACTTTTTCGTATAGAAAAAATGTTTGCCAAAATGCTTTTTCGTATAGAAACACATTTTCGCAAGGATGTATGACCTACGTAAACTTTCCTCTAAGGACAAAAGTATTATTTTAAGTTTTCTATTAGAAAATTGGTTTTGGCAACTCTATTCTCAAATTACTTTACCAAGCATATTTTAGTAAAGACAAATTTTCTTGAAAAAACACTTTCCTCCAACAGTAGTTAACTTCATAAATTTTTGTAACATTTTATAAGAGAAGTTACATCGTTAAACGTTTCTATAAGATATAATGAGCAAGGAAATTTTTCCATGAGGAACCTCTTCATTTGTTTATATAGTATAGTATAGCTTTAGTATAGCTTACATACATAGAATTTATTGAATAAAATTCTATACTGTTAAATAGAGTGATAGCAAAGTTGTTTTTGGTTAGCTTTTCGTTTTTGAAAACCCTGATATATAAAATATTGCATAGGAAAAGTTGTATAGACAAGTATTTCAGTAAGAGAAATAGTTGTCGCTGAGAAACAGTTGTTGTACGATAAATTGTCTTTTGCATTCTTTTTAAGCCAAAGTTGCCATTTGTAGATTTCCTGCAGTAAAATTTTACTTATCCAAACTTTTTTGCAACAAATAAGATTTACATTAGCTTTATATACCTTATTCAAACATTTTGTTTAACGTATAACGAGTTCCTTAAAATCTAAGCAAATTTCCAAAAACATTTATGCAATAAACAAAGGCCATATAGAGTTTCAGCCAAAAATATGAGGTTATAGAGAACACCCACCATGTTTGTCAAAACAAAGTAAATCGCCAGTCACATTATCCCAGTGAATTTGAAAGTTATAAAACGTAAATTATTTTGCACAAATTTTTATTAGGAGTTTTGTGTTGCGGGGGCCTAAAAATGTGTATTTTTTTCTAAAGAATTTGCGACAGAAGAAGAAAGTCTCGACAAAATTCGTGCGAATGTTTAACTTTGTTTTGCTTGTTAGTCGTTTTGTGACAAGGCGGAGTGACCGGCGATAAACAATAAAGTTATCTTAAAAAGTGTAAAATATACCATATTTAGCACCGAATAAAATGAAACAGAAATATTTATTGCCATTTTAAAATAACAAATGATCTTGTTGCGCTGTTTGTTGTTCCGCGTATTAAACCAATAATGCTTGTCAATAAATATTTAATCGCACGGTATTGTATTAACTTGGAAGTTGAGCGAATACTGCGCTATAATTTTGTGATGAACAGCTTGTTTCGTGAATGGTATCTGTTCTAAAATGAGTTTTTATAGCCGGCTTAATTAGCCCAGCGTATGGGCGGGAGTGGTGTGAAAAGGAAAAATCTCCTCTTTCAAAAAAAAAAAGGTTATTAAACTGTCATATAACTCATGCAAGGTCGTTTGGTGGACAAAAAAAAGTCGTGAAGGGCAAAAAAATATAAACAAAAAAATGGAATAATGTATGAATGCATGAGAACGCGTGGAAATCTGAAAATATTTTAAATATTTGCAGTTCATTTTATGCCAATTTTGGAAAAAGTTGGATTATTTTCTCTGCGACAGATTTCTTACAAAAGTTGTTAACCATTCACCTTTAACAATATTCCCCTAATAGGAAGTCTTCGTCATAGTTAACATGTGTTGTTAAAATATTACAAATCAGCCTACTGCAATTAGTGCGAAATTTGCGTCGGGCAAACTTGGATTCAGGCAATTTTTTTCAGAAATACTAAAAGCGATAGCATTACTTTGTAACTTTAATCTCGCTAGAAAGCTTTAACTGATGCTAGAATTTATTGCAGAAATATTTTAAATTTGCAAAAGAACAAATTTGCAAAGCACATTTTTAAAATTGTACTTCATCAAAACAATTTCGTCTCATGAAAAACGTTTTTCAGCATCGTGGTAGACACTTTCATACAGAAAAGGTTCGCATAAAAAAACGTTTTAAAAATTTATGGTTTACGTGTTGAAGATGGTTTTTGAAATAGTAAAATTTATGTATGAGAGGTGACGCTTGTGTGGTTTCAAGAAAATGGATTGAAATGTACAGGGTGGGTCATAAGGGTGTTGGCGGTTTAAATATTCAATTTCTCGGTAACGCGCGCCGCGCGGTGGCGGGGGGATACGAGAATAATCCGACCAATTTAGAGCAGTTGAAGAGGAACATTATTCAGAAAAGTAACAAAATACCGAGAACAACTTTTCAACGAGTTTGCCAAAATTTGCGACTTCGGTTCCAAGAGTGTCAAGCAGCCGAGGGAAGCCATTTGGACAACATTATTTTTAAGTCTTAAAAATTCCCATGCTTCTACTTTTTAAAAATACAAATATATTTTTTTTATGTTTCGTAGTTTTTTTTTTTTTAATTGAATATTTAA
>JAHXMU010000129.1:2442348-2474970 GCA_019455685.1 Philornis downsi
AGTTGTCGGAGACAAACTTTTCTATACGAAAAGTTGTCGGAGACAAATTGTTCTATTTTTCTGCTCTATTCCTATTTCTTCTATTCTATTCTGTTCTATTCTATTCTATTCTATTCTATTTTTTATGAAAAAGTTCGTGCGAGAGAAACTTCATTATTCCAGCCTATTTATTTATTCTAGCATATTCTTGTCTGTAAAATTTTCTATATGAGGTATCTGTTAATAACTTTTTTGTGTGAAAAATTGTATTTTCCGTATGAAAAGGCTTCTGAGATTCACTTTTCTACAGGCATTAAACATGCCTATGTTTTTAATAAAAATTTTTGAATGTAGCAAATGTTGATAAGGATTTTCTGAGCAAATCTAATTTTATTTAAAAGCGAACGGAATTTTTTCCTATTAGAAAATATGTACCCCAATTGTTTTTGCATTCCTGTTTAAACTTATTGTTTCAAATAACAAAACTATTGATCTTAACGTCTTGACCTCAAATCAAGGATTGTTTACTATACGGCAAATCTTGAAATAATGAATGAATTAATCATTAGTCAACAGCACCTGCAAAATTTTCGCCGCAGACATCCAGCAAATATTTTGCATTGCAAAAGGTTGGAAGTCGTCAACTATAATTATAGCATTTAATTTTTTTTTATTGGTGAAATAAATTCAAATCTATAATTGTTATAGTTTTATTTATTTCGTTACGAATCATGACTGCTACCGAATCGCCAAGGAGTGGCTCGTGATAGATTAATGAACCGATAACATCTGGGGAAGGGCACCGGCGAAAATTATGATGATGATATTCTCCTCTCTCAAATTCAGAAAGAAAACTAGAATCATTAGAGGAATTTTAATTATATAATAAACAATTCAACATTTCGCAATTATTGTCATTATACCTAATTGAGAAAGCACACGAAGCAATACAAAATAATAAATCATTAGAAATTGAAGGGATATTTTTTTTTTTTACGCGAATGAGAGCTGTGTATTTTTTTTCTCTTTCGTCGAAAATACTTTAAATCTAAACCCCCTTATAAAATGTAGAAATTTCAGATTCTGACTTGAGATTTGTTGTGCATTTGTAAGCATTGCACGTTCCGGCCGTTTTGTGATCATGATGACGGCGGTTGACAATTCTCCAGGTTGTGTTATACAAAACGTCAAACGTTTCAGGTTAAAAAAAGTCCACCAAAAAACCGCAACTGTTAGACTGAAAAAACACCAACAACAATAGCAACAACGACAAGAACATAAAACAACAAATCAATTAAATTTCCAAATGATTAAAGAATCGTGCTTAAAGTCACATATGCAAAACACCAGCCAGCATTGTAGCTTTGGACTTCCAACGATAGCTGATGAAATACGCAACAAAGTCGAAAGCGGATTCCCCCGAAAAGAATCGATAGTGGGGAAAATACTCTACTAAAAAACTGCATGGGGCAGCTGTTTCGATTTGAAATTGATTTCACCGCGTGATAGTTTCAAGTCAGAGAAATCATTCATTCTGTCTATCAGCAGGGTGAGTGATATTTGTCGACAAGGCTAACTGGTGATTATACGACGTGACAATATGACATTTGTGTATGTGTCAAAATGGAACAGTATAAAGTTGATTCAGATAAAGACAAAGATGTCAAAGTAAATTGAACAAGGAAAGAATTTTGTCTAGGAGGATTGCTTTAGAAGAGTCATAAGAATTGGCCAATAATTTATATGAAAAGTTGTCAGTTTCTGTATGAAAATTTGCAGGTGATAAATTTTTATACATGAAAATTGCAGGAGAAATGTTGCCGGAGATAAGTTTTTCTGTAGGAAAAGATGCCGGAAACAAACTTTGTGGGAGATAAACTTTTTTAAGAGAAAATATAATATGTAGAAGACAACATTTTCTATATGAAAAGTTATCTGAGTACAACTTTGTTAAATGAAAAGTATCCTGAGGCCAACTTTTCTATATGAAAAGTTGTCTGAGGCCAAATTTTCCATATGAAATCTTGACCAAGTCTAATTTGTATGTGTGTCAAGATAAGTCGCTATAAATTTGTTTTAGATAAAGGTAAAAATGTCAAATGTAAATTGGACGAATTCAACAAGAATTTACCGGAGAAAATCTGACTAAAATAAGATGTTAGTATTTTTCTCAGAGGAAGCGCGATCCTTTCAAAATGATAAAAAAAAAAATATTTAGTATAAAATAATAAAATAAAATTATTGTATTTCTATAATCTATAATAATTTTCTAATCCTTTCAACACACACAAATGAGCCAAATGAGCAATGTTTGAAAGTTTACATTAAATAGACGTTGTTAAAGGAACCAGATTGACTATATAAAATTGTGGCGATAATGGTAGCTTGCTTTTTGTATATATCAGTGCTTACAAATAAAAACGATTCAAGTCGGAATTTATTAAGCGGTTTTTGAAAAATTGTTATTATTTAAATTTGTTATAACATTCGAAACATACCGAAACTTGAAATCGCTCTTAGACAACAACATGTGTATTAAGGACATTAAGAATAATAACAGAAAACGAGATCTCACTTTTATCGATAATTTTTGAAAAATCATTATTTTGAAAAATTGCTACAACTTGTAGCAATGTAGTTTCAAATGGCCATTAGTCACAAATATGTGCCAAAATGAATACAATAATAATGATAATCACGAATGAACTCAATTGACGTAAATATGTGTTAACATATGTGCTATGATTATCTCGAATGAACTCGACTCTGTCCTAATTCCACTTAAGTCGTTTTTCCTTGCGACCACAGATATTTAGAGGATTTGATTTAGGAGAGTGTATTTTAAACGAAAAATTGCATTAGACAAATGTATTACTGAGAAAAATAGATATTGAGAGATATGAAAATATTTGAGCCATTTTCCAGAACAGCGATTTTTCAAAAATGATGTAATATTTCTAAATATTAATGTAAGCTAGAATATTATTTGCTGTTATAGTCTATGACAGAAAACGGGATCTTGTCGTCTAAGCGATGTTTCAAAATGTCGTATGTTTCAAAAGTAATAAAAAATTTAAATAAAAATCGCTTTCTTGCAATACACTCGTTAACTCAAAATAATAAAATTTGGTTAGGTAATTTTTCCTTGTAAGGATAGATATTTAAAGCAGTGTTTTTAAAAAAATATTTTAAATGTTTTTGTGTTTCGTGACAATAACATTCAAATGTTAATTTTCTTATGAAAATATTGGTTTGAATTTCCAGGATAAAAACGTAAAAACCAATTAGGGGTTTCTCGTTTCTGTAAAAATTTCCATCCTCAAACTTTGTCTTACAAGCGCTCCACCATGCGGTTAAAATTAATATTTTTCATACGCCTTAGTGTATGCCTATTAATATTAGTTATACGTATGGGAATATCTATATAAATAATAAATAATAATAATAATATAAATAATAAATAATAATATTATAATAATATAATATAATAATATTAATAATAATATAGCTGTAATAATATAATAGTACGAATTGTTGTTTCATATACCATTTTTGATCATATATTGGCAAACATTTGCGTAAACGAAAGTTTTGTTAGAATATTCTCACCATTTTATCGCAGCTTTCGTTTTTTTATACAGTGAATTGAGCGCATTTCGTTTAGCCGAGTAAATACTTTTGAACATTCCGGTCAGTGAAAGTATATATCACTTAATTAGTCTCCTCATAGTGGTTGGAGAAGTGAATTTCATTTCATTTGTTTATTTCAGTCTATGGATTATATCCTTACAGACCAGCAAATATCTTATATAACTAATTAACATTTAGAAAATTATATTTTAATTTATTTAGAATTTAGAAATTAATATATTGTAAATAATTGATTTTTATTCCACAAATACCATTATGTTACAAGATTTTTTTCTTACACCCAACAAATTTTGTAAAAAGCGCGCTTAACCTATATTTGGGTTTAATTAGAAAATATCAGAGAGAGAGGAGCAACAGTAATTTTGTGAAACGAAACAAATACTGGAAAGTTACGGTTGATCGACCCGTTTATGCATCCAAATTCTAAAGGCAACCAGAGTGTTGTAGTTGACTCTTAATCACAAAATTTGTTTGAAATTGTTTTGCTGGAGACCTGTCATAATATTGTTATTTTTATAGTTTTTCTCGTTAGAAAATTTTCGAGTCACCTCAGTAAGCCACAAAAAATTAAAAATGTTTTCTCTTTTATACGGATAGATTAAGAAGTTAATCACGTGCGTTTCATTGTTACCTACAATTAGTATATTTGTTTTCCATTTTGTTTGCTTTCATAATTATATTCACCGCAAATCACTGGGTGAACAAAATCTGTTTTGTTCTTTTGTCAAATATGCTAATTAAATTCCGTTTTTGGGTGAACTATCAAAGTCTGTAGATTCGGTGATACTTGAGATTTTGCGGAAGAATTGCGATGTTAATTATTTATTTGAGATTTTATTATTCTTCATGAGTTTATGTATGTTTTTTTTTTGTTTTAAATGGGTTTGTGTGGAATTTTAGAAAGGAAATGAAGAAATGTGTTAGCTTATATTGGCAATTAAGCCACAGAAAGGCGGATAATGAACACTATTTACCTAATAGCAAGGATTTAATTAATAATACATACACGTATTTATCACCTTTTAATATTAATTATACGTTATATTACGGTACATTTAATATAACTGGAGAAGTTATAAAAATTAAACAATTTTGAGTCGATAGACTGATGTATTTATTATAGGTATATTAAGGTATGTATTATATCTCCTAATTCCCATTCGTGGGATACAAGGGATTTTTTTTTATATTTAATACCAAGAATTCCTAACACAAACAGTTTCTTTATGTTAAAAAACAACTTTTACTTAATCCGCGATTAATTCATTCCCATTTGTGGGTTTACTAATATTTATCATATGCCCAATTATATCTGAATAAAAAAAAAAAACAACAAATTCTCTTCCGAGAATGGGATATCCTCATCCGATGAATGGGATACGGGAGAGCTTCTCACATTTAGTGAGCTACGAGGGTGCGTAACTTGCATTCTATTTTTAGACTCACTCAACAGGGACTACAGTTTAACGACAATTCCGAATTTGAAAGTTTCAAAAGCATTTACTAGACTTGCCGATTAATGGACTAATCGAAGTCAGTGTTTAAAATTATTAAATTATTTCCACCTTTGATTCACTTCTTTCAACTAAGGATATGAGAATAAATAAATGAAATGGAGCAGTAGTCTCAGCCTTCAGTGCTGACTATGGCAGCAGTCATGTCGAGAAAAATAATTGATAAGTGCGAAGGGCACAGCAATTATATCTCTAATTGCAGCAGGAATTAATACAAAGCACAATTTCTAAAAAAATTACAAAATTTAAGAAATGTGAATAAAATGTTGGTTGATACAGTGAAAATAGTTTAAAAGCTCGGCATTTACGGGCGATATCTATCTCACATATGCTTAATCTGCTTATAAGTAGATATACGAGTATATCCAACTGATGATGTACCAACAGCATCGATTCAGTCACAAAGGTATCTGAAGATGGACTTGTCACGGAATCACCTCCTTATTAAAAAAATCACTAAAACGCAAAGATGTTTATAAATAGCCAATACGGCATCCAATCGTAAAATTTAATTTTGGTCCCCGGGAGTAGTTTTTTTACTCTATTATGCTTTAATTTTTCAAAATCTCTAAAATAATAAAGGCATTAAAACACAAGTATGAAAATAAAAGAACATTAATTAATCTAAATCGCTTTGAAAGCTATCAAGTCAAAGTTCTTTTCGCAATTAGATAATATTTTGCTTAACATTTTAGCATTTTTTATTTAGCCACATTTTCTTCTTCTTAAAGCTTGTGATCCCACATTGTAGGCGCTGCATGAGGCCAAAAAGCGTAGTTATTTTAACGGTTGAACACCCTGTTTGTTTAAGTTATGAATAGATTCGAATTTTAGCGATTTTTTATTTAATTAATTTGTTCTTAAATTTTAATTAAATTTTTACTCGCTCCGGACCGGAGTAACAAACAGCTTTGTATCTTTGCGATTTTTTTTAAATATTTTTTGTCTCTGTGGACGTTTTATTGATTATTGATTCTGTTAAATTGATTCTAATTAATTCTGTTAAACGGCCAAATATATTGGAGGCAGATATATAGAAGTTGTAGAAAAGGGAAGAAAAGGTTTAACTCATTCCCCTAATTCACTAAAAAATTCGCCTACTCATCCGTCCCAGCAGATTTTCAAAATAATGGATTAGGACCTTTCTTTCTACATTAAGTTAATTATATATAATGTTGAAAGTTTAATAAATATGAGCTTTAACAGGAAACAAAACTGAATCACTATAGAACCCATAACTGTAACATTTCCCTATTTCACCATTAAAACATCATTCTAGGGAGCCTTTTTAAATACTATATTTTACATTTTAGAGAAATTTGAGTGAAAACTTTTGCTTTGGTGAAACTTTCCCAGGAATAATAAAATTTCTGCCAAAAATATAACTTGTTGGAAAAAGTTTAACTGTTTCGAAATGGGCTAATGAAGTTATCTTTTTGATACGTAAAATTGGTGGAGACGTTTAACGAAAATTTATTGTGGGACGCAGCATTTCCTTTCATGACATCTTTCTTTGTTATAATAAAGTTTTTCAGAAAAGTTTTCAGCATATCTTTATCAAATTAAGCTTTATTCAAGGTAATGTTTTCTCTATGAGAATATACCATCTGAACTACGCATATCTCAGGAACATTATCAAAAAGTATATTAGACATATAAGGATTGCCTATCCTGTACATTCTCTATAATAATGATTACCTAAGGCAAAGATTTTCTTCAATGCAATCACACCTACGAAAAAGGTAGTAAAAGAGGTTGTGTATAGAGAACTTAGTTATGAGAACTGCAGCAAAGTTTTTCAATTAGAAAAGCTGGAAATGTGAATAATCTAAACTTTTCTATTAAAAAAGTGGTACAAATTTTGCATATTAAGTGTTACTTGATTTGATTTTCTGTAAGAAAACGCAGCTATAAATGCAATTTTCTATAAAAACGGTACTATGAAAGTGTCCTTATTCATTTTCAACAATAAGATGTGTATATTTGACGTAAAGTGCAGTTTCATGTGAACAAATTTATTTAAGTTAAATTTCGCAACAAGCGTGTATTTTCCTCTGTAAAAATAGTGCTTAATACCCCAAAAAGTTTACTTCAGACCAATTTTTTAACAAATGAACTTAAATGTTTTTTTTTCTTTTTGGAGAAAATTTCTAATTTAAATTGATTAGTTAAAAAAGTGGAGAGAAGAAAAGTTGTCAGTTAAATTTGTATGGGAAACTATACTTAAGGAAACTTATTTTACCTATAAAGGAAGTGATTAAGATGCTTAAAAATAACTTTCCTATTGGAAAAGGCAAACAAGTGCAGAATTTTTCCAAGAAAAGTTATAATTTTAATCAAGAAACTTGGCAAACGTAAAATTATACGTAAGAAGAGCTACCTGCAATAAACGAACATATCAAAAAGCATAGCACTACTTCTTTTTAAGAAAAGTAGGCCAAGAACAAATTTTGCCTTCCATATCAAAACTTATACATTTCCCTTAATCTAATTAATACAACGTATATTAATTATTAGTCATACGCACTAGTGTACGACTATTAATATTAATCATACTTTTAAGTATGCATTAGGTACAAACCTGTTTATACAAGTAATCATACAACATATTGACCATTTTTAAATATATACGTGTAGACAAACATTACAAAATTTTTGTTAGTCTCTCAGAGCACATTCTTTCAAGAAATGCTATGTTGTTACATGCCTAAAAACAACCCTAAAAAATTTGTAATAAAAATACTTAAATCGTTATTGTCTTTTCTATAGATCTGGATTGGAAAATTACGGTTGTGCATCTAGATTCTAAAAGCAATCAGAATATTGTTGTTGATACTCGATTACAACAATTTTTTTTTTTGATATTGTTATACTGAACAAATGTTATAATATAATTATTATGCAACATGGGGTTCTTATAGGCTTTCTCATGAAAATGTATTGCAGATCATCTAACCTACCATAATTTCGGTGTTAACGAATAAAACATTTTTAGATTAAAATGTTTGTTTTGTGTGACTGATTGTTAACAATAATTAGAGTATTTGCTTTTCATTTTGTTTGTATTAGTAATCATATTTACTGCAAACATCAGAAAGACAAAATCTAGTCTGTCTTGTTATATGTGCTAATTGAATTCTGTTTTTTGTGGAAGAATTACGACGTTTCTTTATGTAATATTTCAACATTCTGCACGTTTTTCTCATAAAAGATTTCGTGAAATTTTTAATCATAATGAATTATTAAGAATTATTTTCGAAAATAAATTTGATCATTGAGAAACTTTATAAGGTAACTAATTAACAAAAATTAACAGATTATTTAAGGAAACTAATTAATTGAAACTAAGAGAGTACTTAAATAATATTACTTATGCGTGCCGTGCTTTCTTGCTCTTTTTACATTGAAAATGTATTTAAAACGTAATATTTACCTAAAGCCAGCGAAAATCGTTGAATTAGCGGTTAAAAAAGGGAATTTATATCCTTTGAACTGTTTTTCCTTATATAGAAAGAAAAAAATATTAATGTAACGGGTTGTTTGTTAAATTCGTTATTTCACCATAAGTCACTTATCACGATGTAGAGTTTCTTCAAACACTATCATAACTTCCTTTCCCATCCCTTCTCTAACCGGTTTACTATAGTTTATTTGTATTCTCGTTCTAGTCGTGAGTGGTTATAGCGTTTTAAAAAAGTTTAAAAAGTGTAAAAATGAGCAAAAAAGAGCATTTTAGGCATATTATGCTGTATTATTTCCGAAAAGGGGAAACGGCTGCTGCCGAAAAATAAACTGTATTTATGAAGAAAATGGAGCAAATAAAAGAAGAAGAAATGGTTTAAAAGATTTTCTACAGGCGACTTCTCCGTAACGGACGCTTCCAGATCAGGATGACCACAAGAAATTGTTTCCGAGGAGGTGAGAGATTTAATTATTGTTAATTCCCGTGCAATAATTAAGGAAATAGCTGAAATAATCAAAAAATCAGTCTTAACCGTTCACGAGGTCACAAAAGAGCTCGGATTTGTAAGCAACCTCGATGTGTGGGTACCTTACTCTCTCACCGAGGCCAACCGCCTGAGTCGCGCTGACGTCTGCAATAACCTAAGGATAACCTATGGATGCGATAGCCACGTGATGAAAAATGGATAGTCTACAACAATATAACGCGGAAAAGATAATGGGGGAAAACAAATGAGCCCCCCAATCCACCTCTAAAGCGGACCTTCATCCCAGAAAGGTAATATTGTCGTTTTGGTGGGATGTCAAAGGAGTAGTCTTTTTTTAGCTTCTCCCAACAAAAAAAAAAAAAAAACGATTAATGCGGACTACTCTATCACACAATTAGATAAATTAAAGGCGGCATTGGAAGAAAAACGGCCGAGGCTCATCAATTGGGGAGACATCATATTCCATCATACAACGCCCGCCGTCACACTGCCTTGCGGACCCGTCAGAAACTGTCGGAGCTTGGGTGAGAAGTTTTACCTCATCCACCGTACTCCCCAGACCTCGTGCCGTCCGACTATCACCTACTTCGCAGTCTGAGCGACCACATGAATAATTGCTTTCTTGTATATAAATTTGTAAATACATTTCTTTTAAAACCCGAACGAACTTTCCGAACAACCCGATATTAATCTCCACCTAATTAACAGTGCACAATAGTGAAAACATTAATATTATGACTAAAATCATTAGCGTACACCTATTGAAATTAATCATACGTATGAGTACAAAATAGGTGTACGAGTGTGTTCAAAATTTAAGGTGAATTTTCAAATTTCGCGGACTACGTACATTCGATTTTCGATTATTATCTTTGTTTATGTTGGTACACTCGTCTAGAAGATATGTTGACCGTTTTACCCATATAGCATATTTAGTTTGTTTGTGGGAGGCATAAATAAGAAAAAAATGGATAAAAGAAGTTGCATAAAATTTTGTGTAAAAAATGGAATTAAGTGCTCAGAAACACTTGAAATGTTGACAGTGGCATATGCTGAGAGTACTCTGAGTCAAACAGAAATGTTTATAAGTGGTGCAAGCTTTTCACAAAAGGTCGAGAAGATGTGAATGACGGCGCTCGCTCTGGACCCCCCCGCTCATCAACAACCGATGAAAATGTTGAGAAAGTGAAGAAAATTGATATGGAGAATCGTCGAATCACAATTAGAGAAGTTGCTGAGGATGTCGGCATATCGGTTGGCTCACATTTTTGGAAATTTTGGGCATGAAGCGTGTGGCAGCGAAGTTCATTCCAAAATTGCTGTATTTTGACCAAAAACAACGTCGCATGAGCATCGTTCAGAAATTGTTGAATGACGTCAACGATGATCTAGATTTGGTTAAAAGGGTCATAACTGGTGGCGAATCGTGGGTATACGAGTATGGTTATTACATCGAAACCAAATCTTAATTGTCCAAATGGAAGAGTCCAGGAGAGCCAAGACCAAAAAAAGCACGCCAAGTTCAATCAAATGTCAAGGTTTTGCTTACTGTTTTCTTCTATTACCATGGCGTAGTGCATCAGAAGTTCTTACCACAAGGTCATAGGGCAAATAAGGAGTATTACCTTGAAGTTATGCGCCGTTTGCGTGAAGCAATGCGAAAAAACGCCCGGAATTGTGGAAAAAAGAATCACGGCTTTTGCATCACGATAATGCACCTGCTCACTCATTTTTGCATGTGAGAGATTATTTGCAAAAAACAGCACCGTTATTATGCCTCAGCCATCGTATTCACCAGATTTGGTCCCCTGCGATTTTTTCCTGTTCCCAAGATTGACGAAACCCATGAAAGGATGCCGTTTTACGACGATTGAGGAGATAAAAACCGAATCGCTGAGAAAGCTCAAGGACATACTTAAAAGTGCATATTAGAACTGCTTCGGGGATTGGAAAAAACGCTGGCATAAGTGTATTATGTTTAAGGGGGTCTACTTTGAAGGAGATAAAATAGAAATTGATGAATAAGTAAATATTTTTTGAGAAAAATCAAAATTCACCTTATTTTTTGAACACACCTCGTATACCTATTAATATTGTTAACCATACGACATCTCGTCTAACAAACCATTTTCAAAAATATTTAGATAAAGGTATATATATGTAAGATGTTCCTTAGTAGACAGAGAAGCGATTCTAAAGCCAAATTTGGAGAAAAATTCATTCGTTTTGAAGAAATTCTATTCTGATGGACGTCTTTTCAAATGAAAATTTTGTAATAAAAAAACGCAAGTCGTTAAAACATATCTGGGAATCAAGTTTCTTTAGAATAAAAGTGAACACGAGTCAAGTACTGAAGGATTCCAGTTGGTCAGTTCGACTATGCCTCCAATTTCTAAAACGAAACAGAGTGATATGGCGGGATTTCTTTTAAAAAGTCCATTAAAATTATTCTGCTGAATGTACCACATAATATAAATATGTTACAATCATTTATGAATACGAATTATATTTGCGAATCAATTTACAATGCATTTTGCCATAATGTATTGAAAATTTGTCCTTTTCAATACGTTTAAATTAAAACGTTTGTCAAGTGCAACTCATTGTTGACCATAACTAACATATGTGTATTGCCATGTTGTCTTTGTTCATAATTATAGCCACCTTAATTCCCAGAGAGAAAAATCTTTTCCATTCTTTATTTAAATATGTTCAAGGTCTTTAGATACGGCAACAGTTGAAATTTTATGAAAGAATTCTGATTTGATATTATGATTATTGGGATTATTTTATTTGACATTCCAATATTCTTCATGAGTTGGTTTATGTTTTTTTCCAAAGAATTTGTGAAACGAAAGGAGAAATATGTATTAACATATATTTTTAGTTGGGCCACAGAGAGTCGGATAAAGGGAACTAGTTGACGGACACGTACTAAAGTACTTGTCATACGTTATTTTGGGCTGGTTTTAAGTATTCTATTGGTAGTTTTAAAAAGGAAACAGTGTGGTATTACAGTGAAGTATTTTTAATACAAAATGTTGTTCTTTATGTTTCCTAAACTAAAATCCTCTAAAATCTACATATATATTTCATTCAGTGAAGTTTACAAAAAAAAAAAAAAAAAAAAAAAATGCTTGTCTCTAAATCCCTAGACGAAAATATTTGTTTTGTTAAAACTTCACCTGCAGATAAAAATTTCGGTGATAATATTAATTAATATTTTTTAATTAATTTTAAGTGAGATAATGTGCCATCAGGTAGCTTAATTCAGTGGAATTCTCAGCAAAAATTTGTTACATTAGAGAAGGAAGGAAGGTAGGCAACTTTAGGTTGGGGAAAATTTAACTTTCCGGTGATAATTTCGAAATATATGTATATACTCAATGAAATAATGTTACTCATGCGCACTTATGGATTTGATAAGTGTTGATCATACGCGTTGGACTACAATTAATTAATTAAATTATAAGTTATTTTTCAAAGAAACTTGTATTTAATTACATATACATTCTCTTTGATCTAAATTAAAGTTATCACTTTAGCGATGACCCTAAAAGTCAGCCACAGTGTTTCGCTGTAATGTGCATACGCCTACTTTAGACACAGATATTAATATAAGCTGGTTGCTTTAGTATATTAATATTAATCATACGCCCTGTTACATTCATGAACGAATGGAATATAATTCACAAAATTTTCTAATATAACATAGTTATATAGTTGCGTACTATTTAGTGTGTTGTTAGGCAACTTCATTCAGTGCAGTTCTCAACGAAAATTGTTTCTTAACAAGAACTCTATTAGTCGCGAACTTTAGCCCTGGTAAAAATTTTGCAGCTTTATGATATAAGAGAAAAAAACTGAGGTTAGTTTAAGTTGATCAATCAACCATTGTCAGCATGGAAGCCATTTGTGTTTATTTATTTATTTCAGATATTAAGGTCCCAACACAATAAGGTTATATGGACCATAGAATATAAGTAGAATTATTACAAAAAAAATTATATTAGTGTTATTTTTACAGTTTTTGAAACCAAGGTTTAAATCAGTTTAAATAAATTAATTTCGTTTAGAAATTGTTTAACATTTTCAAAATTTACATCGCTTGAGAGGACTTGAATGTTGTTTATCTTGAATTTTCTTCGTTTTTCACTTAAAACTACGCAGTCATTAAATAAATGCGAAACGCTCATAATTTCACCACAGGTGCACAATGCAATGGAGGCCGACTTTTCTCAATAATATATTTATGTGAAAAATTACAATGCCCAATTTTAAGTCTCGTATATTTAATAAAATCAGTGTTGGATATTCTGGGGCTTTTGAATTTGTGTATTATATTTTTTTTGGATTGCATATAGTTTGGAGTCATTATTACTATTCCAAGAAACTTCCCAGAGATCAAAAATATATTCTGAGATTTGCCGTTTGTAGTCCAAAAATGTTGATCTATGTCAGAATTAGATATAATATTGAAGACAGGTTTTGATAGCAAGTAGCTCAGCAGTGTAGATGGATGAGTAATCATTGATGCGTTTACACATTTCAAGATCAGTACCGAAAATTCCGAAGCCAGCCTTTGCATTAACAGATCCGTCTGTAAAGAAAAGTTTATGATTTGGGTATTTAGTGTTTATGGCTTCCAAAAAAATCTGATTTACTTCTGTAGCGTTCATATTTCTCTTTGACGAATAGGCGAGGGAAAAATCTACGTTTATGTGTATATATGTCCAAGACTCAATACGAGAAAAAGTTCTATTTTCAATGTTGTCAACGTTTATAGGATATTTAGATAACATTTTTTCAAACTCAATAATACCTTTTGCATAAACTGGTAAAAACTTAGGGTTTCTCGATTTAAGGCTAGATATTTTATCGCTGTTTTTGATTTTTTCATATAATGGATGATGTAAAGAATAAACTTTCAGTATATAATTTAATAAATATTTTTGTCTTCTCAGTTGAAGGGAAGGACATGAAGATACTATTTGTAAACTTTTAACTGCACTAGTCTTAAAAGCACCAATTGAAAGTCGAATTCCTGTATTTAAAATTGGATCTAACGTTTTCAGTTTCGAATCATGGGCTGAAGAATAAATTATAGAGGCGTAGTCTATAGTGGGAAGGACAATAGAGCAAAGAATTTTTAGAAGAGGTTGGGGGTCTGAACCATATTGTGAACATCTAAACATTTTAATTATATTAAGCTTTGAGTTTGCTTTTGCCTTTATATTTTTTATGTGCGAACTAAAGCTAAGCTTTTCATCAAATATTACTCCGAGAAACTTACATTCTTTTACAAATGTTATATTTCTACCATTTAGATTAAGAGATACATTGTTTGATATTGGTTTAGACCTAGATGAAAATTTAATTGCTGCAGTTTTTTCTTCATTAAACTGAAATCCACTTTTTCTGTTCCAAATTACTAATTTATTTATAGTCATTTGAATTTTGTTTATAATGGTGCTATCTTTTTTACCCGAACAATACAAAACGAGGTCATCAGCATATAATACTGATTTTACATCTCTATGACAATTATCCAAAATGTCATTAATAGCTAATAAGAAAAGTGTAACGTTTAAAACAGAGCCCTGAGGCACTCCGTTTTCAAGGGGCAAATAATTTGATGTAGTATTCCCTACAGTACAACAAAATTTTCTTTCATGTAAAAAATTTGTCAGCATGGAAGCCATTTGTGTTTCATTGAATGTTGTAGTAATTTGATTTGCCCATTGAACATATCGATTGTTATTTACAAATTAATTAATAATCAAAGTCAACTTGTCTGCTGCAAAACAAAAAAAACTCTTACATCAACGATGATAATTTTTCTTATAAGAACGCCAGGCTGTAGGCAAACTAACATATATATATTTATTTATTTGGGATTTTCCAACTTTACAACATTTCCTCTTTCAAACTTACTTTCATTATAACTTTCATGTTTCCAATTACTTGACCATTGTTCGAAAGGTAATTAAATTGTTTCTGCTTTAGAGCAACACAATTTACTTCCAAGAACCTGTTGTTGCAACATCTGCGCATGCGTAACTTTACATAAGCATTCACATTATTCATTATCACGTGCATTAGCATTTCCATTGTAAATGTTTCGAAAGTTTCGTATTTTTACGGTAAAATACACGGAGTTTCCATATATAGTAACTAGTAATAGCAGTTGTGTAATTGCTGTTGTATAAACGCAATTACAATGTCAGAGTTTTATAGCGTTTTTTGTGAAATTACTGTGGTTTTCATTAACTGCTCTCCGAATTGTCTCCTCGTGAGAGGGGGGAAAACGGTGGCTGCTGTTGGTCAGCAGTAAATTTCAAACGAATATTAAATGCATTTCACAATTAGTATTCCTATTTTTCATATTTCGTAACGAAATCTATTGGAATTATTTGCAATAGTGTTTGTTGGGAGAAAAAAAGTTATAGTTCAAGGAAAAATTGTGGTATGATTTTCTTTAGAGGTTTTTATAACAAAACCGTAACATATGACCGGCACGTTTACTTAACTTATGTCCGATTTCACGGGAGAAAAATAAAGTTTAAATTATACAAAATGAGGCAGCAGCAGCAGCAGCGAAACCAATTAGTTATTGTGGTTGGGAGATATTTATTAAGCAGAAGGTACAAACAAGTCATATTCCTCGCCAAAACTTATTCTGATGTAACAGAAACGAATGTTTATCAGGTATATGGTTTCCTATAGGAAATTTATCTATTAAAATCTACTCTGATACTTCAAAATAAGTGACAGTCTCTTAAATGAATCTAATGCAATAAAAGGAACCATTTTCATCATAGTTTTGCATGCTAATTGTTATAAGAGATACAGGGTGGCGCATCAACTGCACTACAATAATAAATTTAAATAACTTTTTTGCATCAATGTATTGCATTTATTTATATATTTTTATTGTACAGAAAATTCAATTTTATTTTGTATAATTAATTTGTTTTAAAAATGATAGGCCTCATTTGATCTCCATGCTCACTCACGCATATGCGACACCTGATCAGAAAATTATTGAATTCGGGATCGCCTCAATTATTGTTTTAATGGACTGTTTCAATTCAGTCAAATTTCTTGGTTTCGCGTTGTACACCTCTTGCTTGACTTAACCCCATAAGAAAGTTTCCTGCTGTCTGCTTAGGTAATCTTGGGGCTCGGCGGAAAGTGTAGTTTCTGGATATTAATTTATTTGGGAATTTTCGTTGGAGCTCCGCCATAACCGGCGAACCATCTTGCTGGAACTAAATGCTGTTGAAACGAATATGTCTTCGGCGAAGTTCTGGGTAAAAAAACTCCTTCAACATCTTTAAATAACGCTTCCCATTGACAATTGATAGTAACACTTTATATTTGTAAATACTTCAATAATGTTTAAATGTTTTACTCATAAAATATTTCTCTTAATATCTATCGAGTATAGTCAAATATGGTTTACTATACAAAATATCGTATGACTGATATTAATATGATAAATATTATATATATTATGATAGACCAGCTATCAGAAAAAGAGCACGTATGGGTAATAGTATTATAATTAGAAACAAGAGTCGTTCACTTCTAT
The DNA here is from genome assembly GCA_019455685.1 of Philornis downsi. Lineage (NCBI taxonomy): Eukaryota > Metazoa > Arthropoda > Insecta > Diptera > Muscidae > Philornis > Philornis downsi. Next base: position 2,459,037 of record JAHXMU010000129.1, read on the forward strand.
TTCTTTAAACTATTTTATTAATAAAAATGATGATTAATAACGAAATTTTGTACCGATGCATAAATATTAATATTTTTCACATTCTTAATAGGTCGCAGCAAAGCTTTTGAAAAATAAGCATTACTCTTTTGGGCACGTTTGTCAATAATACGCATGATCAATATTAATTCCTGAGCACATGGCGTATGGTTAATGTTAATTGATGCGACATAAAATCAAACGATAAAAAAGCTTTAATTCCTTTCGGTTTCTGATATTCGTAAGGAATTTGTGCACAATGTTGTTGATTCCGATAACCGAATCAATATTATATTAAATTTTTACTCTGATCTATACATCTGAAATGCAACTATGACTAATTTTTAATTCTGATTCATTCAACCAAAACGAAATTGCAACTATGACTAATTTTCAATTCTGATTCATTCAACCAAAACGAAATTGCAAACAATTTTGGATTCGATTTGTTTGTGTTTTATTTAGATGTTTATAAAAACATCTAAACATTAAAAAAAATATATTAAAAAACCGATGATATTTTTAATAAACTAGGCAAATTTCTGAAGTATTTAAAATTTAGAAAAAATGTATCTGAAGTATATTTATCTTTCCCAATTGGGCTTTAGGCCTTCATTCTGACAAGAAATTATGTTCCAACTCTGGTGCAGAATTAGAAACCAAACAAGATAAAATCATAGTTTCTTTTCAGATTGTCGAATCAAAACATCTGCGTATTTCATTATGTTTTGATAGAGAAACCGAATCAATGTGAGTTTTTGTTTACGTTATCCTTAAGCCATGATCATAATAACAATTGCTGGGTCATCGAAATTTGCGAAATTCCATTTCTTTCATCTCTCGTGCATTTTTGTAATACACTTTATTGTATTATATTGTATTAGGGCGCAGCATCTGATTCTGATATCGTCAAAAATTTCAGACTGGCTAAAAACTAAGTTCCAGTAACAGATGCTCGCTGTTTACTTAAGGCTCGTAGATTTAACTTCAGCTACCAACATATGAACGTTCGATCGTGTTACCAGAGAATACTTGTCCGAATGTCAATAAAACTTTCAAAGGTTTCAGGTTATTCCTAAGCAACTAGCATTTAGAGATCGCAAATAAGAACTCCTCCATCCACAAATATCAGTCATTCCATAAATATCAGTTGACTTTAATTCGAAGTTTCAGTTTTGACAGATTTGCTAGCACATCTTGATTAGAAGTCTAATTTAAGATGTGGACATTTTCTTTTTATCTTTCTAAAGTTTCTCCTAAAAATTTCACACAAATTGTAAAATGTTACAAAAGTTAATTTGGTTCATCTGTTAGCAGTACACATGATTAATATTAAAGGACGTGGGGTGATAGTGTTTTTAATAAAATCATTAAAACAAATGAGAAATATTAGTTGAAATGATCGTACATTATTTGATATCTTCAAAATTGATATATACGAAACTACCGGAGACAACCTTTTGTTTTAACCTTCCTATTTTAAGGATGTCAGTTGTCAATAATTTGAAATTGGTGCTTCGCAAGATTTACTAGGTCGTCTTGATAAGATATCTAGTACTGAGCATGAACATTCCTTTATGCCCGCGCAGATTCCTCTGAAAAATCAGTTTGGTTTGTTTTGGTTCATTCATTATGTATGATTATTAATGAAGAACTCGCTTTGGGACGTGTGATTACTTATATTATATACTCGTATATAAAAACGTAATATTAGTTGAAGTGACCGTACGTTAAAAAAAAATGTAATCCTGGGCATGAACTTATTGCTTTATTTATACATGACTCAATTTTACTCTTTAGACGAAGGTGTTTAGATTAATTTTTAAAGGCATTCTATGGGGTGTATGATTATGGATATTACTGCAGAACGTATGGATAATACTAACTGAAATAATCTTACGTTATTCAGTATTTGCAAAGAATTTTCCTTTCCTTTATCTTTTTAATTTTTTTTAATTCAGATTCGAATTCGAATTTATTACATTGTCTTGAAAAGGAATCTTATTCGGGAAAACGACACATGTACGAAGACGATTCCAAAACTAGCCGACCTAACAAAGAAGACACAAAAAAGTTGGAAAAAATGTTCTTCACTTTCAAACATAATCTTCCTTTAGCTCGATGCACTTTTTCCAGCAATATGCAATAGCCTCTATACCCTGTTTCTAAAAAGAACTGTCAAACTCCTTAAAATAGCCATCAACCGCAGACTCCACTTTTTCATTGTTGGCAAACATTTTACTACCGAGTCATTTTTTCAAGTTTGCAAATAGAAAATAATCCGAGGGAACTTTATGTCATTAAGTTTAATCTTCGCTGTAGTGGATGTGTGAACTGGAGTATTATCTTGATGAAACAACACTTTCTTTTTTGACAAATGCGGCCTTTTTTCCATAATTTCATCGCCCGAACCCTGCAATAAATTAACATAATATTCGCCTTTAATGGTTTTTTCTTTCTGAATATAATTATGGTTATTTCAGCAAGCGCGGCACCCATCTTGCGAACAGCTTTCTCATCTTCAAATATCCGGTCAATATATGAAGTGTGGAGTTTTTTTCAAATGCCTATTATTTGTGCTAGCTCACGCACTTTCATCCAATATCATTTTGTGGATTTTCTTAACCGTGTCTGGCGTGGGCACCTCAATTGGTCGACCATTACGGTTTACGTCTTGGCAACTCGTACGGTTTCATTTAAACCTTGCTACCCAATATTTTACAGTCGTAAACAAAGGAACAGACTTCCCCAGAGCAGAATCTAGTTCGGTTTTAATATTGGTTGGATTGAGACCTTTCAAATGGAAATATTGAATTACATATCGGTGATCAAATTTTTCCATGTTCAAAAATTCTCTGATATCGTTTACTTTTGAATTTGAAACTTGAAACATATGTTTTACAAGCTTGCTACTTTTCACCAAAATAATATTTTTCAAACTACTGTCACTAACTATATGTCAGGTCAGCTGGTTTCGGGACCGTCCTCGTAGCTCGTCCAAAAAAATTTAAGAAAACAGAAAGTAGCAAACTTGGGTTTGTAGAGTTAATATTAAATTAGGGTGTAGAAGTAATATTAAAAATTAAAAGCAATTTTTTGGGACGTATGATTATTGGCATCAAAAATAATACAGCGAATGAGTAATATTAAAACTATGAGTGCTCATATTGCTCAGTTATTTGTCATCTTTAAAACGTAATAAGTACAAAATTGTAGAAGGTAAATGACTACTAAGTTACGTTTGCTTACATCTTTTTTTCAATTTATGGGTATCAGTTGATTTTAATTCGAAATTGCGGCTTCGACGGACTTTGAAGAATTCTTGGTAAAGAGTCAAATTTGGGAGTTGGACATTTTTCCTTACCTTTGCGTAGTTCCTCCTAATAACGACGATTTGGTGTTTTTTTTGTTTTGAGATTTCTGCACTTTAATATTTAATAGATATTTTTAATATTTAATAGATTCGAAAACTACAGAGACTAATGAAATTGCGAGTTCAATAGAATTGCTCCTGATAAACGAATTGATTATTGATTATTGACTATTGTTATTATGTTATTATGACATTAAAACGTATGCGTTATATTAATTGAAATGACTGCGCATTATTCAATATCTTTAAAATATGACGGAATCGATAATGTTAAAAACAAGTGAAATTCCGAATTGATGGCATGTGGACATTTTGCTTTACGATTGTGTAGTCTCCCCAAAAAATTGCAAAACAGTCAAAAAGCGTTATATGCCATTAATATTAAAATACTTGCTTTGGGGCGCACGATTATTGATATTACTGACATTAATACGTATGCGTTACATTAATTTAAATGACCGCACATTATTCGATATCTTTAAAATATGACAGATTCGAAAACGTAAGGAACAAATAAAATAGATTTACTAGGATGCCTTAATGCCGAATCTAATTTGGCACGTGCCCATATTCTTTTACCTTCATGTAATTCCTCCTAAAAACTGCAAACCAATTGAAAAACTTTATATACAAATAGACTTGATTTAGGTCGTATGGTTATTGATATTACTGGCATAAAAACGTATACGTAATAGCAGTTGAAATAAACGTATGTTATTCGTTATCTTTAACGTATGATAAATTCAAAATTATCAGAGAAACGGGTTTTAACTTATGTTTACTTCTACTGTTTTCAGTTCCAATTGTGTTTGGAACAAAAACCTTACAAGAACACCTAAACCAGAGAACCTGCGTTTACTTTATATACATATTAATAAAGTCATTAATAATTTTGTTTGCGACTTATTAACTTTTTTATGCTTCAACTATTTTGCTAATAGCCTGAACGTTTATGACGATGACATTGAATTGTGTACACCTTTGAAAAGCACACGATATCTGTGATTCTGTGCCAGTGGGAGAACAGGTAACAAGTTCTTTATCTTCTAACTTATGGGGCATTAGAACATCATCAGAGCGGAACTCCCAAGATCACCCATAGACTGCACAACAAACCAATATTTAAGTTATTGTCGCACAGGAGTAAAGCCATGTGAATTAAACAATTTTGTCTGACAAAAAATAAAATGAAACCATAATCAATGACTATAAATCATAACAACACCTAAAGGGTCATTGTACATTAATTGTATAACTAGTCAGCCAGTCGGGCCAGCGAGCCCGCCGTTGAAGTCTGAATCTTTCAATTGCTTGATCAGTCTGTGATCGTTCAATCTCTAAATAGTCTTAACTGCAGCGTCTACCAGGAGCTGAACAAAACGTTATTCAATTTTAATGGCTAAAACAAAAAGTGAAAAAAACAAAAAACAGCAAACTAGTTGTGCCTGAATACAAATTGCACCTCAGTTTTCATAGTCGGATGGTTCCAACTCAAGCAAAAACTGGACTTTTTGTGTGTGTCGATTTTCTGCTCTTTTATATGAATGGGGAGTGAGTAAATGGGAATATACGAATTGTAATGTTGTTGTTGTTGTTGTTGTTGTTCTCGTGCAGTTTAACAAAATATTGAAATTAATTTTGGTTATTTAAAATTCCTGTCACTTTCATTGGTTATCGATATTTTTGTTTCTGCTCAGTTTCACGAAACGAAAAAGGTTTAGAATTTAAGTAGATTTTACGACAAGCACGTTGGTTTTAGGCCGTTCTGCGTACTTTTGGAAACCATAATAATAATTATGACAATGGTGATCATTATCATCATCTTCGTCATCATTTTGATAATAATGACTATGTTAATGGCGCTGATGACGATGCCTTTGGTTTTTTTTTTATAAAAATATATTTTCATTTGCTTTGCTATGTGTAATTAGAATGTGTCATTTTATGGATTTTGAATTTCCGGTATGAATTGGAAGTTTTAACTTCGAAATGTAAATGAGTTTTAATCGTAAATGTTCAACCAGGGAAACAACCATGGCAAGGGAAACAACCTGGGTGTATCGGGATAAAATAGACAAAAATTCAACTGAAAAAACATGTGGCAAATGGAGGTTTTCATATTTTAAAGTTTTCTTTGGATTACAAAAAATGTACCAAAGGAAGGTAAAGCCCTTTGAATATGAGACCATGATCTGATTTGATGTTCTATAGGTAATTTTGAGGCCCATCCCCAAGTTAAAAAAAATCCGTGATTCTTGTTTTGCAAATTTCATTAACAGGTGTTGTTAGCGCCAAAGAATGAGTGTGGAAAAATTCGGTATATTTTAAAGTATTATAAAGTCAGTATGATGGATATTAATGAAAGCATAGGGTTATCCATTTAGTGGTTTCAAAACCGCCGGTCTGGCTGGTAACTGTTAAATACCTGTCATCTGAAGTGTTATTTATTTAGTGTTTGTCATTTACGAATATGTGATCGCTTGATATCCGAATAACGCGTAAAATTAGTTAAAACTTGCTACAAAAGTGGTGATTCTAAAGGGGCGTTTTTCGTACATTATAAAGTGATTATGGTCGTCATAATTGACTTACCATGCGAGGAATTGGCAAGATTGTAAAGAAATTTTAAGAGACTCGAAGCGTTAAAGATGTGGTCGGGCGTGTGCATCATCGCAATGTACGCACTGCCAATAATATCGTGGCGGATAATCCTAATTTTAATTCGGAGCGCTATGATCGTATAATAACCGGCTTTTTTGCACAGCAATTGAAGATTATGAACTGGGTAATACGTGGTTTCACAACCGATTTTGGCTTTATTGCATGAGAAGATTTCAGATAGCGTAATTTCTCATTCTGGCGACGTCAATTGGCCACAAAGAGTATATAGCCTTTTTTTGGGGGGCTACGTCAAAGATCGTGTTTACGCGGATAAAATTAACATTTGCTAAGTTATCGCCGAGATACCGACCGAAATGTGCGAAAAAGAGGTCGAAAACTACACCAAAAAGATCCACTGCTGCAATTAAACCGGATGCGGTCATTTAAATTTACATTATATTTCGTACATAATGGCAAGGTCCAAGCATTATAATGAAATATAAGTTTCATCGAAATCATAGCTTTATGTGTGTTTTATTTGACTTTACTTTCAAAACCAAAAAATGGATAACCCGGTACTATAGAAAATATGAATAATATTAGAATCACTATAGCCGTATGACAAATATCAAATATTATTGATATTCATAAGTAAAACATACTGGACAAGTAATACAAATTTGGAGAATAAAAACCGGCAGATGTTGTAAACATAAAAAAATATATAGTAAATAAATTTATGTATTCAATGAAAGTGCCAATTATGACTAATTTAACGGGCATTCTAGAAGAACATGTCAAAATTCGTTTGTTTTTTTATGTTTTTCTAAAAATCCGCAAAGGAAAATTAAATATATTAGGGTCGAAATGCGCAGGGTTCATTTTAATAAAACAATGGCTGCTAGCACTCTTTAATATCGAACCATGCTAAATATATGGGCGGACAAGTTGGACGGGGGGGACTATTTTTTCCACTTGTGACACCTGCGGTTCATAGCATCGTGGCTAACTCTATCAACAGATAAATAGCTACATTCAAAACAAACTCTTCTCGTATATATTGCATTGACTTATCTTAATTTGCATAGTGCAGAGGACGACGTATGGATCTATCGCCAGATAAACGCCAGGTAAACGTCTTTCCTCATGTCGATTTAGTCCGCTTTCCCCATGGAAATTTATATTTTTAAGTATTTTCCATGTGTTTGTGTTTACAATTAGGAAGGTCGCTTAAAAGGGTATATGAATTGGAAAGGTTCTTTCTAGTATTTACACTCTACAACAATGAAGCGCTTTTAATTAACGAACAATTTTCAAAATTGTTGAATAAAGTCTGAACATTTGTCATTTCTTCTCTTTGAAGAAGTTTTTTTCATATTGGACCAATTTTACGCATTTTTGATCTTAATCTGCCTATTATTGTGGGATATTTTTCTCAATTTCAGCTTCCCAGCTCAAACGATTTGTCCCCTATAATCATTTAGGATGAGAAATCCTGATTATATGCAAAAAGGATTAACAAAAATTTGTATGACACCCATCATAGAGCGCAGATTGTGATGCGAGCTACAATTTCCTCTCCAGTAGAATGCATAGACATCATTATTTTCATTGCTTACTTTCCTGCTCGTGTTTTAATCAGTGGGTTTGCACCTTCTGTGCTCTATTGAAAAAAATGTTTGATTCCAGGGTTGTACATGGAAAAGCATGCTTCAATTTTTATATTATTAAACCTTCCGTTTTCTAATTTGCCAAGAAATTGGAAAGCCTTTCATATGCCTCTTTTCGGGCTTCAGTTCGAATTCGAGGGACCCATTGTAATGATTTATTCATGTATCTAACCGATGATATTCAAACTTACATCACTAGTGATCATTTGCCGTGTCAATTTTGGATCTTTATCTTAAATTGTCATTTGAAGATTTGGGGCGACCTATGGAAACAAGATTGGGGTCTCCAGAATCGCTTTTATGTAGTCGCAAGGTGTAACGCATGATCTCCATATGTGAAAAACTCTGTGAAGACAGCTACAACTTTAACTCTTGTAAAGTGATATGATAACATTAGTTTTGTTGCTCATTTTTCTTGCTTTATTTTGACCGGCGAATTTGCATTGCCTGAGTTCCATTGAATGTATTACCGATTTGTTTCAGGGTCGTACTTGTAAAATCATTGCTTCAAGTTTGAGATTTTTAAACTGTAAATTTTCTAATTTGTCGGGAAAACATTGAATAAAAGCTTAAAAGCCCCTTTCTGAGTTTTAGTTGAAATTTGAAGAACTCATTGTAGTATTATCTTCTTGTGTCTAATTGATGATATTCAATCTCAGTTTATCATCGATCATTTTCTGCATCTTTGGGAGTTCATTAGCCCATTATCATCAGTTGAAGATTTTGGGCGGCATATCAGAGGTGCGTTGCTTCATAGATAAAAGTAAGGATCTGAAGTCTCCGGAACCGCTTTTGTACAGAATAGCAACGCATGATCGGCATTCCCATTTCGGAAGATTGCGAAGAAATCCAATTTGCGTGCAAAATAAATTTTCCTCACTTTCTATATATTACTGGCAATAACAGCCTTATAAAATCGGTAGAAATAAAGATTTTCCAATATTTCCAATATGATAGCACTAAAACGATATCTAATTTGTGAAAACAGGCTCCAAACTGAAATGCTATTCACATTGCTGGCAAAAAATAGTGTTGGACACTGTGTGTTTTATTCACTCTTAAATGTTTAACTTTTGAAGTGATAAAAAATATTAGGTGACCGACTTTGAAGCACCCAAAATTATGAAACTTGATATCATTTTGCACTTTAATTCTGATGTCTAGAATCCCATTGAAAAAAACTAACTGAAAAACGCCATGTTTTTTTCATTCTATTTTTAACCTTTAGTTGTTAGAACCCATAAATCATGCTAGAATCTTTAATATGCAAATAAAAACCAATAAAAATTGTTAAAAACCCTAACTTGTTTTAAACAATTTATGCAAACAAAAAAAATATATCGGTGAAGTTGCGATTCAAAGTTAAGGAAATATCAAAAATCAATGCAAACCAAACCCCCCACAAAATACAACGTAGACTAGATGGCACTAGAAAAGACTATCCATCTCAATTTTAGTACAAATGCCATGATTAATTAGTAGTTCGTTTAGTGAGAGACAACACAACGGAAGACTTAATTTACATAACGGCCAAATTAAGTGAATCTTTGACCTTATGAATTTATGTTGTTAAATTCAACAAAAATACAAATATTATTTTGTGCTTCAATAGACATTTTCTGAAACGAAAACGAAGTACATCATAGAAAATATTGCATGTCAGCAAAACGTTTTTCCAATTAATCTTAATCTTACGTTCGGATATCATGTGAATGCATTAGAGCAGTGAGTTGACTTGATTATCCAATCGTAATTAATTGATTGTTGTTTTATATAAACAAATTCGAGTCATTTGTTTTATGAAAAATCCCCATTAGTTTTGAAAACTAGAGAAAATTATTATAGGTATGACAGCGTAAAGATCACAACGCTACATGGTTCAATTTGTGTGTAAACCTCGCTCATGTCTACAGAGGCACCTTTTAAAACTTGTAGTTAAAATATGTTTAAATTTACAACGAAATTGTAAAAAAAATGGTGGTTAAACAAAGTTTAAGTTTATTAATGAATCACATAAATGTTTAATGGCTTATTAATAAAGGTGTTCCAAGATTCGCACAATGACAGATCGAATGATTAATGCAGTAATTAAATAATTTCCTGGGCTGCATGGTAGTTGCCTCCGTATTTTTGAAATCTCAAGTACTTCGCATTCATATCTTGCAATATAGGCAGCAAAAATGAATACTTGGAATAGTCGAGTAGTTGGCAAGCCTAGTAAAATCTCCTCAAACTGACGTTCGGAATCGTCTTTGAACTGCAAGCCCCTTTCAGTGATTCTAAAAATTGGAGAAACTTTCCCATATCCAGTTCATGAGATTCAATGGTATATGACTTGTGGGTTAGTACAATTAATCTCCGACAGGTGGCACATGAACCATATTAAAAAATATTTACATTTTAAATAATACAGTGGAAACTTTTCTTGGGGACAAATAAAAATAAAAATAACGCCACCCATAAATTTGCCTCAATTATACTAATTTGTTCAATTAGTAAGCTTTTTTGAGGTGCAAGATCATTATTATTTTTGTGAAGAAGTGGTAAAATTCGGTAAAAAAAAGACATGCCGCGAGGAAAAAGTTTGAGATTACGAAACGCACCTTATATATTATATTATATATATTATACGTTATATATACATATTATACATTATATACATATATTATGTATTATATGCTATATGTTATGTATTATATATTATTTATTATATGTTATGTATTATATATTATATATTATACGTTATATATTATATATTATATATTGTATATTATATATTATGTATTATATATTATATATTACATATTATATATTATATATTATATATTATATATTATATATTATATTATTAAATTGAACGTAATAACGTATATTTGAAAAATTTGGGTCGGGAATGTTCTGAACTGTTTCTGTATAAATGTATATCGAAGAGGACGTATAATAATATTATTTTATATATCATGTACACGTATGAATAATATATATTAAAAGATACTTAGCAGCGTTATTTTTCTGCTTTCCGTTAAACCCCATTGCTGCATTCGTTATTATCGTTACTATCACTTAAATGCGCTTAAAATCACTGCTTATGACAAACTTTGCCCTGTGACACCCACAGCCGTGCAAAAACATCATTCGCTTTTATTATTATAGACATTGAAAAAATTATTAGCCTTTATTTTTAAAAATTTCAATATTCGTAAACTATGAATATAAAGTTGTTCAATAAGGACTATCCCTCTTGAATAGTTTCAGAAATTGATAAATTAATTAAAAATAATATATTTAATTGAGCAATTGCCTATTTGAACAATTTTGGGCCCCGGAACATTTTGTATTTCGAATTTCTATGATTAATAGTAGATTTTCTGAAGGACGTATGATTAATGTTATTGCATAGAACAATACGTATGAATAATATTAATTACAATGGAATCAAGGAATGATTGGGTAAAAGATATTCAGAATTACAAAGCTTACATTTAGCGTTGTTTTTTCCCCTGTCAGTTAAAATTATTGATGCATTCATTACAAAACTGTTGAACAGTCCCATTCTATACTTAGAAATGCGCATTGAATACGATCAACTGTCCTCTGTGCCATGTAAGATAACCATTTATTTTTATTATTACTTTTTCGGCTATTTTTAGTTAAATTTATTCTTAAATCATTTAATGCCCCTGAAATATGAAGGCAAAATTCTATAATTAGGATTATCCCTATTTGAATAATTTCTGGCGAGAAACTTTCTTGATTTCTTCTTTACCTGAAGTTCAATGCACCGAATTTGATTGTGACTGTGACCACGCAAAATTTAACCTTTTCTCTGTGCACTTAAGTGAGCTTAACATACACTGAAGGTGAAACAAGATCTCAGAAAATTCATTGGCGGGCAAGATCAGGGCTACCATTAAATGTTTCAGCAGCGAACAAAAAACAAAAACACAGAGAATGGGGATGACTTTCTTTGTTCACACGGGCAGTCATCAATCCACCATAAAACGGAATGTTAACCCAACGCAGTTTATATGAAATCGCGAAGGCAAGCAAGCAAGCGAAGGCTGTAGGAACTTCGCCTTATTGAGCAATAAACTCTGATAATTATGGTCATGGCCGAGAGGAGACCCCCTCAGCGGTTTATTTCTTTGACACAAACGTTAGTGGAACTAATTGCAAGTTTGTGTTGTACGGCGACCCAATGAATTAATGAATTCCAAAAATTATTAAATAAACTGTTGTCTCTCTTGTGGACCATTTGGTATTTCCTTATTTCACAAAAAAATGTCCGCTTGTTGTCAGTTTATATGGGTGACGATTTTTTTTTTTTCAGCTCCAAATCAACAAAAACTCAAGCAATGTTTTACGTAGTCAGTAAAACAAACAAGCAGACAGGGTTCGAGATCACAAAAAAAAAAAAAATCAGATTCAATTTATGTTCATCATGAGTATAACTGGTTAATATCAAAGGCTCTTCTCTAATAATCAGTTGAGGCAAATTTTATAATAGGTTTCATATTTCTTAATAAAATTGATTAATCCCAAACCCTACACACTTTGCATTCATTGTCATAAGAAGATCATGCAAACCAACAACTCAGTGTGTTAATTCTATGTCGATTCATATCTTTTCCTTCTAAAATTTGCTACCAATCCCCTTCTGTCCCCTTTCCCCACTTAATGCCTGTATGTGATATTGAATGCTTTACACTAATAATAAATATATTCACACATTTTTTCGTAATGAAGTTAGTGAGTCAGTCCGTCGCTCAGGTTTGTGGTGGCGTTGTCGTATGAGCTGTCACTAAAATCTGCCTGAATAATTATCTCTTTGTTTTGGGTTTTTATAACGCTTAAAAATTGCGCAGAAAGTGTTAATTAAAAGGAAATGCCGGTTAAGTTTAATTTAAAAGTTCTGTACAGAAATTTCAAAATTGTATATAGAAATTTTATTATGTGAGATTTTAGCGCTTGATGCCAATGCTACGTTTGACTGTATTCCGATCATAAATCTTTAACTCTTTAACAAAACATCAAGCTGTCCTACTATACATTTTGTTTATGCTTTTTCCACGTCTGAAAGGACTTTCTTGACGTAACGCATCGGTCAAATTGAAAATGTGTCTTCCAGTATAAATTGCTCCATGAAACTGGGTACTCCGGGGATTATGTATTTTGATATAGATTATTTCTATGGAAAGTGTTTTACAGATATTTCCTCTAGAAAACTTGTCTTCCAACGAATTTTTCACCTTGAAAAATGGTCTTCTAAAACATTTTTCTCCACGAAAAAGTGTCCTGTGTCCAATATACTTTTCTATGAGAAATTATATCTACCGAGACAAATTTCTCTATGAAAATTTGCGTTTTCATACAATTTTCTATATGAAGAGTACATTACACGTACATTTTTATCTAAAGTGTCTTCTGAGAAATTTTCATTATGAAACAGTATCATTATGAAACAGTATCATTTGTGTTCCAAGTTACTTCCCTATATTTTCGACTATTTCCAAAATCATTTCTCTATGAAAATTTGTCTTGAAAATGCTTTGCAAGCCAATTTATCTCATAGGGGATAAAGTTTGGGCTTCTCATTTCTTGTATAGAAAATGTCTATCACGACAATTTTCTATGTGCTAAATGTCTTTTTAGACAATTTTCTATGTAGAAAATGTCTCTCCAGACAGTTTTCTATGTAGACAATGTCTGCCCAGACGACCACCTATGTGGGAAAATGTTTTTCCAGATAATTTTCTACGTGGAGAATGTCTTTCAGACAATTTTCTATGTAGAAAATGTCTTTATCTCTCCAGATAATTTTCTACATAGAAGATATCATTCCAGATAATTTTCTATATAGAAAATATCTCTCCAGACAATTCTCTATATATAAAATGTTTCTTCAGACAACTTTCTGTGTAGAAAATATCTCTCCAGACAATTTCTATACACAAAATATCTCACCAGAAAATTTTCTATATAGAAAATATCTTTACAGACAATTTTCTACATGGAAGATATCACTCCAGACAATTTTCTATATAGAAAATATCTCACCAGACAATTTTCTATGTAGAATATATCTCTTCAGACAATTTTCTATATATGAAATGTCTCTTCAGACAACTTTCTATATAAAATGAGTTTCTCCTAACTATTTTCTATAAAGAAAATGTCTCTCCAGACAATTTTCTATAAAGAAAATAATAGAATAATGGAATATCCTTTATAAATAAACTATCTATGTAGGAAGCCCTTCTCCAGATAATTTTCTGTATACAAAATGTATCTTCTGTACACAAAATGCCAATTTCTTGTATAGAAAATGTTCGATTTTGCGAAGCTTTTTTTCTAATAAATTGGCTTCTTAAGAAACTTGGTGTTTTACTGGTACGCGATTGCAACGTATAACAGTGTAATGCAGTTACTCGTACAACTACAACTATCTATTGATGAGGGGCTTCACTGTATATTGATTTCTTCATATCTTTCCTCTATGGATATAATCGTTTGCGTCTTTTCCTTTTAAATGCTCAAAATTTCCTTTGTCAGCAATTCCAATAAATTTGGTTTCTTAAACAAATTTGTTGTTTAACTGGTGTGGTGTGCAGCATTTAATAATGTAATGCAATAGTTAGTACGTCACTAACTACTGCAACTTCACTATATATTGATTTGCCCATATCTTTCGTCATATTTCTTCTTCAGAATGACTTCGATTCTTCCTAATACCAAGAAAAGCATCTACAAAAGCAATCGTTTTGTTATATTTTCCTCTTAAGTACTTTCAACTTAATTTGCTTTGTTGAAAAAATTTTTAGTTTCACTGGTATACAATTGCAAAGCTTAATAATTCAATGCAACAAATAGTTAGTTAGTTATTATTGCATTGTAATCGTTAACCTATTCTTATGAATTCTGTGATTTTTAATAATTAAATTAAATTGCACACATCGTTTATGCATAATCTCTTATGATTTCATAATCCAACTGTTTAGTCAACTGGGAATGCAACGTGAAACCAAATGAGATCCCTGGTGGGTGTTTTAGCATGACTCGCTTTAAAATTCCATAGAATCTTTCCTGAGTTGTTAACAAAATTAATGAATTTACCCACTTTATTGTTATTAGCCGCTAGCCTTATTAGGGTGTTTACAAGTCGAAACACAAACCATTGTTATTTTCTTCAGCACAAAACCGAAAGTGTCATCCAAACGACCGGAAACCGGTAAGAGTATGCCATAAACTGATAAAATATTACACTTCTTCCCGAAAATAAGCCCAAAATGGCTTGCATCTTGTTTAAATAACAAAACAGAAAAACAGTAGGCGTTTTGTTATTTAGCCATTCGTCGTAAAACATTCATTGATTGACATTTTGGGGTGGTCAGAACAAAACAAAAGAAATGACTTCACACACAAGTTTGTTTCTTAAGTCTTTTGTTAGCTCTCACTCTCACCCTTTGTGATGAGCCTCTTTTATAGCAGCCTTTGCAAATGGTACTGATGCTACCCTCTCACTTTATCTCACATAGGCACCTCTATACTCTCGATTTGCAAACAGATAAACATTTATTAAAAATTATTTAAATTTAATCATGTTCGCAGTTCTTATGAACTTGTACGGCATCTCAGAACACAAGTAAAGCGTGAGAGAGAGAGAGTGAGAGGGAGAGAAATCGCTCGGGTGGCCGATTTGCGCGGGTTTTTTTTACGCCGTAACTTGCACGTCAATTTGGTAGTTGATTGTTACGCTACAGCTATTTCAAGATAATTTAACAACTCACGCACGTAAATTTTCCTCTGCAGAAAGAGAGAGAGAGAGAGTGTAACACAGATAAATCTGAACAGTAGTATCAAAACAAACAAAATAAATTGGTATTCTAAAATTAACTAACATAAAATTTGGTCTTAGACAAAATTGTCTATGAGAAATTTTGTGTCAGACGTAATCTGATAGAAAAAATGATGCTCAAGTAAATGTTTCCTATACGAAAGTTTATCTCAGATAAACTTTCTATACGATGTTTTGTCGCAGATAACATTTTCTATACAAAATTTTACCCCAAACAAAATTTTGTATACGATATTTTGTCCCAGATAAAATTTTTGAAATGAAATTCTGTACCAAACAAAAGTGTGACAAAATTTTCTATACGGACGAAATTTTTTATACGAAAATGTTTCTCAGACGAAATTTCCTATGCAAAAATGCGTCTCACACGAAATTTTCTACGCGAAAATGTGTCTCAGACGACATTTTCTACGCGGA
>JAHXMU010000129.1:2479970-2512202 GCA_019455685.1 Philornis downsi
ATGCGAAAATGTGTCTCAGACGACATTTTCAATGCGAAAATGTGTCTCAGACGACATTTTCAATGCGAAAATGTGTCTCAGACGACATTTTCAATGCGAAAATGTGTCTCAGACGACATTTTCAATGCGAAAATGTGTCTCAGACGACATTTTCCATGCAAAAGTGTGTCTCAGACGACATTTTCTATCCGAAAATCACCTTTTTCTTGCTAATTTCTTAACATAAGCTTAACATTGGGTTTAACAGTGTTACTACTTTGCTGAAAAAATGTTTTGTAAATATATTGTTTTATTTTCTATAAAATTGTTAATTTTTAATTTGGTAGGAAAATTTTGGTTTATGAGTGAGTTTATTCAACCATTTACTTTTTCTTGTATGTTAACATTTGCGTTTTAACTGCTGTTAGTCACTTACATGGTGTAGTAGCAGATGTCCGTCCGTCGTTTCTTCCATCTGCGTCTGCTTGTTTGACTGTCTGTATGCCTGTCTTTCTCACGGTCTTTCCTTCTTTGGCAACGAGATCAATGAATATACCTCGAACAAGTAGTCGCACATTCGAACAGGTATACCGATCACCGTAGGCCCGTTTGGGAGAGCGCCAACGTGCGAGAGGAGAACAACGCGTTAATTGCTTGTGCAAAACACAATTTAAGCCACACAACGCTGGAAATTTTGCCTTTTTGGAGAGACTGGTGCTGGTGTTTTGTCATTTCGTATATAGAAACTTGATGTTTTTATCAGTTGTCATTTAAAAACAAATGCGAGTTTTGAATCTTGATTCATTTACGTTCATACAGTCGAAGTGTTGAGAAGTGTTCTGAGAACAACTCGGTGAAACGCGCATTCTCAACGCGGCAACGCCACAACAAATATAAAGACGTGTTTGTTAAACGGAAATCATTCACCAAATTGTGAATGAAATCGCAACGAATTTAATTGAATTGAATAGTGTAACGCGCATAAAGACTTAAAACTTCAACGAAAAATCATAGACAAGAAAAAAAAATTGAAAAGTAATATTAAAAAATTTAACATTTTTAAACAAAAGTGGAAATTTTGTTTTTTTTTTTTTTTTGTTCATTAAAAAAAGGAAAACCGAACTTTACCCAATAAAGGAGCAAACCAGATTTTTGTTTCGTTTCGCGATTGTGATTGATTAATTACATGCGATTTGTAATTGAAGTTGAACAAGTTTCTTTATAAAGAGTGCAAGTATTTTGTAATCGAAACTCACAGCCTGCAAGTCCAAAATGCACTTCGTCGTATGCGTATGAAAACTTAAATCACGAAAGCCATTTGCAATTTTCACCACCCCTTACCTTAGTAAATTGATAAGAAAATACGGTCAATATGCCTTCATTGTATGTGTTCGAACATTTAATTTGCGCTGGACAAAATGAAGCTGTCGATCAAAAACAAAAATCTGAGCAAAAATTGCAAACCAAAGATACATCTATGAAATTTTGTCACAACTTGTTGAAAGCTACAAAAAAGTTGCTAAACTAAAACGTGAAAAAAACGCACCAAAAGCAGTAAAAAAATTTATGAAATCTTTAAGTAAATAATAAAAAACTACAAAAAAAAAAAAAAACGATACAAAAAGTTTGTTGCTAAAGCTCTGTTAACTTTACCACTAACTGTTAAGCAGACTTTTAATATTAAAACACAATTTATGTGATCATCGCTTAATAAAAAATACAAACAAATGTAAAAAAAATCATTGAACTAATAAAAATTAGTTCATTGAATTTAACGTTAAAGTAATAACAAAAGTGGAAATTGTTAAAATAATTCAATTCTGTTTAGTACAGTATTAACATTTTTTTCGGAAACTTTAAACAAAAGAGAGTTAAGAGTTTTAAGCATTAAAGAAATCCTAAAATTAAATTTATTGGAAACTACTAAAAGCAAAGGAGTATTCGCTGTAACTAACAGAAGTCTGTTAAAATTCCTGTCAGCGGAATTTATAAACAACGGTCACGGAACGAAACAAAATTCTCCGGAAAACTGTGAAAACCCAATTTTTCTTGCTGTAAATAAAATGTAATTTAAGCCGTCATAAAATTAAAAATAAATATAAAACTCTGTTAACTGCAATGTTAGACCGTAACTTGGGCGTAAATTTCATTGTACTGATATTTAAACATTGAAAATTCATAAAAAAGTAACTTAAATGCTTGCTCTGTTAAAACCATACAATTCTGTTAAACTTAATGTTTAATCTATAGCTTTAAACTTAAAATAGAAAAAAGTATTTTGATTTACGCGAGCTTAAAAAATGACAAAAAACGTTTGAGAATAATTTTCTTTGCTAATTATTGAAAATCCTGTTAAATATAGAAAATTCTGTTAATAACATATGTACAGTGTCCGCATCGCTGTTAAACACGTTTGCTGAACATAAACGCTGTCATAATCTTTGATTAAAACTGTTAATTTCACTGCCTTTTTAAAGTAATAATAAAAGAAAATTAAAATCTTATACTGTTGCAGCCATAAATCTGTTAAATCCGCTGATAAAAATACTGTTAACGCAATTTTGATTTACAGTTGATTTCACTTTAAAATCATGTTAAAACTTTGTCTAAATCGTCAGTTTGTTAAAAATAGCTAAATTCCTCGTACAAAGTCCCAAGTTTAATCTTGCGGTAGTTGATCTAATTTGTCGCAATCCGGGTTAACTAAACTCATATCAAATAGAACGTGAAGTTTACTTAATCTCGTAGGAAAGTTTAAGTTTAACAAAATTCGAGCCTTCGTTTTAAAGTATATTTTTGATCACAGTTAATTAATTTAAAGTTTAACACATCTGAAATTTAACCAAGCCAAAGTTTAATGTGTAACAAATTAAACTAATCTTGCTTCTCATATAACAGAAATCCAACAAATCTGTACATTATTAAAACTTTGCCATAGAAAAACTTGGAGTTTGGCAAAAGTAAAGTTTACCAAAGCTGAAATTAAGAGTTTAAATACAAAGAAGAAGAAGGAAGAAGAGATTAAAAAATTTGGAGTCACAAATTAACTGAAGTTCTTTAAACCAGAAAATAGACTTAAAGAAAGTTCAATAAACCGGAACTTCAACAACGCTGAGGGTCAATAAAACTGGAGCTAAACATAACGAGAACTGGAGTAAATTACTTTCGCCCACGAGACAAGTTAATCGAGACTTCAGCAATCCTGAGTTTCAACGAAATTGGAGTTTAACAAAATTAAGTTTAATATAACTAAAGTCTACAGACCATTGGAAATGGAGGTTTGACTCAAGTAACATTTGTTAAACCGAACTTGCCTGAAATATTTCGAATTTGAAAGTAGGATTTAATAAAGCCAAAGTTTAACAAAAAGGAAGCTGAACTTACTATGAAACAAAGTACACTAAAGTTCCACAGCTCGTTGAAAGTTTGTTAAAAAAAACAACGAAACTTAAAGCTCACAAGAAAACTGCGAAAAGAAGGCTCAACTTACTTCATCTTAGCCGCTAAGTTTTATACTCTAAGAAAACTAGTCAGTCAGCACCAGGAAAACAAAACTTTAAACATCACCCCAAAACTCACAATAACTACCTGCGCCTCAAAATGCTCTTCAATAAGTACTTGGTGAAGATATCTAATGCTGTTCAGCATAAAAATAAGGAAAATCTTAAAAACACTACCGTCGCCGACTCGAACAACTCCACCTCAACACCGATTCCCACGCCATGCAACAACAATCATCGAAATTCCAGAAATTTGGAATATGAAAGAGCCATAGCTGCCTCTTATGCCTGCTCCGGGTCGACGCCTAAAAAGAAGAAACACAAAATCAATGTACACAATACGAATAATACCAAAACTTGTCTCACTACCGATGAGTTGGCCATTATCATTAAGGGTGGAGCGACAAAACGCCATACATTAAAGGAAAGTCATCACAATATTTATACCTGCCCTCCAGCTCCCTTGAGAGAGACAAAAAGTTCTTTAACTTTAAACTTGTCTACCTCACCTTCATCGGGCATATATTCGAATGGCGGCTCATCTTCATATGCCTCAACGCCCACATCAATACTAGCGCCGTCGTCATCGGCGTCGTCATCTTCATCGTCCTCCAGATCCTCGACTGAGTCATTGAATTCTTCGTCGGCCGGGGATACGCCCTACTCATCGAATGTCTCGACACCCAACTCATTACCGACCGGTAATCCAGTGTGGCCAGTGTCGGCAAGACTGCATTTGCCCCCCGATTTGGCAGCGTTAAGGATCAGAATGTGGATATTTCCGTGGGTATTTTTTTGTGAATTTATTATATATAGTTTATAATGAATTGTTAGATATCGTGGGCAATTTTTTGCTAACCACTATTAAACTATTTACAATCACGTTTTTCGAACACCAGTCATCTACAGAGACTAGAATAGAAACTAATATCTACTTTGCGCTGCACGTAGAAAAGAATTTCAAATGCTTCAGTCTTCTGCTCTCCTGCAACTTGTAGCGCGAAATTTGGAGAGTTTTGTCAAATCTTTTTTTTCTTCTTTGTTTCCGCGTCACCTTTGAGTTGATTGTCCTTTCAAGACCTTTCATGTTGGAGTATTTTGGTCCAGACAATTCAATGTCTGCATTTTAATGTGCTTGACTTCCTTGATGTCGACATAAAAGTTAGGCTCTGTTAACGATGATGGGTACAAGCGGAGAATATTCCTCTAGTAATGCCAATGGTAAGTGGTATACATTATTTATAGGCCTTTTTCTGTTATATTACAGGCTAATTGCATAGGTTCTTTAACAGATTCGTATCTTTTATTCCTCAGACTTCTGTCTTCTAGTTAACGCACTCTGGTCTTACATCCAAAATATCTATTTTAGTTATATAATAACAGATGATCTTTATCCTTACATTAACTGACACTAATACTTCACCAGGTCTGTTTTTTTTAATAAATGTTGGTTTTTAGTTAGCAGACTCTGGGGGGTATTTTCCCGAAAGTTGTCACTATCACTAGAAAGATAACCTGTTCTATGGACAAGTTCAGAGATGAACTGAAAGTTGACTTCAAACCGGTTTTACTTGCTTACTTGTTTAGAAAGAAATTTTCGTCTGTTAGGGGATGCGCGTGGAAACGAATTTCAAGCGCTTCGGCATTTTTCAGAAATCTGTTTCTTCCAAGAGCGCTTGCCCACTTAGGCATCAGTATACAGCTCTTAATTCTTATGAATGTTTTTCACTTGAATATTTCCAGGACAACCGCTACACAAAGTTATAGTTGTCAAAGTTCACGTAACATTCCAAACGACTAGAATCGTTAGTCTCCGCAACAAATAAAATGACTTTGTCGTCGTTTACCACCAAACCCATTTTTATTGATTCTTCTCCAATGCTTGAGCAGGCCGCAGTAACATTTTGTTATTTTTGACCAATGTTGCCTTTGCCATCAATATACGCCAGCAACATGTGGCTGTTAATCGGCCAGTCATGTTTTGTGCAGTGTTCCCCATAATCGTCCAAACCGCACGATATGCTGGCGCCCTACCTAAATCCTTCTGTGGTGTAAAATGGTTCAGCATGATTTTTGTTTATTTTCACTTAAGGGTCGTCCAGGGTCAAGTCATTTGGAAACAGACAGTTTTATAGTTGTCGACAAAAAGGTTGTATAAGTATCTTTATTGATCCTTCTATGAAATTTCTCGTGGTAGCAATGATCTTAACTTTAAGTTCGCAAAGATGAACATTTGAATGGATCAGATGTCACTAGTCAATTGTCGATGTATCAGATATAAAACCGCACTGATAGGGCCCAATGGTACCGGTTAGAAAAAGTTTTGGTTTTCCACAAATGTACTCGACAGAAACTTCTAAACAATGAGGTAAAGACTTATACCATGAAAGTTAGTACGTGCACCTGCATCACCCTTTTTCAACACAGGACAAAATAAGCTTAGATTCCCATCACCGAACATGCATTCGTTTAATCGATCTTAAACAACAACTGTAGATCATCGGCACCAGCAGCTCTATTGTTCTTAAGCCGTGCTATTGCCATGGCGAACACGTTTGGGTATAGTAGTGCGTCATTGTTATGCAAATGCCGATAATTGGTGTGATTCCTTCACTTATGCTGCCTTCCAGAAATCTGCCAGTTTGTAGAAAAATTCTCCCCATAGGGAGATTATCGAAAATAGTCATTGATCATTATTAGTCTATTTTCTTTATTATGTTAAAATATTGTTTTTGTTTTTTTGTGTGTTTTATTATGTTTTAATTGGCAAACGGTTGTTTGCGTTAGAGTTGTGATAACACATCAAGCCATTGGCTGAGTTTGAAGTTTATTTTTGCCGTCAAAAGAAATTAGTCGTCATAAGATTTTCGTTTTTTATTGCATAAAAAAATGATCGAAGTGCCATGAAATATTGATCCTTAATTTAGCTGATTTGATATGAGGATTTGGCACCCTAATAAGTCTTTATATGCTTCGTATAAACATTGACAAGAACCAGTGATACTTTCTACGATAGCAAATTTGACATCCGACAAATAGTGCTGCTTACTTTTCTGCATATGGTAACCTTAACGTGTTTATCTGCCTATTTAATTTCAGGTTCCACAATGTTCACATCTTTACGGTGCAAAATAGTAACGCGAGATAGATTGGACTACTCCTGCACAAGAGCAAGGTGCTGGATCGGTATCTATCCCGGGAGTTTCTAACCGCTGTGTTAGTTCTACTAAACAAAAGGGTCACTGTTTGGATTGTTTTCGGAATTTTCAACACAGTTAGGAAACACTTTTGGGTTGTAGTTGCAAAAGATTTGTTTTTTAGATAACAAATGTTTGGACTATTTTCGGAATTTTCAAGACAGTTAGGAAACAATTTTGGGTTGCAGTTGCAAAAGATTTGCATTTTAAATAACTTAAAACTTTGCTGTCCCTAATTGGTTATTTAACGATTTTAAAGCCAATGAATATTTATAGTTTGAGACCAATTTTTTAACTATATTATTGTTGCTTTTGCTTTTGGGCTTTCTTTTCTGGCTGAGTGGTCAATCTTTCATGCGCTAGTTTAAAAACTTTTTTGAATTTCATTAAACTGTTTATTCGTTCACAAAATATTGAATTCTATTATGGAAATATTAAAAATAAAAATTTTCCAAAAATGTCTTCTTTTAAGACGTCCATTATCTAGTGAGAAGACAGTGCTTTGTATTGTTGTCAAGTATTCCACATTTGTTTCTTTCTTCGCTGAAATATATTAAGAAATAAGCGTGTTAATTGAAATGTTTAATTTAATGGTAAATAAAAACCAACGTTTGGTTAAGCGGACGGATCACATAGACTGACGGCAGACAGTCAGTTTGACAGACACCTAAACACCCCCAAATTTCTGTCATTTACCATCACATTCCTTGTTATTGTTTTTGTTCCGAGTGACACGAGAATTGACAGTGAATAAAATACAACTTTACGAAATGTTTATTTTATGACAAGTAGATGGTTTTTTATTTAAACTTTGCATTAATTTTCTTTGCCGAAAGTCACATGTTTATTTGCATTCCATATTTTTTTGCCGGCTCGACTCGTAAAATGATTTTGTTCGCTTCATATTTGAAATTGTTGTCGGTGACTCTTGTATGTGATTTTTCTTTTTCAAATTTGATCAAGTTATGTTAATTTCTAGATTAAATAGAAAATGGTATTTAAACACTATTTGCTAATTGAGAATGTCAATAATTCGACATAATACAATGAATAGAAGTTGTTGAAATTCTAAATTAGACAAAGAATTCGTCAAATAATTATTTTGGGAAATGAAATATCAGTTAATATATGATGAAGTCGTATGGATTTTTAGACAGTTCGTATTAAAATACCAGAGATGTTTCTGGGCTAATTGCATATAAAACCCTTAGTAATGTAAGATGCATGGCATAATGTCTGTACAAGAGCAAGTTGTTGGATAAGTTTCTGCCTGTTGGGTCAAACCACTCTCATTTTTTTTTTATAAATGTATACATGCTGTTAATTGTCGGTATGCTCTATTCATCCAATTGCCGTGAAACTTGGTCATATTTTTATCTGCTTAACAGTGACGGTTTCTAAAATAGTATAATTATCATACGATAGATGGCAATGCAGTCGTTTTTACATACAAACATCACAATGTGTATCTAATTCCGTTTAAGCCTTCATATTGTAAGAAACTATCTCATATACGAGTACCATTAATGTGGCGGAAGGGATTTTTTTTTTTTTGCTTTGCTTTATGTAAAGTGTCTTCCACTTTAATTTGTTAATTTGTTTTTGTGAATTGCTTAATGATGTTAATGATGTTTGACTTAACAGATCTCAAGAACCTTCCTGCAATTTCAAATCATTAGTTGAAATAACTCACTGAGCTGTAGAGAATTCATAATTGCTATTTGTAAAAGTAAATACATTAAAGCCTTTGTATATAAATAAATGTTGTATATAAGCATTCGTACATATTCTAGCTTATATTGAACACAAAAAAAAAAAAAAAAAAAAAAATACAAAACAAAATACGTGACTTCCTACCTACTTGGAATTATTCGCGCTCAATATTAAATTTACTATTCCAATACATTACAGGCAGTTCAGTTTTTCAAATTTTAATCTGTAGTATTTTTTACAATTTTGTCGGTTTTTGTTCATATGAGTATCAGATCCCCCTTATTGGAAAGTTACGACAAAAAAAGTGTTAATTTTCGTTCCTTGCTGTTGTCTAAATTATAAACGTTTTTAACTCGTGTTTAACTGATTGTTTCCATTCATATCGCCATATTAACTGATGATCTGTTTTGTGAGAAAAGGAACAAACAAGTTTGTTGCACTTGACTTATTCGTCTTGGCTTTTTAATATTACACAAACTAAAAAACAAACCTTTCTTCACATTATGTGTTGCTGACATTTTTGAAGCCCTGTATCTGCGTCACCGTCTCTTCCGCTCAATGTCGGTATGGTGTGAGCATTTGAACGATACTCTGACAAAACTGATGTTTAGGGTAAAAAGTAGCGGCGTAGAACGCACTCGCCAAGAATTCCGACAGGAAATAAAGTGGAGAAAAGAGCAAGGTATTGATAGGTCTCTGTCAGGCATGTCAAACAATTGGTTTTTGACAGGTAGTCCAAAAACTTTAAACTTTATTGAAAATGTAGTTTTGCTAATTAGTGTCTGAGTGTTCAGCATAAGCTCTTATTCCATTATTCTAATTGCCATGAAATTGTGGCAAGTTTTTGAAAAGGTCCTTTGAAAAGAGCAAGATATCGATAGATTTCTAATAGATAGGCCAAACAACTCTTACTTCTTTATAGATATATTCATGCTGATGTGTGTTCCCTATAAACTCTCACCCTATTGGTCCGATTGCTATGAAACTTTGGGTATTTTTTCTATTTGTTAGTGATGGTTTCTAGAATGCACCGTTTTATTTTGTTTAAAATTAGTCTACCGCTTTAGGCAGACGATGTAGGCAAAGAAAGGGTTTTTTATATATTTAAGATAATGTTAGTACAATTAGTGTACGGCAAGTAAGCCGTACGTTTGCATGTTCTGTATAATTTATTTGATATGAAAGGAGGCTCGACCGGTTGTTTCTAAATAGAATGAGCAAACAAAAACTACTCGCATTCGGGGCCCAAGCAACTACAACAGGCACGATAAGTTGCATACATTAATCGTCGCAAAGCAATTATAAATTAAAGAGAACTAGTTCCCTTGCACACTTTTAAGGGGTAATGAAGAATTTCCCCCATTTAAGGAGCTTACACACATTCTATTTTTGGGCTCATTGAACAGGACCTTCTGCTTAGCGACGACTCCAAACGTCAGTTTGAGAACCCCCTTGATTAGATTTATCGATTAGTTGATTACTCCAAGTGTTCGCCAGACAGATCGAGGTGACAACCGCTTAAAGAAAAATTTGATGGATGCATCGATATTCGAACTCAAGGTCATATGCGAAAAGCACATGATCTGGAAAAGTTATATTAACAAACGATAGATGTCGTCTCAGACACCAATTAAAATCGGTCAAATTCTTTTACAAAAAATGCTGGTTAAAGCATCTTTAGTTGAAAGAACTTTTTCGTAACTTATAGGTAGATATGAAAAACAACCAGTACTGTTTAAGAAACTTTGATAAACAAATATGACAAAATAACAATATTTTCCGTCAACAACATATAATATATATGTATGTGTACATATGTACGAGTCGTAAGTTACTAAAGTTACTACTATCTAGTTTTTTTCTTTTTTGATGGCAAATAAAACGCTTCAAATATGACGTATATGTATTACCTAACATTTTCATTCAGACATCGCGTTGTGATAATAATACATAATTTTGAAATTAGTGCAAATGTGTGGTTTTCAGTTCTCCCCACATGCAGGTCTCTCTTCATGATCTCTTGAAATTTAAGTCACCCTCATCATCATCATCGTCATCATCGTCTGCGGTCATTTTGTAATTTCATTTTGTGCTGTTATTTAAATTAGTGTAATAACGGTCGCAACTGCTATTCTTAAAACAACGACGTCAAAGTTTCAAAAGCTCGAGTTTATTTTTTACATTTCAATTAAATTATTACCAAAGTAACCGTTATTACAAATATTTGCTTACACTTTTTACCCAAATTTTGTACAAATAAATATTGGCTGACGTTATCGTCCAGTGTTTTTTTTTTTGTTTATAAATAAATATTTTACATTTTCACTTAACGTTAACTGTAAATTTAAATTTGGACAAACGGGGTGAACAGTAAGGATTTGGTGCAGTAAACATCTCCTCTTTGACAATTAGCAAGACATGTTTTAAATAACTTGATTTTGGTAAATCTCTCCTCTCTCTCTCTCTTTCTCTTTAGTTATTACTTGTATTTTCTTTAACAAAACTTAGTTATGTCATTAGCATACACTTACAAAGATCTATTTATTCTTTGCTCTCAATTGAAACTTCAATGCCTTGGCCTCATTTGCTTCTACATACAAGTCATTTCATGGTTTTATGAGATTCTAATTTTTTTTGGTTTTTAATTTCGAGATTTTATGCTTATGTACAAAATCGATAATCATTTTTAAACAAAATGCTTAACTATTTGTGCTTAGTTTCTACTCTCTGTGTGTTACTGTCGACGTTTATTTAGTTCCAAAGTTGAAATGCATTTTCTAGTTCAATCAAATTCAATTTACAAATATTTGTAAATAAATACAAATCGATTTGTGAGAAGTGAGAAGAGGATGACATTGACATTTTGTTTATTATTATATTTTTTGTATCTTATTTTCGAAAAACGAAAATACAGTAACAAAAATGTGATAAATAAATAAAACGTCATAGAGCTGTTAAGAAGGGGGGTAAATTTTGCCCCTCGTAATCTTTCTACCACTCTAAGGTCACAGACAATTACGTTTCAATTAATAAATCCCGAAATCTTTAGCGTTGATTATCACAAAAGATAGCAAATACGTCATGTGTGAATAATTTTGGGTGTTGATGGTATTTGGTAGATTCCCATAACAACGAGATAAAGAAAACAAAGAGCAAGAAACAGCGAAACAGAAAATAGTTGCCAGATTTGATGGCCAAAATAATTACAATTATTACGAACTACTTGTAATTTATATTTTTAGCTGTTACAAAAGGTATTTTCTAAAGCAGAGCTGCCATAGAAAAAGGATTTTTTTCTAATTCAGCTAGTAGTAGCGTAGAAAGCAGTGTATAAAACAAAAATACATACATGGTTGTAAATTCATGGTGATAGCAATTTCACGCAAAACATTTATTTATTAATTTCATCTATTATTACTTGGGTGCCATCTATCATTTCTAAACTGTACTATAGTAGAAACCATCACTAAAAGGTAGTCAACAACTTGGCAAAATTTCATCGCAATCTAATGAACAGTATATGAACCTATACTGTACATACAAACACATGATATGAGAAAATGCATTTTCTTCTTAAAAAAAGTGTCTTGAATATTATTTTCCTAAAAAATATGCGCAAACATTATGCGATATATTATACAAACTGGAAATTTCATATATTTTCTATATTAATGAAAAAATACCTTGCCGTAGAAAAAAGGCTGCCACACAAAAAGTACTGTATCACGGAAAACATGAGTCATTGTAGAAAAAAATCTTTTTCCATCGTAGTACCAATTCTGCTTAGTAACAGAACTGTACATATATATTATCGCAGAAAAAATACTTTATCACAGAAAACGTATTTTATCACATTAATTAATCGTAGAAAAAGTACTTTAAACTAGTACTTAGCTTACTTTATCACTGAAAAAATACATAATCGCAGAAAAAGTAGAAAGAAAAAAATAAAAGTTTTTTTTTTTTTGTTTTTCAGAAACAGTACATTATTTCTTCAAATGTACTTTTATCATAGAAAAATCACCGTACCTCTGAAAAGAAATACTTAATCATATAAAATCACTTTTTCACTGAAAATACGCACTGTCACGGAAAAAACTCTTGAACACATGAAATTTACTTTATCGCCGCAAATGTACTTTCTCTCAGAAAAATCGTTTTATCAATGTTAAGGTACTTTATCATAGCAAAAGTTCTTTATCACGGAAAATGCACTTTACCACCAAGGTAGGAGAATAAGTACTTTCTCGCTGTAAAACTACTTGCACTCAGATAAAGTACTTTCTCACTGTAAAACTACTTGCTCTCAGATAAAGTACTTTCTCACAGAAAAAATACTTTTTTTTTAAAGTTACATTTATCCGAAAACAAAAACTACAAAAAACTACATTGTTTGCTTTCTGTTTAAGAGAGTGAGTCCTATATAAACATATATTTTCAAAAAACAAAAAAAGAAAAAGAAAATATCGAAAGATAGTTTCTAACAAAAAAGGATAATAGAAGATTCACGGAAAGACTCCACAAAAAGTGATTTCTGAAAAACCAGTGCACCACAAGTTCTATATGAAGTGAAATCACTTTTTCTGCGAAAAGTAAAAAGTAGAATTTCGAAATCAGTGAAATGCTTTAAGGAAAATATGATAGTATATTTTCACTATTCATATTTATGTGCTGCTCGCACTCCACTTATCGCTGAGAAGCAACATGTTATTTAACAAAGTTTTATCACATTGGGATGTATGCTGTGCGAACTTATATTGAACACACAGACTCAGGACTTTTGCGGCCCTCCTTTTTATCTCGGTTGATCGATTTTAATCCATTAAAAACCTATTTTGAATATACGTTTTTTCCTTAATTGTCAGTCCTTTGAAAACTTGTCGCAAACTCGGCTCTATTGTTATTGTCATGTATAGGAAATGTGTTGTAAATTGCTGTGCTAAGACCACATTTCATTATGTAATTTGGCAAACAACAGTATTATACTTTCTGCGATGTATAAATTAAAAAATAACCCCACACATTTCTTTCTTTTCTTATGATAATTGTTGTCATTATAATTATTTCCTCGACGCAACCAGCGGTTATTGTTTTGAATTGCTTGCGATTAACCCACATTTGTTGTCAATTGTTTTAAGTTATTTATTGTGAATGTTTAAAGTAAAACAAATGTGGGTTATTTGTTTGTTTTCTCTTTATAGTTATTTGCAAAACTTAAGAATTGAAATTGAATTTAATTTTCATGGAATCGTAATGAATATATCTTTGTTACCTTGATGGCTGCCGTATTTTAATTTTTTATTGTTTGATTTCATTTCATTCTAAAGTTGTAACCTGGAAAAAAGTCAATATTATTATCTAAAATTTACTGAAAGGTGGAGGCAGAAAAGAAACGTACAAACTTAAACTAAATTAGAAAAACAAACAAATGTTGTTGATCTTGTTAATGGATTGTGTTGTTAATACATTTACACTAGATCCAAAACAGGAAGACAACGAAAAAAACACACTACAGAATTTGCGGTTTACGTGTTTTTGTTTAATTACCGGTTAGATGGAAGGGGCTGGCACAGAGCAAATGTTATTTATAACAATTTATTACATTTAATCTATCTTAAGGTTAGTCGGCTTTAATTAAATGCACCATTAACTAGATTAAATTGGAAATACAACTTATAGCCCAAGCCCGCGAGCGCCCCCTACTTTCTATTAATGTTACTAGAGAAATTTAATTGGTTATTTAACATTTCTAATTGCGGATTTCATAAATATTGCAATCAAGATTTTAGACGTCAGTAATGATAGGAAAAAAATGATAATGGCTCTAATAATAAATAAAAATGTAATTAATGTTCTGCTATTTACGAATAATTTATAAACGAAATATTAATTTACAACGGCGCCATCTGTAGGCACTTTCACTTAAATTTGTATTGCAGCGTTAAGAATATGAAACGAGTTCTTTACTAAACGGAAATAATAAATTTAAGAATGTGTGTACGAGTATGAAACAAAACATGTTTCATTCTATAAAAATACTATAAAATTTTTGCTAATTTCCGTAAAACTTTTAAGAAAAAAGTACATTCTCCAGGGAAAGTTAATATTCCATTAATTAATTAATATTCCCTTTTCATTGAAAGTGCACTTTTCTATTTTGTTTAATAGGAAACATTTGTGATATAGAATTCTCATTGCTGTAGCAAAAGTAGAATTTTCTCATCTATTCTATCTAAAGAAATTTCTCATTTATCTAAAAGAATTTTCTCATCTATTCTATCTATATTCTGTCTATTCTTAAGTATAGAAAGTTCGATTAGCAAAAAAAAAAAACCGTTTTTTCATTCTCATCACAGTGAAATAGATTTTGTCCACAGAATTGTTATTTCTTCACATAAAAAATTTGAACGTTCGAAGAGAACGATTATTTTTTAGAACAAAGTATAGTTCCAACATAACAATAATAAAGTGAAATTGTTTTTGAAATCATTCTTTCCTTTATCTTAAAGTGCAAATATTTTCCGCATAGGCTTCACTTTCCTACAGAAAAGCATTTCATCAAACTGCTTTCTCAAAAAAGTGTTAAAAATATCAATTCTCCACAGAAAATGTAACTTATTACAGAACATAGTATTTTCTCTCAGTTAAAAAAAAAGTACTATTTAATTAAATCCGTACGTAATATAATAGAATATAGAACTTAGTAACAGAAAATATCACTTTCTCAAGGAAATGCACTTCTCATAGCAAATAGTATGACTACGTTGTAGCAGAAAATTCAGCTTTTGACTTTTTTTACTTTTAAAGTAATTAGTCAAGCAATTAAATAATTATCTACTAATTTTATTAAAAAGCGTTAGCTGCACTAAAAATTAAGAATTTCAAAAATTTTCATTGTTTTCCCTGAGGCATTTTAATTGGCACTCATCACTTATTATTAAGCGAAATATCAAAATTGTTGGAAATAATAAATCATAAAATTCCCACAATCGCAACTTTAACAAAGGTATTTTATAACGCATATTATAGAAACTGAAATATTCTTAGGGTCGTTGAAATTAAGTATTGGAAAATCATATATCCCATACGTAAATCACATCTACTGAAATGATTCGGGCGTCACCTATCGCATGTTAGTTGTACTATTCTATAAACTATCCCCAGAATGTGAGCAACAACTTATCAAAGTTAGTATCGTACAATTGCGGTAAAGTTATAGTTGCACAAGTGGAACAGATTTTTATATATGAAAATAATGAATTCTGTAAATAACTCTACTATGTTACATAACTTCAGAGGGATGTACTTAATAGTCGTTTATTTTCATTCCTTTGTCCTTAATAGGCAATTGACAATTGACCATTAATACTTATTATAGCTTTGCCCCAAATATCTAAACTCGAACCAATAAATGAAATACAAAATACATTGTTGTTAATTTTTTTTTGTAACGTTTTCTTTTGGTTTTACAATAAATTTTTTCTCTGAAACAATTTTGAATGTAATCACGGTTATAAACTCGTCACGTCGCAAAAATATAAATTGTAGTTGGCAACAAGATTAAGAAAAACATTAATAAAATGTAAATGCAATGGTTAGATGGCAGAGGCGAATTATGATTACGAGGACATAACTTTTAAAACTCAAATTTTATGTTAAGTTCATAAAAATGCCAAAAAAAAAATCGAAATAAATTGAAATGCAAATAAGTGTTTTTCATACAATCGATAAGCAAATTATATGCAATTTTTTGAAACAGGAGAAAAAAGTTAATATCAGTTGCAGGTAAGTCAATTGTATGTCAAGGATTTGCCTTCAATACTATTGTCCGCATTTAGCAGCTTGAGGAAAGCTTAGTGGACTGATTAAACTGACTGAAATTCCAGGCCAAGCTAAAATTTGGTATAATTTATCTTAGGTTCTTTGACATTATCTCAGATTTCTGTTTTCAGCATATTTTTCTATTGGTCGTCTTCGTGGCCATGTAGTTTTATAATTCAAATACTGAATACGACATTTTACTGCTACAAGCAGTTAGGATTTGGTATATTTTCAAAATTAACGTTTGTTATAAATCATTCAATCGTATGTAACAATGTAACTTGCTAAGATGCCGGGGATGATTCCAAGAATAGTATAATTAATGTGTGATATGTGGTACGAGAGTCATTGCAATAGTTGTGACTTACTTATGAGATATCAGTCACGTAAACACTCCATTTTTATACACTAAAGATTAGCCCCGAAGTTGAAAAAAATTACCCGCAGTCATATAAAAGATGGGAAAAACAATAAATAAAAAGTTTTGAAAAATAGTCTGTAATACATTTGAAATTGTGTCAGATAGATTCAATAGAAAATTTTTGTAACGCATCTTTACGGCATTAGAAAGAATTTCACCTTGACAGTTGATTGACTGACTATCATTTCTGCATTTAAAAATCAGTTGCGTATAAAGTAGCTGGTGACTACTATTTACATAAGACATGTATGTGAGACATTTTTAAGACTTGACTTGAGATACTATTCGTTTAGCTCGAAAAAGTGGTTCAAAATATGACTTTTTCTGTGGAAGACGACCTAATCATGGTAAACGTTTGCGTGAAATAATTTTTGAATACGAAATGCAAGCATTGATTTATCGATCCTAGGTCAGGTATATAGTTCATTTGATTGGCCAAACATTAGCAAAGTATTGGATAATTTGTTAGTGGTGTTTTTTAGACCAGTACAATTAATGTACGATAGGTGGCCCGTCATAAGTCGTTTAATTACAAAGCCTACAAATGTTGAACGCTTAGCTTTTGAGTTATGTGCATTACTATGAGTCATTTCATTAACCGCAATTTACGCGTGAGGTACAAAAATAATACAGTAGCCGAAAGTATATTTATATGAAGTGTTTTGTTTTTATAGATATGACAAAAAATGATTTACCAATATTCCTAATTATAACAATGTGGTTAGCCGTCCTCTATAAACTTAAACATGTGCAAATTGTTCCATTTATGTATTGCTAATGGTTTCTAGAACAGTACAATATATGCACGATAGGTGGCTCGTAATTGCCTACTTATTTAACAAAGTTTCAAATGTGAGCATCCAGTTTTTAACTACGGATAATGGCAAATATTATGGGTCATTTCATTAACTGTAATAACTCAAAGTATACACTACAAATCGATTTTCTTCCAATGCCAAATATACGACCAGAATTTCAAGGACCCTATCCTTTGTATTTTAATTTATATTCAACTTTTCTTCGATCTGAAAAGAATCTTTTTTTACAATATTGCTATGCTATCTCTCGTGAAAACTGTGGCTGTTAGAGTGACACCATTTATAGCGATTCGCAAGATATCCCGAGCAACTTCGACGTCAATGTGAATGAACTTCGAATTAATTGCCCTATTTTTTCTCCCAGTACTGTTTACCTAACCATACATCCTTAAAACAGTTCTTCTGTTCTGTTACCTCTTACTGGCACTGAGTAAATAATTTAGCTATGGAATTTTTATTATATTTCATTTCGAAATTTTTTATTCTTCAGCACATAACATTATGCCTCAATGACAACGGAATTAAATAAGGTGAACTAATTTGCTAAAGTCAATTAAATATACATCCAAGAAATATTTGTGTCGCTTTTATAAACATTAAAAAAAAAACAACAACAAAAATTAACAATTGATATGAAACATATAGTTTTAATTTTAAAAAGACAAATTTGAGAAATTTGGTGATATGTCAACAAGCTTCCAAACACAAGATTTTATTCTATATAACCATAGTTACGCTAGGAGACCTGCTGTAAACTACGAATGTTTAGTAAATGTTATGAACATAGACAACCACTGCTTAGTTACAAATTGTCGATAATTGTTCACAACTTGCAGTTGTTTACAATTTGTTAATATTAAGATGTGTATTTGTGTTTTTGTTTCCATTTTTATTTTTTCTTTCTTTATAATAAAAGGGAAATTTCTGGGATTTTTGTACACTCTTCGCCTCGCTCACTCTTTCTCATTCGTTTAGTTTAACCAGCAGTTAAGAAAACCCCTACTCACCTGACGTCATTAGCTAACATAAATTAATTTCCCCACTGCAAAGTCTATAATGCAATGACTTTGAAGAACTAGTTCCTTAGTTCCGTGTAAATAAAAGTTGCTGCATAGATCATTTGGAATGAACGTCAAGTTTTACCAACTTTGTATCAGATTATTGCACTCCCTGCAAACTGCTGCAAACGTCAGCTTGGTAATTTTTCAACCATGCGTAGTGGTTAATAAGAACTGATTGCTAGTGTTCTTAGTAATATCAGTATATTGTTTAAGACACTTTACTGCTGTAGTTAGGTAAAATTTGATATATTTCCAAAATTATCGATTGATATAAAAGCAGTTTGTTCTTTGTTTTTATGTTTCGTGTAGAGTTATATTTCGTCCATCTGACTGCGATGTTATTTTGGCCAGCTCTTGTTTAGACGCCAGAAAGATTCAGAGTGTAGTACAATTAAAATATGATAGGTGGCGTCGGAGTCAGTGCAACGTAAATAAAATTTTAGTGCAGGGATGATCCAGAGGATAGTACAAATAATACGTGATATTCGTATGTGGACAACGAGTCATTGATTTATGTGTGCGATACCAAACAGGTATTGTCCCAAAAATATTTTATAAAGTATAGAAACAGTCGTGGTAATTTCTTGTCTGAAAAAAATGTTGCCGTGCAGCATCTTGAAAATGTTTCCTTCGCTCTGAAACATCAAAATTTTCTGGCTCACAAAAGATGATGTTTTATCATTTCTCTTTATAAACACACTTGTTAAAATAAAAGGTTTAGGTCACCCGATAAAAATGGATTAATTTACATTCGTTTGTTCTTTAAAAATAAACAATCAGTACAGAAATTACGTGTTTAAATTCCAGGGAGAATTAGGGCGATGTTTTAAGATGTTTCGTGTCAAGAAAATAATATCGGTCAGGTGGCAGCTATCTGTGGTGGCTTTGGTCGCATATTAGGGCAATTTCCGTCACTTTTTCTATTTCTACTACAACATCAAGCACTTTTCGGACTGGCAATTTTTGTAACTTATTCACATAAAGGCGAGGCTTCAAACAAATGAAATTGATTATATTTCTAAATAATTAGATTTTTTCATTTAAATGAGCTTGAAAAGTTTTTATCGATCATTTTTATAGTGCGGGGAAACGAATAAATTTTTTCAAAAAGTTACAAACAGTAATTGCCTCGTCTTGTAGTTGCAATATTTGATGTTATTCCTTTTAAGGGCCTTCAGAAGCTATCGATAACAATTTCAAATATTTAGAAATTAATTAATTATTCAAAAAACTTAGAATCCCAAGCCTTTTTAGCGATAACAGTTAACGTTTTTTTTGATCGATAATTTGTTTCTTCAAATCTAATCTCTGATTTGATGAAATGCAGAAATTGTCGATTGTAATCATAATTCTATGCCACCAAGAATCTATTAGGACTACTTGCATAATATAATGAAAAAATATTTGTTACTTATTAATGATTATTGAAAAACATTTAGTTGCGATTATTTATGATTAAAGTTTAATTATAAATAAAACTTATAGAGATTTTCCGTTTTAATTTTATGAAAAAAATTGCAGAAAATGTTATTGCACTTATCGATAACAGTTACAAAGTTCTTATCGATAAAATTTCAGACTTGTTGAGATTTTACAAATACCATTCGAATCTGTTTATATTTGAAAATAAAATTAATAAGTTTTCAAACAACAATGTTGCAATAATGGTGATGAACTGTTTTCTATGATACCAAATATTCGAGGATATTTGTACGAACTTTCTAGCGTCGACAAAATTTATTCGCAAATATATTTCTTAAAAAAAAGTCAATAATATTTACACAATTTTTATCAAAAACTCTTCTTAACCCATAATCTATATACGGACTTTAAATTCGGCCATGCCTTGAAAACAAAATCGCAAAGTTATTGCTAACAATGTTGTAGATGTAGTTTGGTGTTGTCGATTTTATGCTGGGGGACTCGTGACTATTTGAGTAACTAAGAAAAAACTATTTAACATCTCTGTTACTACAAATAATTTGAACAGTTTTCCTAAAAGCCAAAGTAAATGTGAATACCATCTTTTCTCATTTTCCAGAAAAAAAATAAGTAAATGAAAAATTGTCAGTAATAAATACTAAAGACTCCGATTCCTTGCGAATAAATATGAAATTTCCTATGCAAACCTTCAAATCCACTTACCTTTAACTTCGTCTAAATCGTCTAATTTTTGTACCTTTACCTTCCTCTGGCTGGTTTATATATTATTTGATACGTCTAGAAATATAACACCCAGATGGAAGCATTTAAAATAATAAGTGTCTTTTGATCAAATGTATGTCATCATTTTTAAATTGATTGAGTAACGTCCCTTCGTCTATCTGGTTGGCCAGTAGATAACTGTCGTAAATATTTATGAATCTTCTTAAAACTACGTTCTGTCAAATATTTTGCAATATCGTAGCAATAGGCAATACTGCTAATGGGCTATATCGGTCCACCTCTTCTGGTATCTTCCATGCAAATTGGCCAATTTTCCGAAACTAAATTCTCAAACCGTAACTCCTCATCCGTAACCTGCAGCAACCCAAATTTTTGTTATTTACATCATTTCAAAACTTCTATTATATTCTTGACTTCATACCTTCCAATCGGTTGCTTAAATTTGGTTAAATATGACAGATTAAATTTGGTTAAATTCTCTCATAAATTGACCGATTTTTCGAAACTCTCTATCCATTCATTACAATTAATTTCATTTTATGATGTTTGGACCTTGCCATTATGTACGAAATACTGTCATTTAAATAACCGCTTTTGCATTGGACCACTGGTACATCCTTTTGAGGTAGTTTTCGAAAAAATAAGGCCCAATGACACCTCCAGACCATAATGCGCACTAAACAGTCCCTTCTTTTGGGATGCGATGGCTTCTCCACAATCACTTCTAGGTTCTCCGAGCCCTATATGCGACAGTTTTGCTTGTTGACATAAGCACCGATTGAGAAATGAGCTTCATCGCTGAAGAAAATTTTGTTCAATTGAAAGCCCACGTTTGAATCACCACTTTTGTAGCAAGTTTTAACTATTTTTACGCGCTATTCCGTTGTAAAACGATCGATGTTCGTAAATGGCAATCCTTTTACTAAATAAATAACACTTCAGGTGACAGGTATTTAACAGCTGACAGCCTTGCCGCTATCGCTCATACAAATTGTTCGATTTATAGCAATTTGATTTCCCACTGTAATACCTGATTCGAAGTTTAAAGTTACTCAAATTGTCGTCAATTGTATAGCATTATAATACTAGATAAAATGTGAAAAATAGATCGAATAATCATGCCCTCTCTGGTACTTCCCATATAAATTACCTTTATTATGCTTATATTATTATACCTTTATTATTATATTATGTCATTTAGTGCTGCGAATGAAAATAAATGGCACTGTAACGTTGCTTGGGGTTATCACATATACAAATTGGCTAATTTAGCAAAAATCAGTCCTGTGCTACCCGAACGGAGGACTTCAAAAAATTGCAACTTTGCTTCTGTTATTTGTCATTAATTCAGAACACTTGTCTGAAATTTCTGGTTTATTGGTTTATCACAACTTAACAAATCAGACTGTGCCGCCTATTCTTGTAATTAGAATTAGTTTCCTGATTTTTTTATTATTGTTATATTACTATAATTTATTTTGGTAGGGTGTTTTTTATTTTTTGGGTGGAAAAGCTTCTTCATTACACGTGCGGCTAAAGCAAAAGGTGATTGCTTCGCTTTGTTGTTAGATTAAAAGTTGTTGCATTATCATTGTCACAAGCTTACTCTCTACTACTAAACTGTTATACACAAAAGCTTTGCACAGTTTATTGCAAAACAATACCGAACCTCAGACTTAGTTGCGGCGTCTGGTGTAGAGCTTTTTTTGCTCTCATTTTCATTTTCAATAACATGAAATGCATTAATAAGAGCACGTAAGAGATGAAAGCCACTTTACGGAGATTAAAAGAGATTAAATCTCAAAGTGAGAAAAGTTTTAGAATCATTATCCGAATAAAGAATGAAATGCAAAAGCTTGGCGAAATGTGTCATATTATGGAAAACAATTAGTACGCAGTTGTAAGGCAAATGAAAAGGACTTGGAATTGTTTCACCTTTATAGGAAGGGGTTGGATTTTTTCAGGAAATTTAAATTCAATTTGAATATTTGTAATACAAAGGTCAGCCAGTTAGTCAATTCAAAAATTACGGTTAGTTCTATTATGCGTAATAATTTCGATAATTTGTGTATAAATTGTTACATTTTCTTTTTCTAATATTTGTGTTTGTTTTTTTTTTCGTATATTTCAGATGGTTTCACGGCAATCTTTCTGGTAAAGAAGGTGAAAAATTGTTACTGGAACGTGGCAAGAAAGGTTCGTTTCTTGTGCGTGAATCCCAATCGAAACCGGGAGATTTTGTCTTATCCGTAAGGACCGATGACAAGGTTACACATGTCATGATACGTTGGCAGGTAAGTTCAAATACAACAAAGCAGTGCAATAATATAACATCATACCAAAATCGATGTATTTTATGGTCATTTTCATTGTTGTTGCTGCTGCTATTGCCATTTACACAACAACGACAGCAACAGCAAAAAAGTGTAATTTCAAGTTCATTCAAACGCGTCGTAAAGTTTTTCCTTATTATTTATGACCTTCAATGATTCGAAAAATCCAAACTACAAACAAAACGGAAAAAACCTATACACTCTCAACGTAACTAATTTTCAATTTACGTTGGTTCTATGGACGGACGGACTACAGGGGGCAATAGCAACAATTTTTCTTCTTTTTTTCAATAATTTAAATCGTTTAAATTTTTGTTTACATTAATTATAATGACAATGACAGACAGACAAAATTGCAATATGACTTTAAGTGAGAGTGGCTTAGGTAAATAAATCGATTCTCTTAGAAGGAACAACAACAATATTGATTTTTTTTTTTAAGGAAAAAAAAAAATTGTCAAGTTTGTGTGGTTGAAGCAACCAAATCAAAATATGATAACTAACAAATTAACACCTTTTTGTATTAATTAATTCTACCAATACTAATGAAAAAGTTGTAAGCTCGATGATGTGGTTTTAAATTAACGATAAGTTTAGAAAAGCAAGTGATTTCTTAATGTTTTGGTAAATTGTTAGTGATTGTATGTTTGAACTGGAGATAAAACTAAATTAAAAAAAATCGATAATTTCTAACTGTGTTTGAATTGAGATTTCATTAAAAACACGATTTCTTCTAATGTCAATTTTTGGTGTTTGCTAGAAAATTAGTGATTTTATGTTTATACAGGAGTAAAAACCAAAATTTGAAAGATTAAAACTTTATTTGACCTATTATCGATGGCAATTGTGTGTAAATTGAAATTTTATAAAAACACAATTTCTTCTTATGTGAATTTTTGGTGTTTAGCAAAGTGAATGATTTTATGTTTAAATTGGAGCCAAAATGAAATTTAAAAAACCGAAATTTCTTTTAGCTATTATCGATATCAATTGTGTTCGAATTAAGATTTCATAAAAACAAGATTTATAACTAATCCATGAAATGGTATCAGTGAAGCAAACATAATTTTAAATAAATTAAAAATAGTGTTTATTCAAATATTTGTTAAAAAGTTTGCGATTGTGCTTCAATTAGTCTTAAAACGAAATTAAAAAGAAAACGAACATTCTTTTAAACTCTTATTTGAAACAATTGTATTTTCATAAAATATGATTTATTTCTTATACCAAAATATCATCTATGTATTAGTAAGAAAGAAAGAACTATTTCGATAAAAAAAAAACATGAAATATGTTTGGTCAAAGTCAGTAACGTGAATTTCTAGTCATTGCCTTTAAGCAAGCCATTTCTTAATTGAATAATATGAAAAATTTACACTTATAGCCTAAATTAAAAAAGAAATTATAAATATACATTTCATAACAGTGTTATTGCTAGCAATTGTGTTATAATTAATATTTCAACGGCAACTGATTTTTTCGAAAAATCGTTTTTTGTGCAATTGAAAAAAAAAATGATAATAATAATAAATAGTTAACAATTTTCCGATATTGAAAGCAAGCTTTGGAATACAGAATGACAAAGCAAGCAAATGGATTATGCTACTAACGATTAATTAAAAATAACGATTTACGATTACGACATATATGTATATGTGTTTGGAACAAAATGCGTTTTCTTGTTTCTGATAAAAAAATATTCGATATTTCGATCGATAACAATTGAAACATTGATTGCGATTGATAACAATTGTGTTTGAATTGAGATTTCACACAGACATGATTTATATTTTGCGCAGAAATATCATCTATGTGCTGGTAAGAAAATAACTATCAACATCAGCCATGAATTCGCATTTTTCAAACCAAATAATCTGAATTTGCGTTTCTTGTCTTTATGCAAGCGATTTCCCTTAATATACTTCAAAAGAAAGTGTGAAAATACTTCATAATAGTGTTATCGATAATAATTACATTGCATTCGAGATTTCAATAACCGCTGGATTTCCTCTTAATGATATCAAAAATCGTTTTTATATCGTTGAAGAAAACAATATAAAAATATTTCGTTATTGATGACAAACTTCGAATACTGAGTTGCAAAAAAAAAACCAAAAACGATTGAATTATGTCATAATGTTAAACTTATGTCCTCAAATAAGAAAATAGTAGGAACAATTAAAATGTTTGGAATAAAATACGTTTTCTTTGTTATGATACTGGTGAGAAATATTTCGATAACCATAAGTATTAAAATACCAATTATTATCAATAACAATTGTGTTTAAAATGAGATTTCACACAAACATGACCCTTCCTGTTTTCCTTATGTTAAAACATCGTTTTCGTGATAGCGATAAAATCGATTTATTTCTTTATGAATTTCGTTATGAGTAAAAATGTTTTCATATCGACATTAAACTTGAAATAATGAATTATCGATAACAAAACTTCAACAATATGTAAATCGGTTTTATTGAAAAAATATATTTTGACATATTTGGAAATATTGATTGGCAAACAAATGACTTGAATTTTAATTGTTTGTCAATAGGCAAGTTAAACTTATGTATTCGAAAGAAATATCGAATAAATGTATAATTTTTATCAACAATAAATGTATGAATTTCAATGCGCATTAAATCGTCGTCAAAAAATCGTCTTGATATTGTTAAAAGTAAGTTTCGATGTCGATAACAAATCGAACGTATTGATTGATTGGCAAATAAAGAGCATGAGTTTCAGCTGTTTGCCGGCAAGCGAGCGATTTCTCTCTTAAATAGTTTCAGAAAGTTGAGCTTATATCCTAATATTTTTAAGAAAATATTAAATATTTATTTATAGTATAAAAAAACGTAACGATTTGTCGGTAAATTTGTGCTATTTATTTAGGAAACAATATAATTGATCATACTATATATGTAATATTTTTATTTTGATTTATCGACAATTTTTGTTATCGATATAAAATTATTTGATATTATTTGATTTGATTTATCCTTAAATTTATTTGTTTTTTGATTAACTTTTGTTATCGACTTTTAATTTTATCGCATCGAAAATTTTTTTAATTTTTCATTATTACTTAATTTTAGTTTATTAACAATTTGTAAAGAAAATGTTTTCAAGTTACTGCGATCATTTGAAAAATTTGATATTTTATAGTTT
This sequence comes from Philornis downsi, assembly GCA_019455685.1. NCBI lineage: Eukaryota > Metazoa > Arthropoda > Insecta > Diptera > Muscidae > Philornis > Philornis downsi. The sequence goes on from JAHXMU010000129.1 coordinate 2,506,148, forward strand.
CAGCTGATAAATCTTAGCATTTTCGCTAAGTTTTTGTTATAATTTGAAAAATTTGCTGATTTATCGATTCGTTCGAAAAATTTCCGATTTTTCGGTAGCAGTGAAATATGAGGTAGCATGTTCCGATTATTATTTCACTTATTGGAAATTAAATTAATTTAAAAGTGTGACCACAGTATAGGCCTTAATATATCTGTAGTCACAAAAAAAAAAAAAAAAAAAAAAACGTTTTATGTGGAGTTAGGACTAACCAGAGTGTATTTTTTATTCCGAAATTATAACAATTTTTCAAAGAAGCGATTTTTGATTTTGAAACTACGTAACGTCTCTAATTATTGGTATTAGTAAGAATCAACTTTTTGTTATTATTGTTTGTCATTAAAACACATATTTTCGTTAATGCGCGATTTTGAAATTTTGTAAAATTCGATATTCATAACAGTGTTTTTTTTAAACACTTAACATCTCAAAACGGAAAATTTGTAGTTAATTCATTTTTTCTCGCAAGCATAGATTTGGTATCCAAAGATATAGAAAATTCTTTTCGAAGCTATTACTAATTCTGATTGTAGTGTAATATTAAATATTTGCTAGAAAAGACATATAATTTTGTATTGTCTTCTTGGTAATATTTGTCAAATTTATGTTGCGGAATTTTAAGCATCTATCGAATCTGCAAACATTAATCGTCTATATGTGTTATATGTTAAAAAAAGTAAACTTTATTTGGACTCTTCTATAGCATACTAATATTTTTCGGATTTGCCGAGGTTAATCTGAAACCAAAAGTAAACCTTTCAAGTAATAAACTCTCTATAACTTATTATTTGTATGATAAACTTATATATCTTTTTTTTATTGTTATGTTATCTGTATGCCCTTGTTTGTTTTCGTTTTCTAGGACAACAAATACGATGTCGGTGGTGGTGAACCCTTCAACACTTTATCGGAATTAATTGAACATTATAAACGCAATCCAATGGTGGAGACCTGTGGTACAGTTGTCCATCTGCGACAACCGTTTAATGCTACACGCATCACTGCGGCTGGCATCAATGCTCGAGTGGAACAATTGGTTAAGGTAAGATTTCGTTCATTCTGTACGTTATACCACCTCCTTCCCGCCACCTTTTACACCGCTGTAACATCCTCGCGGCTATACGTGCAACCGTCCGCTCGTTAATCTGGTCGACCCAGTTAGTACATTCAATATGCTTTCAAACGATTGGCTTTGTATATCTGAAAGCCATTCATGCAAATGATGGGAGCAATGAGATTGAGTGGCTGACCGAACTGGCTCATACCCATATGACTGACTGTATGAATGGCTCTATTAGATTATCTTAGGTTAGATTATATTGTTCCATTACTTGGGGGCTTTTGGAATAGATGACGTTTAACATTACGTTTGTTGTTGCCATTGTTGACGTTGTCTATTAATAATGGTAGCTGGTTGGTTTATTGTTGTCATTATTGACATGTCGTCCGTCCATTTTGAGATTTCCAAGTACCATTCATTAGTAGTTCGTTGGAGAGTAGTAGTCTTAACCTTTTAAGGCAAAAGTCTCATGGAAAGAAATCTACGTCGTTAGAGTTAACAGAGAAAATCTATGAAATTGGAAATATATAATATATATAAACAAAACGATTATTTTGTGTCGTAGTTTAAATTTGGCTGTACACATATCTGCGTAAAATTCTAGAGGAAGAGAGGAAGAAAGACAAGGATTAACCATAACCAACGAGTTGTTTCTGCTTGATGGATTCAAATTTCATAAAAATGCGAGAGATTTTCCTTGTAAATTTCCTCTAATACTCCATTGCTAACAAACTTTTTAATTCCCAAATTTAATTCCCAAAATGCATCTCAGTATATTTATATAAATAAGTATGATTTCAGTCAATACTTCTGTTTAAAAAATTAGTTTGGTCAACTAGAAATAATGCCGTTGCCTTTCTACAGTTCAATTGGAGTTCAGATTCATGATAAAGTTTATGCAAAAAATTGATTCGAGACATAAAAGAAACAACTTTCCACTATTAAAAATTGATTCAATTCAAACTTAAAAAAAAAAAAAAAGTCTCTGGAAATTGTTTTTTTAAACGTTATTTCCTGTGTAGTTAAAAGTAAAAGAACGTTGAAGTATTGAAATTTTTATAACTGTAATATTATAAAATTTTATATAATACTAGCTGACCCGCAAACGTTGTTTTGCCTTCAAAATATTAATGTGGTAAAAAAAATTAATTGCAAAAATCTCATCTCCAACGCCATCTATCACTTCAAATAAAACCTTTTAAACCTTCCGGAATACTCTACCAATAATTTAAGACCAAAATGAGCCAAATCGGTCCAACCGTTCTCGAGCTTTAGCGAGACTAACGCACAGCAATTGATATATATAGATAGATATATAGATTGTTTTATTGTAATTTAATTAAATTTCCCTTAAGGCTTAAAATCCCAATTATAAATAAAAATAAATTATTAATTAAATTAAATTAATTAAATATGTGATCAAAATTTTAGAAGAACAGAGAGACAGAGATATTTTATTTCAAATATTGGAAACATTTTTAAAAAAATTATCGGAAATTTCACTGTTAGTCTGTCATTGAAATGTTTTTTTATATCAAAAGTGCGATTTCACTCAAGAATTCCGAATTAATTTCGATCAACTTGGCTTTGATATTTTTTATTAAATGCCGATTTTTGTCAACATTGTAGAGTTTAATTTGATTTCAGATTCAGATATTGTCTATGCAAAAATTTAATTTGTGACAATACTTATATGAAAGTAGATTTCAGTCAAAACTTCTTTATAAAAATGTAATTTGATCAATATTTTCATCAACAAAAAATTGGTTTTGAGATTTTTTTTTTTTAAAGAAATATGCCCTAACTTTCTTTAGTTCAATTGGAGTTCAGATTCAGATGAAATCTATGCAAAAAATGGAGTCGAGACATCTTCCATATAGAAGTTGATTTCAATCAACCTCAACCTCTGCTGTTTTCTAAGCGAAAAGGATTCAGAAAAATATTCCATATTTTTTGAGAATTTTCACGATTAGCCTGTCGTTGATTTCAATGCAGTTTCTCTGTAAAAACATATGGACATAAATATTTTGTTTAGGTGGTCCGAAATGAGATTTTGTAGTGTTCTATATAGTTTCGTTTTTTCACTTTAGATCAGAGTTTAAATCGTTTTAATTTAAATCGCTACTTGGGAAAAAAAAAACTTCTGAATGTTTAGATACCAACCAATCTCTAAGAAATTTTCACAGCTGTTTAAAAATCATGTCTGTTTTTTTTAATTAAAATTCCCGGCAGCACGAATTTGGTCTGACGGCAATCTTTAAGGCGTTGACTGTCTTATGTTTTATTTTGGCCATTAGAATGGACCATATGGAAAAATCCATTTTGTTTAAGTCCGGGAAATGTGGTAGCCTTTGTTGTGAAGAAATGAAGCTCGAAACTTTTTCTTACAGAAAACTTTGGTGCAGGCGTTTGTCTTCGCAGAGCAATTCCCTGGTCTAACTATACACGATAATTTTTTTGTTCGCATATTGCTGAACCGTACAAATTTTAACAAAACACAACCAAATTTTCAAGCTCTTGTCAACTGCGAACTGCTTTTAGTGCAGGTGTTAAATTTTTCACTTTTTGCATTTGGTAGGGCTGCAATCGGAATTTTCTAATATACGTCCCATGCTACGAACAGACACATTGCAAATTTTCGCCAATTGTGCTCTGCCGTGGATTACGTTGAATTCTGGCCCTTACCTTTTGAACAATTTTTGATAATGTTGTTGTTTTTTGAGAACTTCTGTTGGCAGAGCTTTTTTTACAAGAAACATTGGCCGCACATAAACTTATTACTAAAATTGGGCTACATCACCTATTTTATTAGATCCTTAATGCTTGCAATACCCTTCCAGGATGTGCTTTTCCATAAACTTCTTCATATTATTTATAAATTCGTTGCATTAAGAATTTACTATTTCTATTTCCTTTATTTTCTAGGGTGGCTTTTGGGAGGAATTTGAAGCCTTACAACAAGACAGTCGTGATATATTCTCCCGCAATGAAGGCTACAAACTGGAGAACCGTAATAAAAATCGTTACAGAAATATTTTGCCATGTAAGTGGTGAACTTGAAGGTTTCTTGTCTTCACGTAAATCTAATTTTCTATCCTAACTCCCTTATAGATGATCACACTCGTGTCAAACTAAACGATGTTGACCATGCCATACCCGGCGCTGAGTACATCAATGCCAACTATATACGCTTACCCACCGATGGTGAACAGAATAATATGAACGCTTCGCAGGAAAGCCTAAATGCCATGGTCTCTTCGTGTCCTGCGTGTACCGCCGCCCAAATTCAAAAGAATTGTCCCAACTGTCAGATTCTCAACAAGACCTGTGTCCAATGTGCCGTGAAAACGGCCACTTTACCCTACAGCAATTGCTCTACGTGCAATAAGAAAACGGATAATTTAAATAAACACAAACGTAGTGAATCACTAACCAATAATGTGCTTATCGACAACTCGAACGGCTTAACCCAGCCACAGCAACAACGTTCAGGAGTGTCGGGTTCAAATGGCAGCGGTGCTGGCAGTTCGTCGTCTGGGCGTCCTTTAAATAAAAAGAACAGCAGCGATTTGACCGAGCGTGAAATGTTCAAGACGTACATTGCAACGCAGGGCTGTTTGGCCAATACGGTAATAGATTTCTGGAACATGATATGGCAGGAGAATACACGTGTCATTGTGATGACAACCAAAGAATTTGAACGTGGCAAAAATAAATGTGCCAAATATTGGCCCGATGAGGGTCAGTGCAAACAATTCGGTGCCGCCAAGATACAGTGTGTCTCTGAGAATTCCACAAGTGACTATACATTAAGGGAATTCCTATTCTCATGGCGTGAGCAGCCAGAGAGACGTATATTTCATTATCATTTTCAGGTGTGGCCTGATCACGGTGTGCCTGCCGATCCGGGTTGTGTGTTGAATTTTTTGCAAGATGTCAACACCAAGCAGGGGCAATTAACGCAGGCTGGCGAGAAACCGGTAAGTGTGGTCCGGAGGAATTTTAATAGAAATGTCTCATTTATGACATTGGGTGATAGGCTTTACATTTCACACTTAAAATGTTGTCGTAATAAGTGAATGAAATTAATCAAATTTGCTGTGTTCATAATAATTTATAAACTAACAATTAAATGGAAATGTTTGTTAATCTATTGCGTTTCGTTACAGGGTCCCATTTGTGTCCATTGTTCGGCGGGCATTGGTCGTACGGGTACATTTATTGTGATTGATATGATATTGGATCAAATCGATAGGCATGGTAAGTAAAGTTAGAGGAAGTTTCCAGTGAATGTTAACAAACAGAGAATATTATGAAAATGTTAACAGTACTTGGGAAATAGAATGAATGTGCATATAATTCCATCTAATTGTATTGCGAAGAAGAAGGAAAAAATCATATTTTTTAAAAGATAATGTTGACTATAATCTAAGAAACTTGCTACAACAGCTTTCAAGAAGTGGAGGAAACAAGCATAATAAGTTGAAAATTATTGTATTAAATTATTTATTTATTGTATTAATAGGTGTCATTGAATACACTTTTTCTGTAGAAAAATGTCATTGAAGACACTTTTCCTGTAGAAAAATGTCATTGAATATACCTTTCCTGTAGGAAAGTGTCATTGAACACATTTTTTCTATAGAAGTGTCATTCAACACACTTTTCCTATAGAATAGTGTCATTGAAGACACTTTTCCTATAGAAAAGTGTCATTGAACACGTTTTTTCTATAGAAGTGTCATTGAACACACTTTTCCTGTAGAAAAGTGTCATTGAGACACTTTTCCTATAGAAAAGTGTCATTGAGACACTTTTCCTGTAGAAAAGTGTCATTGAGACACTTTTCCTATAGAAAAGTGTCATTGAGACACTTTTCCTATAGAAAAGTGTCATTGAGACACTTTTCCTATAGAAAAGTGTCATTGAAGATACTTTTTCTATAGAAAAGTGTCA
>JAHXMU010000129.1:2512302-2561949 GCA_019455685.1 Philornis downsi
CTATAGAAAAGTGTCATTGAAGATACTTTTTCTATAGAAAAGTGTCATTGAAGATACTTTTTCTATAGAAAAGTGTCATTGAATACACTTTTCCTATAGAGAGTGTCATTGCAGATACTTTTCCTATAGAAAAGCGTCATTGAAGACACCTTCCTATAGAAAAGTGTCATTCAGGTTAGAAGATACATTTTATAATGAAACGCATAAAGATAACCTCTTTGAAAACACTCATACGGAAAAGTATTAAAAGATAATTTTCATTTAGGTTAATGTCTTGGATCACAATTCTGAATAGAAGTTGCCTTGGGAGAGATTATTACTGTAGAAAATTGGCTTTATGTGAAAAGTTCCTTCAAAAATCCTTTTTTATAAGAAAAGATTAACATTATTACAATTACTTCAAATATACTTTTCACGGTTGTCCAGATTTCTTATTGATACTCCGCAATAATGATTCATCTCTGCAATGCCTTAAAAATTATAGAATTTAGTTAGAGAACCTATTTTATACTGTAAATCAGCAGTTACCACTAAAAACCAGTTCCTGCGCATTTGAAATATTTTTATATTTGTTTTTATAATATCAATTCAAAATATCAACAAATTTTGTGGACAATCCCAACAATTAAAAAGTAACCATTAAACTAACTGCCAGTAATTAGCATAGTTATTTAAATTGGTTGAAAATTAGCTACGGATTTCTTCAACAACAACTGCACGATTGTTGGCAATTTATTTTTCCTAGTGTTGATTAGTCTATGCTCAATATAAGAGAATATTAAAGGCATTCCACTGAATGGCCAAGTGTGTATTGTAGTGTTGTCGTCTAAGAAATAAAGCCTTAATTATATTTTTGATAATTTACAAAATGTTGTTCTTTACAAATTTTTATTGTAGGTTTGGATACTGAAATCGACATACAACGCACAATTCAAATGGTACGCTCCCAACGTTCTGGTTTAGTACAAACCGAAGCCCAATACAAATTCGTTTATTATGCCGTTCAACATTATATACAGACGCTGATCCAGCGCAAGCGAGCAAAAGAGCAAAGTATACAGGTTGGACGTGAATATACCAATATAAAGTGAGTTAGCTTGATTTTTATTTCGTTTTTTTATTATTCACACCTGGGATTACGATTTTATTATAACAATTATTTATATTTGATTTCTTCTAGATATACCGGCGAAATTGGCAATGACAGCCAGAGATCTCCTTTACCATCTAATTTAAGTTTAGTAAGTAAGCAGCAGCAACAACAAATAACAAATGCATCAGCAACAAACACAAATTGTAGCAGCAACGTTAGTGTTAATGATAACAATCAAGCATCGAAATCAAATTTTAACAAAATGCCATTGGCATCACCCACAACACCGAGTAGTCGCCATAAAATGACCAATGCTGGTATCAGTTCACAACAGCAACAACAACAGCAGCAGCAACAACAACAGCAGATTTATTGCAACGACATATTTCAAACAACAACGCCAAAACACAACGAACAACCACAACAACAACAACAACACAATTTACAACACCATCTTCATCATTCCCATCATAGCCATCAGGCGGCGCCGCAGACGCCATCGCTGTCGCACCAGTCGTCGTCACATGCGACGGCGACGGGTACAGGTAAGCAGGTCTCGTCTCGGCCCGGTTTGTTCAAATTGTTTACTCCCGTCATTTTTCAGCCTACGAAAACATTTCCAAAGACATGATGAGGCATCAATATGCGGCGCCTCCTCCTACACCGCCACGTAAAACATGACAATTAAAATTTTAATAATGCATTGAAACGACATTTATCTGCTACACAAACACACCCCCTCAAATCTTCCCAAAAAGAATAAGTTACTTCAAACCCCAATTGTTTTACGCCTACTATGTAGAAATATGCAAAGAACACCACGCCTATTTTTATTTACAGTTATTAATTTGTAGTTGTGTTTAGATTTTAAAGTAATTTATGTACCGAAATGAGGGGGAGACGGCGGAGAGCATTGTGAGATACAGATTGAGAGAGCAATTTGGGTCTAAATCAGGACAGACTAAGTTCGTGTCTAAACAATGATAAGCTAGAATGAAATGAAAGTTTTGCAACAAATTTCGTGAACTTCTAGGCGCTTTGAGCGGTTTATTGTGTCTATAATAAAATAATTTCAATTGTAGAATGTTGTTGAGATTTTCGGAATTCTAGACGAATTATTTGGGTTATGTTTGGCCCGATAACAAGACCGCCACCGAAATGAAATAAAATTCGAAAATTCTGCTTCAGATAAGCAACGAATCAATTTATGAAATGAGTTGTTGTTTCGAATACGTATCAGAAACAAATTTCTGACGTATCAGTTTCGTGAAAGTTCCTTGATTACAACCTTACAACCTTAAATACCTCACAAGGAAACATCAGTTTTCGGCATAATTGAGCAACTCTCCCATGTTTACCGATTAATTCTTCAGTTTTATTGGGTTATGCTTGGCCCTTTATGGTGTTTACGGTGTCTATATTAAGATAATTTTGTTTTGACAAAGAATTTTGAGATTTAGGGTTTAATATTTTAGTTTGATGAGAACATTCTTAAGCAGTTATTTGGAAATAATGAATAAGATATCCCTATAAAGTCAAAAAATTGACAATACTTCAATAGAAAACAATAATTTTTGAAGAGACCGCTCTTTTTTTAGCAATATAAAAATTCCTTCACTTTTGCAAAAATCTATAATGTAATGGATGCAATTTCCATTAAGCCACGGGCTCAAATTGCTCTTGCAATCGTTGATGAGGCTTTTTTAAAATCTTTATAATTTTGTAAAATTTTTCAACATTTTTATATATTCTTTTAAACTTTGTATCTATTTGCTTTCCAACTCTCCCCGTTCTTCTTTAGATTGTTTAGCATTTTATGGTGATCAATTGCAATTGTAAAAATTCAACTACGCCCCCCCAAGACAAACTTTAAAATTTAAGTTTTCTTCAATATTGTAAACATTTTGCGAATTGATTTTATTGTTTTGTTGTGATATTTGAACTGTATTCTCTGTACTATTCTCTTTTTCCCGCCATCTGTTAGGATTTTGTTATCATTTCTTTTTAACGTATGCGTATTGCTTTTTGTTTGTAAGTATGTATGTTTATATGTGTAATTGTTGTTGAAAAGAAATTTATTATGTCTTAGAAATTTCTTTTTTTTATTTTTTGTGTATGATGATGATGATGATGGTGATGATGACGATGATAATGATAATCATTGAAAGCAATGCTATAATTTTTTTTATAGCTTCACGATATCTTTAGTATTTTTAATTTTGTTTGTTTTAATGCTTAAAAAGTATCATAAGAATTTTTGTTATTTTGTAACATTTTACATTGTGTATTACGTATCGTATTTAAATTTATTATTTACCACCCCGCCCCCATTTACTATTAACATTTAACGACATCAGTTTTTTTAATGCGAAAGTTAGACAATAATTTCGTGGAAAATGTTGTAATTATCATTTTATAAATATTAAAAAAAAAACACGTATTTTATTTTATTTTATTTTTTTGACTTTAATAAATTTGCTTTAATTTTAATTTTAATATTATGATATTATTAATAAAGTGAGAGAGAAAACAAAAACAAAAAAGAGAAACAAACCAATTTATGTATAAAAATAAGTCAGCGTGTTTTGTGTTGGGTTACGTTTTATGCATGGGAAAATAGAAGAAACAGGCAGGAAGCTATAATACATTTATTTCAAATAATTTCTGATATAAACAAATTACCTTGCGTTCTATGAACGAGATACGAGAGAGCTTCTCAAAGTAGGACTTCACGCTTTCTACTTTAAATTATCTGCAAGCGTCCCACAGTTTAATGACGACTCCGAATATCCATTTGAAAAGTGTTTACACGACTACTCGAAGTGTCGTCAGAAAATGTCAATGTGACCGCCGCACAAAGAAAGGACGGTGGTTGTATCGGGGAAAGAGCCCACGATAGTTAAGTGTACCATCTGTATCATCTTGTTATAATAAGCTTGATCAGAAATTGTTAGTGTATCAGATATAGATTGAACAAAGCTATAGCAGTGATTGCTTTCCCTAGAAAACTATGTTATACTTTCTACTTTTGTGCCATAAATCGTTGAATTTCCTAGCCAATGTACAGGACGAACGAGACAGCAAACCATGTCAAACGTTGTGTTGTTTTCAGAGGCTAACCTCACTTTTAAGCCAATGATTCGGTTAACGAAATGGGTTTTGGGCCACTCGAATCAGTGTTTTATGTGGTTCAGCGGTTAACCTTACAACATATGTTGTATATTAGATGCCGATTTGTTTGGATTGGTTTTAGTCAAAGTATATTTATTCTAGTTATACAAGCTATTTCAAAAGAAAGTTTATATTTAGTGAACCGATTAAGAAAAAATACGCCGTTTATCGAAGATTTGTTTATTAAGTAAAGAATTTGGGAATTTATTTCTTAAAAATAATGTCATCTAAAAACAGACGCTGCTTTTGCGGCACTCATCTGAGCGAACAATAAAATGTCTTATGCCGCACAATGAAAGTAAACGAAAAAATATGCCTCTCCCTAACGGATTGATCGATTTTGATGAAATTTTACACTTTTTTGAAGTGATGGGGAGTTTATGTTCGGAGACTCATCATTCCAGATATACAATTTTTACGTCATCGCTAAGAAAAAGATGTGCGAATAGAAGTCAGAATTATTTCGAAAAATAAGTTTTCGAAAGGCAATAAAATTAAACATAAACCACAAAAGAAAGCACTCGAATAACGTCTGTTAAAAAGGGGCAAAAGTTTCAATTCAAAATTTTTAGAAAATATCACTTTTTGCAACAAAGTTTAGAACACATTTGCCCACATTTTTAATTGAGACATGCCATTTTTAAGATACGGAAATTCTTGAACGAACTCCCTTTTTTGTTTACATGCAATTTTAATGCTTTTCTAAAATGTGTTTTCCGAGAAACTTGAGAATTCTATTTGTAGATTTTATTCAAGGGTTAACCGATGAAGTAAAAATTATTGTAATTGTATCAGAAACATGGCTTTGGCAGTACAATAAAAATTTTCACACACGAGGTTACGCAATTTTGACTCCCACTGTGCACTGTGCCACTGTGGGCTCTGGTCATACCTGGAGTACTGAACCTCCGAACATAAACTCCCCAGCATATCAAAAATGTATGTGTTAAATTTCATCACAATCATTTAAACCGTTTTTCACGTAGAAAAAATTCCATGAGACATTGTTTGCTCGTGAAAAAATCTAGCGTCAGTGCTAGGTTTTCTTGTATTGACGTATTTACGTCATAATATGTTTGATAATATAGGTATATTTATAGAATTTTTAAGTTTCTTTTACTACTATTTAACTTCAAAGTTTATGGTGTAGTTCACAAGTTATGACAATTTTTTCAAAGAGCGATTATTGAAAGATTACTTAATATCTCTAAATATTGATATAAACGAGAATATATTTGTTTATTATTATTGTTTAGGTCATTAAAATGAATGTTGTAGTCAAAGCATCATTTCCAATTTACATACGTTCCAAAATTTATATCAAATTTCAATAAAAGCGATTTTTTGAAAAACAAAATATCTCAAGAGAACAAAATCTGAGCTAAATCGTTACTCCTTGTATAATATGTAGATATTATGTGACGGGAATGATGTTTGTTTACCTCGTGATTTGTAGTGCCCAAATATAAATAAAGAGAGATCCCAAGAATTTGATATATTTGGGGCTATTTGAATATTTCTGAGGAATCAGTGCACGTTTAGATGCTTCAGACGAGGTAACAGATGATACGGTGCTCTAATTGTTTATTGATTTAGTGAATTTATAAAGAAAAATCATGTTTTTAAAGCATAATAAACAAATTAAATACAATAAATAAAAAATTTTTCGAAGTTGAATTCGGAATTGGGAAACGCAATATTACGTACTAAGCTCAGAGTTCCCTAATCTTACTGGAACTCTACACCGTTGGGTAAGGAAAATTGAGAGCAGATAGAACACAAATCACTTATTTCAGCCTTTTATTCAGTTTTATTCGATAAAGCTAGCAGATGGAAAATTTTTCGCCAAATATAGGACCATGTTATTAATCACTGCCATCTTTCTTATATCGAAGTGTAAGCAAGGTTGCCAGCTTTAACGATTTTCGTCATATTGATGATTTTAATACTTGATTTAGACACTAATCATTGACGATATTGGCTCAATAAACAGTACAAAATGACGATTTTGAGGCTTATTAAATACTTTGTAAAGTTTTTTCATAAAATTGCATCAATTGCGTTAGGCTGTGATATAAAACAACTTAAGGTTGCAAGAAACGACTGCCGACTAAGCAGTATAATCCAATCTTTCCGAATTTTTCCACCCTTTCGACTTCTTTGTCCGTTCCGAATTTGAGCGCCGGTCATATATATTACGATGTACAGAATTCGACTTTTTTTTTTTTTTTTTTGAATTTTCCAAATGATATGTGTTGATGATCTTTTTTCTGCGGTGATTCTCTTGGTTTCATACAAAAGGCTATTTAAAGAAAATTAGAAGTACTTAAAGAAAATTTTCCAAAATTTTGATATTTCAGCTTTTAGTTTCTTGTTGCAAAAAATAACCAACGTTTTCTTAAGTCAATAATATCTACAACATTTTATTTAGATGCAAAAATGTAGGCTGTTCCAATTTCAGTGCTGGAAATCAACAAAAAAAAAAGGCTGACGTTGCCACATAAGATTTTCTTTGCGATTCTGCGATTTCGTCAATATTCAAGATCCACGACCATTTTTTTATATGGATTTTCACCGAAAAGTCAGCAGTCAGTATCGGGCTTTACTGAAAACATAAAATTACCAACTGACGATTTTCAACTTTAAAATTAACATTTTTATCGATAATTTAGCAAAGTGATGATTTTTTACTATTAGGAGTTGCGAGCTACGAGTGTAAGCGGAAAGAGTCTGATAATCTTAACCCGGATAGTTTAATTTTCAAATCCCTTTCCCTCTCTTGTTAAGGGTGCCGTTAAAGCATAAGATATATGCAAATGATTTGTGAATAGAACAATGGAATGAAAATAAATTTTTGTTGAGAAAAATGGAGCGTGATTTAGGAAAATCAAGTATACTTTTTCTAATAAATGTCTGGTTACGTCAGCGCAAAATGCAACGAAACGCTGTTAAATGTCAAAAAAATTGTGAACAGATCCTTATGAAAGCATTCACACTACAGCGACACGAATCGCCGGCAACAGTTATTCTGTAACGACATAGTAACGACAGAACTGTCAAATTATGAATACGACTAAGGTCTATTTGCACCGTAAAGCGACGAAACGCTGATAAATGTCAAAAAGTTGTGCATTTTAGTATTTATGAAAGCGATGCGAATAACGAACAACAGCCACTGTATAGTGACGAACATAATATTTCATTTATTTTGCTAAAAGCGAGAAAATCGAAGATATGCTTTTTTTGTATGTGTGAACAGAAGAAGTGAAAAAACAGAAATTACAAATCTACTTCAAATTTCAGTTATAAAATATGTTAACAGCTCTCCATTTTTACGTTTAACGGGAAGCAATGGCGACAAAAAAAAAAAGTTTCGGCGTAAATATACTAACATTTGTCGCTCAGAAGTGCCGTTTCTTGGAGCCGAAGTGTTTTGTCGCTGTGCGCTAATATAAATAGACCTTATGTCTTAAAATCGTTCGCATGTGGTTCACACCATTTCATATTCTCTCTGCTTATGAAAATCGAATTGAAAATCTAACAAAAGTATCAACGTTTATAAAACCGCCGTATATAATAAAATAAGCAGTCTTATTTTATTCTATGTATGTCTGCTATGTCATACATCCGTTGAGAAACATGCAGCTAGACAATAATCTCCCTTCCATGTGGGGTTGTTTAAGGTAACTCTATATAAAACTAAATCATCGATGAGAAGATGACTGCGTTATCACAAACTGCTAACGAGAAGTGATATCGCAACGATTATTCTTTATTCCAGTGTTTTTGATCACTTTTGCTTCACTTTATGGAATATGGGAGAGCTTCTCACCTTCAGCGAGTTCTATTTTTAGACTCACTCAACGGACCTACAGTTTAACAACTATTCAGAACAGTTTGAGAAGCATTCATAAGACTCGCCGATTACTCGACAACGAAGTGTTTGTCAGATACATCGAGGTGACAGCGGCTTAAATAATGATAGGTAGGTTGAACCTGCGACCATGCAAATGATAGTCGGGTGTACTAACCATCGCGCAACAACAAACGATCACGCTTTATTACATTTGTGTACGTATACTGTCGTTCGTTGCATATAATTCAGAAGAAATAAGAAAAAAAAAATCAGAAAAACAGGGAACTGCAATAGCATGCTAAGAAAGGAAAATGTTATTGAAACGGAATGGCAACATAAATATAGGAAAGTATGGCAAACTAGAAATACTTCCATATCTCGAAAACAGAGGGCAACGAAATTGCGAAAATGAATTAATTATTGTGGTATCTAAAGAATGGTAAACCAGTGAAACACAAATGCGTGATTTTAGCTCTTTCTGATAGAAATTTGTGTTTCGAAATGTGTTGATGCCAGTTTGATATCCTTACTTGATGTAAGTCTCTAATTGGAGTCTCTAATTGGTAAATAAATCCTACAATTTTGGCAATTGAGTTATAAGCATATTTTTGATGTAGCGATTTTATTATTTGTGCGTTTTGGAAAAGATTCGGCAGCATGTGAAAAATGAATATTTCCGAAACTCCCTTAGAAACTTAAAAAAATGAAACAATTTTGTGTAGGGACGTTTTGTTTTCGAGACATCAGCCTTACTCTACTAAAATAGCTAAAATGAAAAAAAAGTGTTTTCGAGATTTGATCGGATTGTGATTTTAGCAATTTGTTTTAGAAATGTTTTGCTGCCAGACTGATTGATACCTTACTTGGTATAAGCGTCCATCTGAGATCACAATTTTTTGCTATTTTGGCAATTGGAGACCGGGTTCAGCTATATACATATTTTCATTGCAGTGGCTTTATTATTTCGGCGATTTAAAAAACAAAATCTGTCACCTTGTGAAGACACTTCTTTATTCAACTACCTTAGATATTGCCAAAAGTGAAGTCATTTACATGATTAGGAGATCTGGAGATTTTCCTAATATGTCAATATCTTAGGACCTTTGTAGGCTTGTTGCTTTTTATAGATGTGCTCGTCGGACGGAAAAATTTATCGAAACGGTAAGAAGAACTGTACTCATTTTATTATACACATGAAGATAAAATAAAATTGTTATTTGTTTTTGTGGATTATATTACTGCTTAAACTGAAAACTGCTTACCTACTCCAATGTTTATTCAAATATAAGTATTTTCATGCAGTGTTCTAGTAGATGCTACTCTGCCTCATTCGTACAATAATTGCATTTATTTACACGCCATCTATCGTATGTTAATTGTACACTTATAGAAACTGACATATTCATGTGCAAAATATTTTGCATTGTAATCGCATGGAATGCATATGAAGCTGTAAGGATTAATCCTCATTACATTGTTTTCTATATGTAAAGATGAAATAATGTCGGTATTTGTTTTTATGGGTTATTTTACTATTTTTTAAACTAGAAATTACTTATTTATTCCTTTATTTAAATTTCCTAAGTTTAATTTGTAAAACTTCAAAAATTTGCTGAACAATAACGATTAAAACATAGTTTTTAATAAATGAAAGTAAATGCATCGGATTAATAAATATTAAAATGTAAAATATTACCCCTTCAAGGAGTAAATTTTTTTTGGGAAAAATGACAGATGACATGAATGATGGAAAAACGAATGGGTTACCCCACGAAATAAAACAAGTTATTGCTTTAATTGTTATTGAAATAAATGTATAGATATTTTTTAATTTATATGAACAAAAAATTCATATGAAATAGCATAACAAAATTATAAAAATATACGAATATTAGTAATTGAATTATTGAAAAAAAAATAAAAATTATAATAAAATGTAATCTTAAACAACCTGAAACAGGATTGCACACCTTAGACCTTAGACAGGAAGTCAAGACAAAACCAGCCAACAGCTAAGCGTCATCCCAGCTACATCCGGCATACCAGAAATGTGTTATTAACTGCTAGCGATATAAATTATAATAATTGCTAGCTATATAAATGACTTCAAAAAAAAAAAAAAAAAAAAAAAAACAATTTAAACAGGATAATCAAAAGTTGATTGAAATGTATTTTTATTATCACTTATGTTATTTATTTTATTTCCTTTTTTTTGCTTGTGAATGAAAATGTTGACAACAAATTCAAGAGAAAAATGCTGTAATTAAAAATGTTAGGAGATAATATGAAAGATTTCAATTTCGGAAAAATACACACATCCTGAAATCAATCCCACAGATAAACAAGAGAATCCGTATAAATATTAAAACTTCTCATTGATTTAATTGTAAACAATAAACAGGATCATATATCAAGGATAATTAAAATTAAAATGGAATAAAATTGTTAAATTAATATACCTATAAATATATTAAAAAAAGAAAACTAAAGAAGTTATTATACATTAATAAAAAAAAAGAATTATTAATACTATCAAGAGTTTTAATTATCAACAGTAAGCGGAGGATCGCTATAAAGGGATGATTGATATAGAGAAAGAAAAAAGAAGCAGGAAAAATAAAAATTCCATCAAGATTCAGATTGTAAACCAAAATATTGTTCTTGCTGTGCAATATTTGTTACCCTTTGTGTAAGTACTTAAACGAAAGATCCTCTCAAGACGGCTACTAAACTAAAGTTATAGCAATTTTTGTAGGTCATTTCGGGGAATTCGAGGTAAAAAGAGATGGACTTTATTAACATTTAGAGGACTTTAAAGCAAAAAAAAAAAAAAAAAGAAGAAAAAAACTTTAAAAAAATTTTGGGGACTTGATAACAAAAAAAAAAGAAGAATTTTGACAAAGACGTATGTTTGGACAATTAAATTGAAAGTATTTGTGAAGACATTTTGAATATGAATTTTTTAATTAAAAATTTTTGATTTTTTTTTAATTTTTTTCCAAAATTGTAACAAAATAAAAATTGAACTCATTTAAATCTATTGTTTGGCTTAAATCTGTTTTATGGGAATTGTTTATTTATTCGTAGACGATCAAAAAAAAAAAAATGATTTTTTTCGAAATAGGTATTGGATGTTTGAATATTAATATCCCTGGTGTTTAAGGATTTATTGGGTTATATACCTCATTTTTTCGGCCGAAGTCCTAGCTATGTACTTAAGAAGATAGATGAGTGCCGATTTATAAAAAAGATAAGTTAATAAATTAATAATTTGCAATTGGCTTGGAATGGGTTAATGATTTCAACATTTCAGTGGCAATTTCGATGAGACCTATATCGCCCAAATCAGGATATGGTCACAGGGACGTTTCAGATTTGGGGTCCCATTACCTGGAGATTCAGCTTTGGTCCTGACGGACTGCATCTACTGAGAAAAATGTAATGGCATATTCACTAAGAAAAAAGGGGTTATGTATGTAAAACAAATTTATTCCATTTTGTAATTTTTTTTGGTCGACATTTTGCAGGTTGATAGTGAAAGAATGGAAATAGCTTTAAGAAAACGCCATTTTTTTTTTTAAGAAAAAGTGGCATTTTTTAAAAATTAGGTAAAGAAAACAGGACTTAAGAAAATGTTTTTACATTTGACTGAAGTGGTTGAAAATCCGATGTTTCTAAAAAATGTTAACTAAACAAATTGTAAATTAATAAAATGAAATTTTGCAAAATAATTAAATTTCCTAAAAGAATGCGGTATAAGCAAAAAAAATATGTGGTGTGAGGGTGATTCAGTATACACTATAGAATGTTGATTGTATCGAGAAAGCATAGCAAAGTTGATTGAACAATATTTTCTTTTAATAATATACCCGAGAATTTTGTCATTTTGTGAAAATTTTTCTATGTGACAAGTGTCTACGAAGACAGTTTCCTATACGAAAAGTATGAACCAACACATTTCCTATAGAAAAAGTTTCCGCGAGAACAATTTCATATATGAAAAGGGTCTGCGAAGGTACTTTTCTATATAAAAATCCACTGTTGTGGCTAATTTTTAAAAACCATTTTCCACATAATTCAGGAGTGACTTCTTAGCAAATATTTTTCCATCAGTCCTCTTCCTAAATACCAAAAGTCACGATAACAAGTGATGCCATTCAAAAAAGTAGAGCAATTTCCAGTAGGTTCGATACTTTAGTACCACCTTGTACAAAGAGTTTGTTTGTACCAAGAGATTTAACCTTTCTCAATTCAAACAAATTGCGAAAAATCATAAATTAAAGGCAATTGAACGGTTAGCGTTGTGTAGTATTGAAGGTTAATACATTGTTTGGAAATCTGTACGTACACTGAAAGTTTAATCATGATATATTTATTTCTTTCAATATGCAGAGTATTTAAATATAGAGTGCTAGATAAGATAAAGAACTTAAATTTTCAGTCGCTGGAACATGTTCAATATGCTCCCAACTACCTGTGGCTACCGAAACTTATAATAACTTAAGTACAAGAGTTTATGCTCCCATGTGCTCATTCCATAAAATAAGAGTCTAATCCAATTAGCTGCAAATTTGCTTGTTCGTAATATACACTCGTGGAATAGAGTTAGTAAAAGAAAAATATCAAGCTCTTATAGGCAAATTGTAAGTACTCAAATTCGACGAAACATCAATCACTTCGGTGTCTGCCTACACTTCAAATCAAATGTCAAAAATGTGACAGAGATCTATGACAAATTTCACTCCGTAACTGTCATGAATGTTTAATTAAGCTTGGGTTTGTACGACGCAAAAAACGATTGAACAAAACAAGTTGCATTAAATTTTATTTTCGAATTCGAATGGAATCTGTTGAAGAAACGTTTAAAATGTTAAGAAAGCCTTTGGTGAACAGATTTTGTCGGAAATGCTTACAAGTGGCATAAAGAAGACGAAAAGCATCTCCAGCAACCTCCACCAATGAAAGTTTCATCTAACGAATTCGATATTTGGTGATAAAAATTGTTGGTTAACAATTAGGGACCTAGTCGATTAACAGTTGGGAACCTCGTTGACGATGTTGACATTTCAATTTCATTTTATAAGACATTTTGAGCCTCGGCTTATATAAACTAATTTTTTTTTTGGATTTCAACTCCTTTCTAAGCTTCTTGATAACCTTAAGATTGTTTTCTTTCATAAATTTATATTCGACAGCAGTGGATCTGAATCCTTTTGATAACCATTAAGACATTGAGAAGATTGAAGTAAATTCTCTAACATAGGTATCATTCTGTGGTATCAAAAGTGGTAGAAATTAATCATTTATAAAGCCTCCTTAAAGAAGTTCTATTTCTCGCTAAGTTCTGTATGCTGGGGCGGAATATTAGAGCGATCTGTTGTATAATTTGATTACAGTGCTCAATCTTATTAGCACTGTATGATCTTATTATCAAACAAAAAATTTGTCTCTAATTTTGTATTGTAAATAGAATTTTATATGCAGAATCGCTGAAAATCTTACAGTGGATTGACTCTCTTATGGTGGATTGACTTTATCAAAAACACTTGTAGGTGAGTGGTACTCTGCACTAAAAACGGTTGACACATGATGCAAGGTTAGCCTTACTCTAATCAGCCCTCAACGTCTTCAACTGAAGTTAAGTTTCAGAGTAATATTCGCTGAACTTTATACGTATCACGAATTAATTTGTATCATTTTGCACGATTGTTTGGATATGAAACTTGTTGCCACTTGACCAGTTTCGAAATAACCGAATTTTGTTCAAAAATTAATAGTCTAGATATCGCTGTAGACGCGCTAAACGTGTGATAAGTGATGACGAGACATGGATTTACGAGTTTCACATGCAAACCATTCAACAAGCTTGGGAATAGCGCTTCTCAGCTGAGGCGAAATGGAGAAAATCACTTTAAATTCGATCAAAAGTGACATAACTTTTGTTGTTGGTGATTGTTTTCTATGATCATCGCTGTGTTGTACGTTCGAAATTATTGTTAGAAGTCCAGATGGCAAATAAGGAATATTATCTGGATGTTAGGTGACCCTTGAAAAAAAACAAATTCGCCGAAGAAAGTAGGATTTGTAGAAAGAAAACTCTGGAATTTTTGTAGCATGATAACTCACTAACACACAAGAATATAATCGTGAATTAATTTCTACCTAACAATTTAAAACAACCAGGGTATTCACTGGATATGGAAAATGTGTTATTTCGGAAGGGGACTGTTTTGAAGGCGATACAATAAATTTTAAAGAATAATTACCATTTTGTGTCTTATTGACCATTTTCTGTTACTCTTTTTTCGACCAAATGTATATTAACCGATATATTTCACTTTCATGTTTCTAGCGATAATCTTTAAAAATTCTGTCAATCAATGATACCATTTATTTATTTGTGAATTCGTTTCAATCTAATAGGCTGGGCTCTTACCGATCCATTCTTACAACTGTGTACTTAATTCTTACATTAATAATTACCCTAATTGTAGCACAATATAATCGAAAAGTGATTTCATAAAAATCTGAAAATTTAAATGATAGCATGCATTGTTGCATAAAATAAGACCCCTCATCTCAACTTCATTTAAACTATAATTATATCTACAGAATTATTCAGAATTATTCCTCAAATTCCTCGTAGGCACGTTAAAGGGCAATAGTTGCAGAAGCTCTGGAGAGTCAATTCTACTGTCAATAATATCCTTGATAAATATAGGGTGATTTTTTAATTGTAGTTTTTTTTTTAAATCGAACAAAACACTCATCATATATTAAAATTGTTGATTGGAATCGATAAATTGGTCTTTGCCATTAAATTTTTAGATAATTTCTCAATTGTCTCAAAATGTCTATTCGAAAGGTCCAATTTTTCGTCACTTTTTCGGGCATTTTGGCCTGTATTCCACGAATAACACGAATTATGTTATACTGTAAGGCTTCAATAGTATTCGGCTTGTCCACATAGACTAACGACTTGACATAACCCCACAAAAAATAATCAAGAGGCGTTAAATCGCAAGATTTTGGGGGCCAACTCACAGGGTCATATCGAGAGATGAGCTGCTCACCAAATTCATCCCTCAACATATCCATTGTTTTACGAGCAGTGTGGCATGTTGCACCGTCCTGATGGAACCACATGTCAACCAAGTTCAACTCAGCCAATTGGAGCAAAAAATCGCGTATCATAGCTCGATATCGTTCGCCGTTGACGGTAGCGTTTCTTCCACGGTCGTCTTTGAAGAAAAATGGACCGATGATGTCACCGGCCCATAAACCACACCAGACAGTCGGTTTTTCGGGATGCATCGGTAATTCATGTATGGCATGTGGCTGTTCATCGCTGTTCATCGCAGATGCGACAGTTTTGCTTGTGTACGTATCCGTTCAGCAAGAAATTAGCCTCGTCGCTGAACACAATTTTTCGATAAAACAGCGGATTTTCATTGAGCTTTTGTAAGGACGATTCACCAAAAATTGGACGTTGTTGTAGGTCATTCGGCTTCAATTCTTGCGTGAGTTGAATTTTATAGGCTTTCAAACCCAAATCGAAATGTAAAATTTTCGTTGGGGAAAAAATGTCCATGCCCAATCGCTGAGAACGGCGACGAATTGACATTTCACGATCGCAATTAACACCGGTCGCTACGGCTGCAATATTTTCTTTGGTGTGTACTCTACGCGTAAATCTGGTGCGATTTGTTGATTCAGCAGGTCGATTGGGGATGTTAAATGAACCATATACATTTTGTAATTTACGAGTATGTATGCCGTAACTCGGATTCCACATAATATCGCAATATTCAATTTGCGATCGCACGAATGCAAAATATAAGACCCTTAATGTAAATGGGTCTTTAAAATCTCTAGCAATTCATTTCAAGAAACCTAGTTGAGAAAAATGCTTTGATTACTATGTATTCTAAATGTGGATAAAAAGAAAATTGAAAGTCAACATAAGCTCCAAGGTCCTTCATTACTATTTCTCTATCAGATATATTATAATATTAATAATTATTTACTACTGGGAATCTTTTATGGATAATTGTTAAAATTTTATACTTGGAAAAATTGAATTCCATGCCATTTGAACACAAGAATATGACTTTAAATCGTCAGCTTATAATAAGGCAATACAAAATTTAAACACTGGTGGAATATCGTTAATAAATATAAATAATAAAAATAAAAGTAGACCAAGATGGCTACCTTGTGGTGCACTTGATTTTGAATTTACAGATTCAGAAATATAGTTATCGATTTTTACAAATAGTATTCTTTCTGACATATAAGACTTTGATCAACTTAGCATATTTAAATGAAAACCTAAAATTTTCAGTTTATAAATTAACACGTCATAATTAAGTTTGGCAAATGCTTTAATAAAATCTGTATATAACACATCCGTCTGAAACCCACTTTCCAAAGCAGTAGTAATTACAAAATTACAAAAAAATGGCTAAATTTGTGGATCTGCCACGATAGAAGCCATGTTGACGTGTATTTATGCTATTTTTACAATAGAGAATAATTTGTTATCCATCAATTTTGGTGCAGCTGATAATTTAACAACAGGTCTATAACTGGTAATAAAACCCATTTGAGCAGATTTAAATATAGGTGAAATGTATAACATCTCCCATTTTTGTAAAAAAAAACTCCTGTTGGCAGAGATCTATTAAAAACTATACCTATAGTAAGACGTATTGAAATAGTCGCTGCACATTCCCTCAAGATAGCCGGCACTCTTAGAGCTATCTAAATGCTGTACGATCCTCAAACACTTCACTAACATCAAACTCCAATTGACCAAAATCAAACCGTTCACGTTAATACGAAAAATTCTGAACATTGTGTTGAGGATTAATGATATAAATGGAAGAGAAAAATTTAGAATAATTATTAATGTAAGAATTAAACACACAGAATGGCTCTGTAAGAGCTCAGCCCAATAGATTGAAATGAATAAACAAATAAATGGTATCACTGATTGACATAATTTTCAAAGACATTCCCTTTCATATTATAAAATCTAAAAACAGATTTAGAATCCGTTTAATATCACATTCAATATTATAATATACTAGCGGACCCGGCGAACTTCGACTCGCCACAATTTAACGCCTTCAGATAAACTCTCGAGTAATAATAAAACACAGATAGTTAAAATTTCAATGCGATTTATTTGAGTGGAATCGAAATCAGTAGAGAGCGATATGATGAAAAATGTTTTTTGATTTGTTTTCCGGCGCAAAAACAAACAACGAAGACGGTTTCCCAACACGCGAACAGGCAACGTACAGCTGACTGTGCGAAAGACAGGGAAATTCGAAATTAATCCCCCAGACTTCCAACGATTGGCCTTGCGATTTATTTATTGTCTTCGTAAAAGCCAATCGAATGGGGAACTGAATCCGCTTAAATTGGAGTGGAAGATCAGTTGGAATTCTCGGAATTCGTGGAATAAGGATTTCTTTGAATTTGCCCTCGATAATCGTCGCTTGAATCACATTGTTCATCAGTTTCTTGATGGACAACCGCGTACCGTTGCACAATTTCGGATGATTCAGATTCCGCAGCATGATTATGATCGATCCCACCTTCAGCTGTAAATTATGCCGCGGTGTTCCTGGCACATCAAGCGAGTTCAAAAATTCCATCGGATAGTTTGTCGCTTCATCCTCTTCGGTCACGCTGTCAAAGGATTTGTACGAATGCAGTTCCCCAGCGCTTTGACTTTGCGCTTTGACTTTCGCTCCAGAGATCTTTCAATCAAATCTAACATAACTATTTTTTTTACCTAAAAACCGGATTCGTGATATTGGATTTTTAATTTGTGGTTTGTATGGGAGGTACCACGCCCCTTTGTCCAATCCCACCCATATTTGTAGCAGCACTGGAAATATTTACTACAAACGTTTAAAAAAAGAATTACCGATTTGGCGGTGTAGCCGTTTTACAATTTTAGATAAATCGAAAAAAGTGGGCGTAAAAGTGGGCGTGGTAAATTTTTCTTTCCATAAAAACCTAAGTTGGACTACGACGAACATTTAAAAAAAAAATTATTCAATTCGGTCCAGCCGTTCTCAACTGATGTCCTTACCAACGAAGCAATTTGTATAAAGTTTGAAGGAAACTCTAATGCTCTACGTCTCAAAGCAAATAAAGCCTTAACTCAACTAACATTTTCGCTCGGGCGCTTATTCAATTACAGAGTATTGGAATATAATCCTAATCCCACAAATCGTCAACGTCAACGAAGAACTAAACTTATAGCACAGCCATACAAAGCATTTTCAAACGTCGTCTATAACGACATCGGTGATAGTGGAGTGTTATGAGGAAAAGCTTCAGTAATACAGCAGTAGTCAAAGTTTGCGCATCGAACAACGATAACAGCTTTTAAATCAATGAACAAGTTATTGAATTTAATTGCAAAATATTGAATGTAACCGCACGATACAGACCGATGTCGGTGATTTTAGTATTTTGCGGTGTTTTTGCCGCGGTTTATTTTCTTATGCGATGGTACAAGATCTTCCTGTGTGGTATTCAGCTACCGGGTCCATGGCCCATACCGATGGTGGGCAATATTCAAATGATGACACAACTAACACCTGACAGTGAGTTTCTGATAGAAATTGAGTTGAACAGAAAGTGAGTGTAAATGAAAATTGGTTTCAAATGCAATTGACCGGAGGAAGCCATAAAAAAAGTTATTAATTCTTGCAAAGTTAAGGTGCAAACAACGAAAGCAAAATTTAAAGTTTAAAGAGGATGAAATGGCCATTACCTTTAGAGGCCCTGAAAGCTGTTCCTCAAAATTTGGATTTTGAGAGCCGGGAACGCTTTTATTAAGATGAAGACAATATCTAAAGCGTGGAACATCCCCTAAATAACCGTTTCGCTTTAGCTTGAAAGAAGGAACTTTCCTGGGAGATGGGTTTTTAAATGTTATAGATCGATTCCCTCAATATTAAAGATTTTACACATATTTTTATGTCTCGAAGCTTGTGTGAAAACTTGAGGTGTCACATTATTAGATTGCTCTTTGATACCATAATTTTCTTTGAACAGTAATTTCAATTTGAGAAAACTTCAATTAGGCCTTTGTTTAATTGGCCATTCTAAACGCACAACTCAACAAATCGCCGGGCAGTTGAAGAGATTTTTTTTTGAAATTTAGTTTTATTCATCAATATAGTCTTCAAGAGTGATACAACCACTTTAGCGGAAGAAAATCGGATGTACCTTTAAGTTTATTTTTTTTCGGATTTTTTTAGGTTGTTTTTAGCTTTTTTGCTTATTATTATTATATTATTGACGCTTATTTCAGCCCATAAAGAGAAAAAAAGTTTTAATTAATTTAATTTAAAAGAAAACAATTCACAGCTATGTCTTGAAAGAATGACTGTGTGAATAGTTAAAGATTCTTAAATGCTAAAAAGGCAACCGATCTTCAGAATGGCAAATCAGTTTTCGATTTACGAGACTGGCTTACTATTCCGCCCGAAATTATACCGACGGCCTTTTTATTTTGCTGTGAAATAGATTGGGTAAATTTATATAAAGTGAAAACTTGAAAGTTTAATTTTTGTGTGGAATCAATAATAGTAATACAGGGTGGCGCACAAATCGTGCTGCTGTCAACTGCCAATGAGGATCAATATTTAAAGATGTTGAAGAGTTTTTTTACCCAGAAAGCTTAAAGCTTTGAATCGTTGATCGTTAGGTAAAGAATTTGAAGGAATGTTTTTCTATCCAGAAAGTTTAAAGTTTTGAAAATTTGAAGTTTAAGTTTTGTTTGGAAAAAAATTAACATTAATACAGGGTGGCGCACGAATTGTACTACTGTCAACTGTCAATGAGGACCGTTATATAGATATGTTGAAGGAGTTTTTTGTACCCAAAACTGCGTCGAAAATGTACTCGTTTCAACAGCATTTAGTTCCAGCAAGATGGAGCAACTGCACACATAACCAGATCGGTTATGGCGGAGCTCCAACGAAAATTCGCAAATAAATTAATATCCAGAAAGTCCAATTTTCGCAGATTATGCCAAGCAAGAATTGAAGCAGTTAGTTATAAAGGGTGATTTTTTCATCGTAGTTTTCTTAAGAATCGAACAAAATACTCAAATTCACATCATATATTACATTTTTTTTATTGGAATCGATAAATTGGTCTTTGCCATTTAATTTTTAAAGATAATTTCATGTAAATGTTGTCCGCCGCTCCGTCTTAAAATGTCCATTCGGAAGGTCTAATTTTTCGCCACTTTTTCGAGCATTTCGGCCTGTATTCCACGAATAACGCGAGTTATGTTATCCTGTAAGGCTCCAATAGTGTTCGGCTTGTCCATATAGACTAACGACTTGACATAAACCTACAAGAAATAATCAAGAGGCGTTAAATCGCAAGATCTTGGGGGACAACTCACAAGGCCAAATCGAGAGATAAGCTGCTCACCAAATTCATCCCTCAGCATATCCATTGTTTCACGAGCAGTGTGGCATGTTGCACCGTCCTGATGAAATTACATGCCAACCAAGTTTAATTCAGCCAATTGGGGCAAAGAAACATTCCTTGTGGTTGAGTAACATATGCCCAATTACTGAGAACGGTGACGAATTGAAATTTCACGATGGTCATTAACACTGATCGCTACGGCTGCAATATTTTCTTCGGTACACACTCTAAAATTTGGTGCGAAATTTGGAGATAACAGCACAAATTGTTGATTCAGCAGGGCAATTATGACGACCATAAAATGGTCGTATCAAACAATGCATATTTGCCACAGAGCAAAAATTTGGATAATAAATTTCCACGATTTGCAATCGTCGCTCGTTTGTTAGTCTTTCCATGATGAATTTCAGAGTATACTGTACACTTTTCACTTCGACAAATGACGTTTGGACGCCATTACCAACCAGTGCTGCCAACCTGAAAAACTTATATCTTAAAAAATCACCCTGTATAAAATAAAACTAAATTTTCTATGTAATAAAAAGAATAAATGAAATAAGTTGATTAAAAAGTATTTGAATTGCTTATTGTAGTGCAATTGGTGAGCTATCCTGTATTAATAATATTATCAAACAAAGAAAAAGCAAAGTAAAAATTTAGAGAAAAAAAACTGATTCTAGTAACTTAGAGTGGGGGATTTTCTCTATTAATCAAAAAATTGAGAACTGACAAACTTACCAAATCAACGTCACACAATATCTTGGCGCGCTTGGCCAATAATTTGGAGCAAAATCGAATTTTGAATTCAGTTTACGTTAGGATATTACTATAGATCCCCTTTGGATGCACTTTTAATTCCGTATTCAAACGAATCTTGCAAATAGTTTGATGAAATAAAAAAAAATTATTTTGATCTGAAATCGTTCATTTTCTGTGTTAACCAAACTAGTTCTTTTGGCTGTTTGTCTGATTGCAAGCGCTTTGAGGGAAGTACATTAACCGTTAAATTTTCTGACAGAATTGAAATAAAGCTGATTATTTTTTATAAATTACATTACCTTTTTCCTCGTGAGCACGGCTACTTGAAGCTCTTGTTTACATGTCTTAAAAATAACGCCGTGAAAATATCTTCTTATTAGTCCAAATGTAGACTGCCTTCAATTAATCATTCACTCTGCCTTTTATAAAAATTATTTTAAATTACATTAATTTTAATTTCACGTAAAAATATTTAAATCAATCATTTATTTTAATCAATATTGCAATATGGCTGGTGATGTCGGTATTTCAGACGAATCAGTCCATGTCCATGTTAAAAGATATCTCAAGCCTTAAACGAGTCAAATCAAACATCCGTCGATTTAAAATCTATAAAGAGATGATTTCATTGTGCATTATGGGTTTTCATCAGCAAGGCTAGACTACTAAAAAGGAATACTACTCTAGCATTACGAGCTCCCGAAAACAGAGCGTGTTTATGGGCAGACGCCGCAATGGCTCTTCATGAGGCTCTCACCCAAAAATTCAACTAATATCTGATTTAGTATCATTTCTAGTAGATTGCAGACATTCCTCGTGAATCCCGAGATGCGCTGGAGACCATCCCAGAATGTGAATATTCGGCATGCTTCAAGGATTGAAAAAGATGTTGGCATAAATGTTCTGTGTGCGGGGAGGAATACTTCGAGAGCGATGAAATAAATTTGGATGAATACATAAAAGATTTTTTTAAAAAAATACAAGTCTTACACAATAGTAGATACTTCAACAAAACGAGAGGGGGAAATATATTTAAGATTACTTTAGATTTTTTCACGTTGCCTCATCTCGTGTTACTCTTAATATTTTCTTTTCCTTTTACAGCTATTAAATGATATTGAAATGACTGCTGAGATATTTATTTATGTTCTTCTTAAATATCAATGATTTTAAATTACATTTTGTGTACTTCTCTTTTAGGAGTTTTGAATGTCATAAATTATCATCGGGAAACCAATCGCAAATCATTTCGCCTTTGGTTAGGACCCCAATTGTGGGTATTTCTGCATACACCACAAGAAACGCGGGATGCCTTGAATGATCTCAGCTTAAATAGAGCGGATACATTCCAAAAATTGGATGTTTTAATTGGCACTGGATTGTTAATAAGTAAAGGTAAGTTAAACTTTATGTAAACCGGGGGAATTATCAAAACTTGAGACTCAAGACTGATAAAATTGAATTGAAATGATTGAATTTATAACCGAAATGAATGAATTAAACAGGAAAGCATTGGGAGTTACATCGCAAAGCTTTAGGACCCGCTTTTCATCCTAACATTTTAAATTGCTTCACCGATACTATAACCCAACACGTAAATATTTTCTTGGATATCTTAAAAAGTCGGCAGGGGAAGCCGGTCGAGGTTAGCGAATATATATTTCCATGTATTATGGATGCAATAATAGGTGAGTATTGGCGACTATTTTAAAGAGAGCTAATAACAACCCTCATCGTTTTATAGACACCTCAATGGGTAAAAATCTTCAACTACAGACCGATTCAAACAGTTCATATACTCATGCATTTCATAGGTAAGTTGTCAGTGGGTGCAGTAAGGCCAATGGAATGTGGAGTTTCTTGATATTAGGTTATTGGGGATAACTGCGACAATTTTCACCAACTTGTTGAAACTACGTTGAGCCGAAAGTGTCAGTCAGTCAGTTTAACTCTGCAAAAAAACATGTTGGCAAAAATATTCATCAGCCACCCTGTATACAAATATAGTCTGAAAGTGGACAAATCCCAAAATTTAGAGTTGGAAGCTATTCTCTTTCAGTTTAGCTCTGTAAAAAAAACTCTTTTTATCCCTTTAGGCAACATCTTGGCAAAAATATTCATCAGCCACCCTGTATACAAATATAGTCTGAAAGTGAACAAAGGCCGAAATTTTGAGTTTAGGATTTATTCCATATGACAGCTAAAATTTTCTCCAAATTATTAGGAAGTCCGAAATTTAGAGTTTTCAGCTTACTGCAGCAAATTCGTTAGCTTCACTTTATTCAATCCAACAACGATGTTGTAAATCTGCTCCGATAGTCTCAGCAAAAGCCGAAATCAATTGGTTTTTTTTTACATTTTTCGATATCCTAGTAAAACAGATGATTTGGTTTTCCTCGCCAAGGATTACGAATTATCTTCGATTCGACCAAGTGAGATATAAAGAGAGAAAGAGATTAGATAGGAACTATTTTCGATTACATGTCTTATTTTAAAACCTCTGCATTTGGGTAAAATTGCATCACAGTTGAAGCCATGTCTGTATTCTCCCGTTCCTATGCCAAAAATAAAGGCAATTCCAGCATTAAAATCGGTGAGGTAGCCCGGTTTTTTGTTGAAAGAAATTCCGTTGGTCCTCCCAATCTCTGTTGGTTGATATGTATTATGTTGATGTTGTTGATATGTATTATGTTGTTGTTGATAGGTATTATGTTGTTATATAGTATGCAATGTTTTGAGTATCTCAGATTCTCGCCAGTAGGTGGCGTTGTTACATCAAATTGTCTTACATCAATTGAGTCGGAACGGGATGGCAACGGATGAGTATTTATTGTAAGAATTCAGATTGGCTTATCGGATGCCTGTCGGCCTTGCCTTCTTCACTACTCCGAAGTCTTCCTGAATGGCTGCCTTTCCCTTCATATCAAATCCAATTTATATTTTTTTTTTAAATTTAGCTTCCCTTTTCCTATTCTAGGGCCAGTAAACTTCTATTTGAACGTATGGTAAATCCTCTACTGTATCCCGATTTCATTTATCATAAAACTGCGAAATCTAAAGAATTAAAGAAATGTCTTGAAGCCATTCACAATCTCATGGATAGCATTATAAAAGAACGCCAAGAATATCTAAAACAACAGGACAGCAATGAGCAAATGGATGGCCAAATTTGTAAGAAAAAACCGAGATGCCTGCTGGATACTCTATTAACCGCTACCATCGAGCAAAGACCCATGACTCTTAAAGAGATAAGAGATGAGGTTAATACCTTTGTATTTGCGGTTAGTAGCAGCATATTGACAGTTTTTGCCTTAGGGTATATAACAAATGTTATTTCAGGGTGTGGATACTACGACTGCAGCCATGGCATTCATCTTATATGCCATGGGAAAATATCCTCTGGAGCAGCAGAAACTTGTAGAAGAAATTACCAACAATAATCTTAACTCTCGTGATTCCGCTCTCACCACTTCTGATCTTAATAAACTGGAATATTTGGATATGTTTATTAAAGAATGTCTTCGCCTCTATACTATAGTGCCCATGACGGGACGTCAGACTACACAACCAACAAAAATAGGTGATCGTACCTACCCGGCCGGTGTAACTATTTGGGTTAATATGTATGGATTGGCACATGACAGCGAAGTATTTCCCAATCCTTTTCAGTTTCGACCTCAGCGTTTTGCAAGGGACGAGTATCAACGTTTACCAAAATTCAGTTATTTGCCCTTTTCGGGTGGACCTCATGTTTGCATAGGTCGAAAATATTCCCTGCTGATCATGAAGATAATGTGTATACGAATATTGCAAAGTTTTGAGGTAACTCTACAAGATCCCGATGAAAAGCTGGTGCTACTGGCCCAAATGGTTTTAAAATCAAAAACTGGTATTAATATCACATTTAAGGAGAGAAAAATACTACACAAATAAATGTTGAAATTGTAAAAAAAATGAAAATAATGTTTTATATTATACTAACTGCCCCGCTACATCGTACGACGTAATAGGCCTTTCATAACGTGCCAACTTAATCAAAGTCAATACGTGTTTCTACATAGTCTCTCTGATTATGATCAAACCTAGTCAGTTTTTAGTTTGGTTTGTATCTGGAACAATTTTTGGAGTAGCATATTTACTATGCGAGAGGTATAGTGCTGTCATAAACAAACTGCAATAAACATGTCATAAACAAACTTTTCCAAGCACCGAAGGAATTGCCCGCTAGAGTTGCATCATAATCAGATAGCGTAGTAGTTATGCGTAACACGCTTGTGCATATGTAATCTTCTTATATATAGAATAGTTTTTTCTTTAACAACTATTTGAGAAATAACGAATACCTAAGGAAAAATCGTTTCGTTGCCTCAATATACGAGTAGAAATATCCCAGTTGATCATTTTTCCAAATCTCTTTTTTTACTGTATTCTGCTAAAATGTTTCCAAAGAGACATTCTACCAAATGGCCAATCATATTGGAAGTAAAAATGACGGAGTTGTAAGCAAAACTTAAGAGTTGACAAATTATTTTCTTCATATTTAAAAGAAATTGATTGTTGCTGAATTTAAAAATTATGATTCAATGCCTTTTTATATTATTGCCTTGTAGATAAAAAATGTATAAAATTTTAAAAATTGTTAATTTTTATAATAGACGCAGCGGAAATAAAAAGGAACTATTTCATAGAAATGTGAATGGACCAATCAGGCACTATCAATGCTATCAGTAAATAAACGGATGGATCAAAATTGATGTACAAAATAAGTTTTTCCTTAGGCAGAATAAAAACTTCTAGCAGAGGATCGCAGAATCGTTTTAGAACTTCACTCGAATGTCGTCTTTACCTAAATATTATATATTCCATAACTGCTTAAAAATAAATATTATATATTCCACAGACTGCTTAAGAATACTTTTGGCAAACTGGGTTAATGCGAAATCGGGCTTTTCTGAATTCTTATATAATTTTAATTTTAATTTATTTATTCAGGATTGTAATATTACAATGTTATCATATAAGGCATGCATTGGCGTAGCCCTGTCAATTTTCATCCAGCTATTTGTTATTCTACGAGCCAACAGATAAGTGGTCGTGAAAGGCTTCAAGCGGATCTTAGCAAGCTAGTTTTTGCGAAATGTTCTTTCCGATCGAAATAACCTTAAGCTATTGATTGTAACAACAGATACATTGCTTGAACAATTAAAATACGGAATACGGTTATGTTCATGTAAAAGAAGAGGAAATCAAGGCAATCCAACATCTAAAAAAATACATTTTCTTGGCGTAAAGCCAACTATTCATAAACAATATAATTGGCATATAAACTTTACATATATAGGAATATAATATCTAAAAGAAAATGTTTCATTTAAAACGAAGATTGTTCATATAAAACAGTACACTCTTCATATAGAAAATGAAATTTTTTATAATAAATAAATGCGTATTTGATATATAATTGTAAACTTTTTAAATAAATAAGCGCAACTTTCATGAAAAACTATACTTTTCATATAGGAAAGCACACTTTTCGTACCGGAAAATACACTAGTCAAGTAGAAAAGTACACTTTTTACACAGCAAATATACTTCTCATATATAGAAGTACCGAAAGATGCGCTTTTCATAGAGCAAAATTAGATTAGATAGAAAATTAAAAAAATTCAAATAGAAAAACATACCTTACACAAAATAAATAAAGTATTCAAAAATTAAAGAACAATTCTAAGAAAAGAAAAGTGTGATTTACTTACGGAAATCTTCCCGTTTGATCCAGAGAATTCCAGTTTTTATGTAGATACTAAAATTTTTCATGCAAAAATACATTATTCATGTTGCAGAGTAGGCCTCCAAACAATAAGGCACAAACTAATCCTTTGTGCAAAAAACTACACTACGATATACACTTCATAGAGTTCCTGAATAATCATATTTAAAATAATCATAATCATTTTTATATGAAAACAATTAAATTCTTATATAAATGAACAATTTTTATTTTTCACATAAAACTTTTCAAGTAGAAAATTACACGTAATATAAATGAGTTTTTAGTTTTCATGTATAAAAATACATTTATCTATAGAAAAGTAAAATTTTTGTTTTTAACATAGCAAAATAAACATTTCATTAGTTCACATTTAATAAGGAAAGGAAAAGTGCACTTTCATATTAGAAATTAAATTTTTTTACAATTATTATTTATTTTTATTATTTTTTATTTATTTTGCTTATAATTTAAAGCCTTCCGGCCAATTATATGTTAATTGCAATACACAACAATTCGTATATTAGATTCAATTTGCTCAATAACATATAGATTAAAAAAAAAGACGTATTAAAAATTAAATATTAAATTTATAAAAATATAATACGATCTTAAAGATGATATGATTATTAAAGACAAAAAAATATGAAAAAAGAATAATTTAGAAGTTTAGGTACATAATTTCAAAATATAAGATAATCAGTGTGTAATAACGGCTGTTCAGAATTTAATTGAAAACAAAATTTTACTGGAAAGTCTGAAAGTGTTGTAAAATGTGCCTTTTGTAAGAATCAGGATATAATTTAAAACATTTTAAATGGCCCGGTAGTAAATTGTAAATTCGTGCTATTTTTACTATAAAAGCACGATCCATGAGAATTGTTAATAAGCTGTTTATTACGAGTGGAATGTGAAAAGTTACACGAAATAAAAAGAAATTGAGGACAAAAATATCGAACAACTTTATAAAATAACAACAAAAACTTCACATCGACATAATTGTCATGTAAAAAAAATTAACTTGTTATGTAGAAAAGTTTGCTACCGATGGAGAAAACTTTGCTGTAGGAAAACATGAAACTAACTTATGTACAATTTTTCGTATACAACAAACTAAATTTTTCACACATAAATTATGTTTTTCGATACGAAAATCGTATTTTTGATATCAAAAAGTACTTTATCACTTTATTGTTATTTATTTTATTTTATTTTATTTTATTTATATTATAATTTATTTTTTTATTTCATTTTATTTTTTAATTTCATTTTCATTAATTTTATAGTCACCCTACTGTTATTATGACTGAATAAAATGCAACCCTGCTGTTTTATCGAAAAACATCGAATGGACAATAACAACAACACTGAGGTTAAATGATAGCAAATGTCAACAAAACAAGACAACTGACAGCTGACTAACTAAAAGCAAATTAAATACGACGTGTAAAGTGTAAAGTGGCAAATAGGAGAAAAATAAGTAAATATAAAAGTTTCAGTTGCTGTAAACCTTTGAAACGACCTCTAGTAAACAGATTTCCTTAGCTTCTGTGTCCCGCCGTTGTTTTCTATCATAATGCAAGCGGATGATTTGTTGCAATTCAAAGACTTTTCCAGCACACCTAGCACCAGTAGTCCGCCGGCTCAAATTAATGTAAATTCGCCGACCCACTCAACGGCTTCCGGAGGTGGCGGCGATAGACGTCAAAGAGGTGACCCCTTGGCGGAGTTAATCTATGACATGACCAATTCTGCCCAGATCTTGTCCGGCGGCATGACGAGTGGTACTACTACGGGCAGTGGTGGTGGTGGTGTTGGTGGCGGCGGTGGTGGAGGCAGCAGTTCTGGTCTGCCGGAACCTGCTACGGCTAGCCCCAGCAAACCCTCATTTCTATCCATAGAATACTATCAACAATTCTTTGATGTGGACACGTATATTGTGTTGGAACGCATAGCCAATTCTATGATACCAAAGAGAGCGGCCAGTAACTATTTGAAATTGAATATTGGCCAAAATCCGGATTTGTATGGACCCTTCTGGATAACAACGACATTGGTTGGTTATATAGATATGGAAGTAGTTTGAGAATTGTAACCAGATATTGCTCTTTACAGATTTTTAGCATTGCCATCAGTGGCAATATAGCCAGTTATTTGCAATATCAACGTGACGATTACCAGTGGCACTATAACTTCCATTTGGTCTCATATGCGGCGACTTGTATCTTTGTCTATGCCAATTTTGTTCCAGCTGCCTTGTGGGCTTTATTCAAGTACAGTTTGAAGCCACTGCAAGAAGGATTGGAAACGGAAAATGTAAGACGAATAAGCATTTAAAAATATTGCAGATATAGGGAAATATGCAAACTTTAGAAGTTATTTCAACATTTTTATTAGCATAACTCGAAAGCATACTTCTAACTTAATTTATGTCAAATATTGCTTGGAATCAGTAGAGGAACATACCGGCGCGAAAATGATAAAATATGTGATTATAAAATCATCTATATGACGAAAACGTGCCATTCAACTTTAAAAAATAGCATCATCTTTGTCTCCAGAGTGGTATAGCCAATCCACTAAGACTGCTTAAACATAGAAATCGCGAAAAATAAAAGTAATTGCATCAGGGTTAATCATTCATTCGCGAGATCTAATGTTTTCTAAAGAGCTTAGTAATACATTTCTAAAGACAATAATAAATTTGTCTTTCTTAATATCTGTTTAAAGAGGAGGCTTGTAAGGTATTTGACGACCTACTATTTTTTTATGCAGCAGTAGTTCTCTTGACTGTAGTTCCGTTGTTATTATTATTAATCTACTCATTGGCGTCAATAATTAGATTATGTGGCATTAGGCTGCCTTAAGAGTGTCATAGTATATTCCGGGAGCGGTTTAAATTCACTTGCAAAAAACATGCTTAATGAAAGCGAGTGGGGGTTGACGTAGCATATAATCAAATTTGTACATCTTAACCTTATTTATACCTTACAAACGCCGTTCTGCTCTTCTGTTCTGCTCTTAATCGCCCTATTGTCTGATAAGGAATCTGCAGCATAATCTTTAATAAACGATCTGGTTGATCATAGACCTAGTAAATGATTTCTGTGTTAATGGAAGAATAAATAATGTGGAGGAGAACCTGCCACGGAGGAGGATCTGTTGGATGAACCGCAGATTTTTAGGTGCGCGGTTGTCTAAAATATTTTCTCGGTGATTGGACGGTTTCATACTGACCAAAAGAGGACATTTGCCGCGGAAAGTTTGGCCAAAACTGTTTGACATGCCTATGAGATCATTGTTGTCATATAGATGTTGTATCATTTTTGTCCACTTTCTCAAAGGTTAGTCGCTGCCTAAATCCAAATCGTTCTCTTGAGGCAAAGATGCTGATGGCTCTTAACGAAGCCCTGTAATACGACGTTTTATGATGCTTTCTTCATAGCAATCGAAATGTGAATCATATGTGAAGGTAAAAAATATATGGTCATGTTATTAAACAAAGAGATCGTCAGTTTGGGAATAACTCACTAATATTGTTTAACTTCCACGTTTCCAAAACTGCGCCGCAGCTAGATGGTGTGAGATTTGTTATTTATATTGACGACAACGATGCTGTCTGTTTACTGTTATATTACTGACCTGCATGCAATTTTAGCATTTTCCGGCTAAATCATCTGTCACACTTTTTACCACATGAACTAGAGATTCATAGGAAACTTAACGACGAATTAAGATTGCCAATCGAAAAACAATTTGTGGGAACAAAATCGACACTCTTGTTTATCAGCTACATATAATAAATTACTCCAGGGAAGTATGATAATCACATCGCTTTCCTGTCGTACGAGGGACGGGAAAAACAGATCTTCAATTAAAATTGCTGTTGACGTGGGCAGATGACCTCACACTTCTTTTAAGTCGTCTTAATCGCGGAAATTAAGTTTTCACTGTCGCGGAAATTTGGGGTCGTCCCAGGCAAGCGGAAAATATGTATTGAAATTCTTTGGGCCTAGTAAACAAAAATCCAAATAATATTTCATCGAAAGTTAATTGTTCTTCTCCTGTGTAATAACATTTATATCCAAGATTTGATTTTGCTGTGGTAAGGTTAGTAGTTTTGCTTTTATTTATTTATTTTTTTTTTTTTTGTTTTCCAACTTTCAGGCTGACTACACCCCAACATTGTTGTCTCTCATGTGTATTTACGGTTACTCTCTTGCCATTTACATTCCCGTATCTATTCTATGGGTCATTCAGGTAAGTTTAGCATAAAGTACAATGAGTAAAGTAGCATAAAATTTGTCATGAAATATTTATCTTTATTCCTTTTTTTATATCCCTCCATTTAGCTTTCAATTCTGCAATGGCTGCTGGTTATAACGGCCGCCTTGCTGTCCGGTTCAGTTTTAATTGCCGTCTTGACACCAGCTCTACGAAACTCCAAATTGTCGTTATTCCTTGTCATTGGTATATTGGGTGCCCATTTCCTATTGGCTGCCGGTTTTATGCTGTATTTCTTCCATGTTCCCAGTACCGGTAAGGTGATTACCGCAACTCCTGCACCAACTGCCATAAAGGAAATTGTTAAACATTCCTTGGAGGCAACAACAAAGGCTGTTATTGGCAGTATAACAAACACTTAAGAAGATATTCTGTGCTAGGTATTACTTCCTAGATTTAGGTATTATAACACAAATGAAAAAAAGGAAATATATATATATATGACAAAACAAAAATCAGATAAATATCATTTGTATTATAAAAGCTTATTCAGTGCGGCATTTGATTTTCTTTTTTTCTATTTGTTTTTAAAGCATTTTTATTAACGAATTTTTTCAGAAAACAAAAAATAAAATTAGTGCAATTGTAGAACAAAGATCAAAGTTGAATTTATTTGCACCTTGAAAAATTAAGGGGGTTTTGTGAAATGAAGTTTGTAGGAAACATTGAAAACTACGAGAAAAGAAATATGCAATAGGAAGTTAACATGTAAAGTAATTCCCGTGCTATTAATAGCTTATTCAAAAGGAAGAGCTTCTTCCATGAAAAGAGTTTGCCTTGGCATGTTTTTACTAGACTTGTCGAAGTGTTCATCTGCACATCGAGGTGAATGCAGCTCAAAGAGAGATAGATGATTGTATCGTATGTACTAAATGACGTGCTATTTTTAGTTTGTAGTATTAAAATTTTGGTATTTTTATATATTTAGCACCAACATCTTTTAGAACTAAATGCGTAGCATTTAGCATTTCTTCAATGTTTTTGTTGTTTGTACACACATTTTAGTATAAAAAGAATCAAGTACTGAACTTTAATTCGATATATTAAATTTTTTACCAAATTTTTATTTTATATTTTATTACTACCAATTTCTTTCAGCATTACATTTGTATAAAAGGATTTTAGTATTGCAGAAATACGATGCTATTTCAATTTTTAATATAAAAAATTTGGTATACATAAGTTTTTGCAACAATTTGTGTTTTTAATATTTTTAAATTTTTACTAGCAATATCTTTTAGTACTAAATTTGCATATAAAAATTTTAGTGGTATTTGTTTATTTATTTAGCACTGAAAGAATATGGTATTGAAATATATTATACCTATATAATTTTTAAATTCAATACTAAATTTATATAAACAACTTTTGAGTATTACCTTTTATTAGGCTGCATTTTTAGTACCAAAATTTTTGTTGCATAAATCGTCAGGATCAGTTTGTTTTAGTGCAAAATTCTAGCAATATTTGCTATTTTTTTCATTTATAAATCCAACATTGTGGACATAAAAAGTTATGTACTGAATTTTTGTACTAAATTTGTATAAAACATTTTGTAATAATGTATTTGTGAATTTAATTTTAGTAATTTTAGTACTAAGTGTTTGACAAACAAATTTTCGTTACATATCTTTGCAGTTATATTTGTTATTTGAATGTTTGTTATTTACTACACAAAATTTTAGTACCTTTTTCTTAAATTTTCACTACCAAGAATTTAGTACCGATTATTTTATCTCGGATTATCATTTATCGCTTTTCCCGTGTAGAATTATCTTACTTTTGGGACCATTTTTTGGACAGAAATATTTAGAACCAATTTCGTTTAGTACATTCTCTCTGGGGGCCTAATCTGAAAACTCTTGGTGGTGGTAAAAAATAGTAGTAAATCTATGTAAACAATAGTTTAGTATTATATTTTTGAATTATTTTCTGTATTAAATTTGTATTACTAATTTTTACATTATTTCCCCCAATATGAACTTATTTTAGTACAAGATATAAAGAATTTTAAAAACAAAATTTTTCGCTACTAACTATTATAACACCAAATTTTCGAGACTAGTTTCTTTTGGTACTAAATTTATTTCTATTGTCGGTGTTTAGAACGTATCATCATTTGGGCGAATTTCAGTGAATAATTGGAACCATGCCATGTCTTCCATATCATACCCTTAGAACTTTGCCTCGCCATGACATCCAAATAGGGGGCGTTTAGATAACTAGAAAGAAAATACAAAACTGTTGTTAAGATTTTGTTAAATTTGTTTGTCTTCATTCGGTTTATACCCCTCAGCACAAGAACCAAACCACCAACCACCCTTTAAGAATCTGGCACAATTAAGGTGCTCGTTAACATCATTATCCCTGTCGGGAGTGCTAAATTTTTCCCCCACATGATTACGGAATGAGTCACCAGCGTTGCCACTGTAAGCACCCAGTTCCTGTAGTTCATATTTTTTGTCTTCTCCAGCCACTACGAAACTGTCGTACTTGGCATAGACAATTTTGCCTTCGTGGTCGCCCAATACAACTAACAGCTCTTGGGGTTCTTTCTGTGTAGTCAGGTCATGAAGGCTGTCTAAACCTATAAAGAAATCCCCTTCTTCGTTGCCGAAACCATTACGATATTCAGTCCAATTTCGATTGAAATCTGCTGAACCATCGATGCGCCGCTGAATCGTAGTCCATTTGTCGAAAATGTAAGATATATCACGAGAGCATTTCTGTTTGTCTTGATACCATTTTTGAAAGACATCCATTTGCCATTGTAACTTTTCATCTATTTGACCTTTTAGAACTTGCGATTCTATATCCAGTAATTGCTCCTTAATCGATTCAATCAATGCAATACCATCATGTTCACTATTAATCTTTGCAGATGTGCCGAATTTTGAAAAACTTATCAATGAAATTGAAAACAGAATAGGAAAATGCATAATGCCTTGAAATACCGACCGATACGACTGCAATTGTCGAACTGAATAAGAGAATTTTTGTAATCAGTCAGTATTTATTGCAAATCGAATCATCAGCGGAATTTTATGAACATACATGAATATACATACCTATACATACATTCAATTGAGCTTAAACATAGCAGTTTTTAATACTCATATCAATTGATAGATTATTTGTCGTCATTAGTACACATTTCAGAAGGTCATAAGGTGAAATTCAGAAAATCAATCGAGTAAAATTTATTTTATTCTAGGAAATATTGTTATTCTATATTGTTATTCCTTTCTGAGAACTGGGCGGCCCACAGTTATTTGTGTTCAATCCACAGAGGAGAACTTATATAGAGAAACGAA
Source organism: Philornis downsi (assembly GCA_019455685.1). Classification (NCBI taxonomy): domain Eukaryota; kingdom Metazoa; phylum Arthropoda; class Insecta; order Diptera; family Muscidae; genus Philornis; species Philornis downsi. The sequence goes on from JAHXMU010000129.1 coordinate 2,547,024, forward strand.
CTCGCTCACCTAAGATACTCTTCGTAGGCTCGAGCATGCTATATGTTTCCACAGCTTAAGGGAAGATTTATATTGCGCCTGAAAGCATGCAATAGTGTTATTATAGAGGTCATTGATTTCATATAGCTAATAAAAGGTAAATATGCAAGGACTTCAACCAAAATGCTATCAAATTCTATCGAACAAGAAATATCTGTTTGAGCTTACTAGTTGAACATTTTGCTTGTGAAGCCCCGTGAGGGTTGGTTTCTCTCTGAATAATTTTCGAACGTAGAACTAAAAATTCAATTTATTTGGATGGCGGTTTGAATCGAAATCATTGTCTGTTATGCGCCTTTTAACGTTGTTATTTCATCGGTTGCGGTATGTTCAGTCACTTCCTGGGTCGCCAAAAGGGGTCACCAATATTTTGTAAAAAATTAATCCAATATTTGTTCAAAGATGGCTTTAGTAATCTGTGCCTTTTGTTGTATAAGTGTGATCGGTTTACGCTAGAAAGTGTTAGAAAAATAAGATTTTGTACTGAAAAAAATACCCAGAGTTTCGTAATTGCTTGACCAAATTTTGCTTGAGCGATCATCAAAGGTGGACGCCAGCGCAGAGAAAATTCGACATATTTTAAAGTTTTTTTTTTTTTTCGATAAAAGTGAAAACGCAAGACAGGCGGCCCAAACTGTGAGGAACGTTTATAGTCCTGATACTCAAGAAGCCAATCACGTTCAATTTTGGTTTCGTCGATTGCGGGCCGCACTTTTTGATGTCAAAAACGCGCCTGGAAGATCAGTTGTCGATAAAGTAATGGAAATCGCCAAATTTGAGCGTCATGTAAGCATTGTCGTGGTTGAATCGCGGTAACAGGAGATAACTATTGCTAAAAAATGATTGGAAGCCTTTGCTGCGAGTTTGATACGATTGACAACACACATCGTCTGCTATGCACTACCCACCGTTCGGCCAATCTCATAATTCAGACCTTTACTCGCAACAATTGTATCGTTTGAGCTATGCGGTTGCCCAGAAGCGGTCAGCTTTTGCCAATAGGGGAGGAATTGTGTTCCATAGGGCCAACGTCAGGCCGCACATATTAATAGTGATTCTCCAAAAGATCCGAGACCATGGTTGGCAGGTTTCTATTCACCCACCTTATAGTCCGTACCTAGCACCAAGTAATTACCAGCTATTCTTGTCTATAGCGAAAGATTCTGCTGGTGAAAAGTTTGCTTCGAGAGAAGTTTCTAAAAATCGACTGTCCAAGTTTTTTTGCCATAGGGGGATTGTTTCCATGAAAGATGCATAATGGAATTACCTTCAAAATGGCACCAAGTTATCGAACAAAACGGTGAATATTTGACCTAAATCGGATCATTCTAACTGTGCGAAATAAAGACTTTAATGACAAACAAAAATAATGGATTTCGTCATAGTCTGTAGAATTCAACTTCGGTTGGCTTAATCGACTTTTAGTTGGTTGAACCCATCGTCGGTCTGTTAAATCGGTCTTCATCGACATACATATATGGGTAAATGTGATTCTGGTCGGTTGGTTAGTTGACTTCAACTTCGATTGCTTGGTAATTTCTTTCTAACTTCCGTTGATTGAAACTGACATTGGTTGTTAAATTGGACTTCACACGAAACTTTTTTATAGTATTTAGGTAATCTTAGCTCCTGCATGAATTGCTAACTTTAACCCAAAATTTGCAACTACCAAAATCTGAGGGATGATCATGTGTTGGCGATGCAAAACAGAATCTTCAACAAACGCTGAATTATCCGCACGATCCCAGGAACCCGAATTACCAACTAACTCGAGTCATCTATACGATCACGTATTATCGATAACAGGCTGAGTTAACAGCAAAATCGAATCGTTAGCATGACCCAAGACTGCCCACATGAATCACCAACAAGATAATAAGTTGCTGATACGATCCCTAATTGGTGTGAAGCCCGAACCATCCTCACGACGCCGGTTGGCGATACCGATTCTTAGTTACCAATCAAACCTAATCTTCGATACAATCCCGAACTGCCGGTGCTAATCCTAACTAACAGCAAATCCGAATGATGACGATTCTCCAATTCAAATTTGAATGTTGAATGTTCTTGAGTGTCAAAACGATCGGTCGATGACGTTTTAAAAAATCAACTTACCGTAAAAATCATACAAGGACGGTCCCAAAACTAGCCGACCTAAGAAAGAACACAAAAAAGTTGGGAAGAATTTTCTTTATTGTACAACTTAATCTTTTTTTTTAGGTCGATACACTTTTCCAGCGATATTTAATAATTTATAGCAAGAACTGTCTAACTATTTAAAATAGCCATCAACACCTATTCATTGTTGGCAAATATTTTCCCACCGAGCAATTTTGTCAAGTTAGGAAATAAAAAATAGTCCGAAAGAACTAAATCTGTCGAATAAGTTGAATGATGAAGCAATTCGAACTTTAATTCATTAATTTTGGCCTCCGCAATAGTCGGTGTGTAAAGTGGAGCATTGTGTTGATGAAAAAACACTTTCTCTTTCGTCAAATGCGGCAGTTTTCCCATAATTTCCTCCCATGAACACCGCAATAAATTAGCATAATGTTCGCCGTTGATGGTTTTTCCTTTTTGAAGATAGTTAATAGAAATAATCCCATGCGCATCCCAAAAAACGGAAGCCATGACCTTGTGTTCAGATGTAACCGTCTTTGCCTTCTTTGAACACGATTCTCCCATTTCAGTCCACTGCTTTGACTATTCTTTTGTCTCAGTTGTAAAGTGGTGGAGCCATGTCTCATCCATGGTTATAAATCGACACAAAAATTCGCCTTTATTGCGGTGAAATATAGTCAAACACTTTACTGAAACATCTTCACGTAACTGCTTTCGCTCCATTGAAAGCAAGCGCGGCACCCATATTGATAACAGCTTTCTCATTTTCAAATGCTCTGTCAATATACAATTTATAGCACTTTTTGCAATGCTTACCATTTCAGCTAGCTCACGCGCCTTCAGCCGATTTTGTGCATTGTGGTGTGAACACCTCAATTGATCGATCACTAAGGTGTTCTCTTTGGTGGCTCGTACGCCCTCGTTTAAACTCTGCTATCCAATCCTTTACAGTCGCAAATGAAGAGGCAGACTCCTGCAGAGTAGAATCTATCCTGACTTTAATATTAATTGGACTGAGGCCTTTCAAATGGAAATATTGAATTACATAACGGCTACCAATTTGTTCTATGATTCCAAATTAATTGAGATCGTTTACTTTGGATGGCTCAAATAAAAATACTGAACAACATGGCGCTTTGAAACTTAAAACATATGTTTTATAAGGTTGCCACATTTTGGCAAAATAATTTTTTCAAACCATTGCTACAGGCCATGTACATTGCTTTGTTCCTTTGAGTAAGGCAATAAAAACTCCCTATGTTGCCTGTACTAATAATTAGTGCTTTTAATTAATAAATTTCTAAAATTTCATACCAATCAATTATAGGAGACCAAAGGTGGAGCAAACAGATATTTAAAAAAGTCCATTTGGTACATTTTATAATTAAAGCAATACACAAATTCCAGATAGCTGAAGTGACCTACATATACGAGTATCTTTATCCAACGTCCGAAAAAATATACTCTGAATTAAAGCACAATAAAAAACCATTATTGTAGCTTTCTAAAGTCTTCTGTTTGGGAAATATAGGAGAACCACCTATTTTTGCGAAAGCGGCTAATTTGTGTATGTGGTACAAAACGACTAATGCGAGTTCCATTATACTGAATATAGTGTAAGATACCAACGTAGATGTATATAATTTAAATAATGTACTCGAAATTTATATTTATACAGTAATATAACGCAATATAATTGACGGGAATTTAACTAACTTCAGACTAACAATTAGGGACTAAAATAGAAACTCAAGTTTCGATTAATCGACCAGAATAGGCATGGCAATTTCGCCCACTTCTGTTCTCTGAACTTGACTTACTAATCGCATGATATATGGAAAATTTGAACGAATTTGGTAAAGTCGCTTGGACGATATGAAGGTTCAGGCTTCAATCGGTCATTTGTATAGGAGGTACTGGAAGGGACATCGTTACAAAATCTATTTTTCTCCACTGCAGCAGAGAATTGTAAAACAATTTAGTGAATAAAAATTTGGACTACTACAGCTGACGAACTAAAAATTACAGAGGATTGGTTGAATTTTAAAAAATCGGTTCGTTTGTACGGCAGGTATCAGAGAAAAGGCGTGGTTATTCGGTTGATTTGTTCATGTTTTACTAAGCGTCATAACGCAATATTATTGACAAGAATTTAAGTAATTTCATGCTACGAATTAGGGACTACAGAGGAAAAATTAGATTTCGATAAACCGGTAAATTTGTATGGAAGGTACTGGAATTGGCCTTCTGTTTTCATTCTTAGAACTCAGTTCACGAATATATGAAAATATGCCAAATTTAACTGGAATCAGTACAGCTTTTTGAAGGATACGAAGCTAAACATATTTGAATTAAATAAGTCGTTTGTATAGGAGGTACCTGAAAGACACGAACACGAACAAAATATATGCTAGTGTAGAAATCAACCAGTTTGCATGGGAAATACTGAAGAATTGCGCTCCATTTTCATTCCCAAAACTTAGTTCACCAAATGCAAAGCAAACAAATTCAGTACAACTGTTTGGAAGATACGAATTGAGGAATATATGGGTTAAATTGGTCGCTTCATCTGTCGACTTTTTCAAATTTTGGCAAGCGCTATAAACCAGTATCTCGGAACAAATTTTAAGCTACTGCCGATGATAACGACTGAGGAAATAAATTGAACAAATTTCTATAAATCGCTGTATTTGTGTAGGACATACCAGAAGTCGTGAGTCGATATAATCCACTCAGAGAGTCGTGAAACAGAAAGAATAAAATCATACAGGTTGGCGCACGAATCATGCTACAACACAAAACGTGTTAACTTTTTTTCAGTGTAAGTAATCGCTTATTTGTTTTTTTTTTATTTGCCAGGTTTAAAATGAATGCTTGGGATACCGAAAAGAGAATTTGGATAGTGCAGCGGTACCGTGCTTTGTAGTTTTTCATTTGGCGGCACTCCTTCGAGTAGATGTACCATTATGAGATGTGTAAATATATTTGCCGAATCTGGAAGTATCGCAGGTAGACCGTACCATCGAGATCCCTATGTTCGGATTCAAGAGACAATCGCGGTTGTTTTGTTTCGACTCGAAACGTAAGAGTGCAAATTAGAGTTGGAATTGGAGGAGAAGGTGATTTAAACTTATTTCCGTACAAAGTGCAAATTAGTAGGTAGTTAAAACTTCTAAATTTGCCTATTCGCCTAAAATTTTGCCCAAAAATTATTGAAATGACTGAAGAAGACCACAATTTCATAAATTTTCTTTGAAGAAAACGGTGTAACAGTAACGAGGAGCTACCTGTTTTAGCAGTATTTAGTTCCAGCAAGATGGAGCTTTATGGCGGAGCTCCAACGAAAATTCTCAAACAAATTTACATCCAGAAACTCCACATTCCGCTGGCCTGCAAGTTCATCTGACGTGACTGCACTAGACTTTTTTGTAGGGTGATGTTAAGCAAGAGGTGTACAAAACGAAAAAAAGGAATGTGACTGAATGAAGCAGTCCACTAAAATAATAATTGAGACGATCTCAAATTCAAACCTTCAGGCCGCAATGAACAATTTTCTAATCAGGTGAGTCATATGCGTGAGTAAGCATGGAGGTCATTTACGGTTTATCATCTTTAAAATGAAATAGTTATACAAAATAAAAATGAATTTTTTATACAATAACAAAGTGAAATACATTGATTAGAAAAAGTTATTTGAATTTCTTATTGTAGCACAATTTGTGCTCCACCCTATATATTTTCTGTGTTAATACTTAATACGTTAATTAACATGCATCTACAATTTCAGAGCAATCAATTATACAAGTCTATATAGCACTTGAAACTATTGAAGACAAAATTTGGTAGGTTTTATAATTAAATTATCGATATTTATATATAGATTAGAATGGTTTCCTTACAATGGTTCTTTCAAGAACTATCAGAAGTTTTATTAGTGCACTGTATGAGAATATGTGATTCGTTTTTTATGCCGCAAAAGGCGAATATATTTTGCCAAAATGTTGTGCAACAAATTTTTGATTCTTTCCTTTTTCTAATACAGTCATCATCAATCCGAAGAAAACATAGAATAACCCTTTAGTTGTTTACATACTCATATATATGTAGATGGCCATGTAACTTGGATGCTGTGGAACACGAATCCTGTGCATCTCAATCAGTGTAACAAAGGAGAACAAAAAAAAAACACCAAAACCGGACTACCTTTAGCTTATCCACTCACTTCGGCGTTTTGAAAATTTTGAACAAAATAACAACATAAAGATGAATGCACAAGCTGCTGAAAGAGGCTAAACGAATAAAGAGTTGAGTTTAACAAAAGGAAGGATTAACCCAAAAACAAAAAAATCAAATAAACAAAAAACAGAAAGCAAAATATGTATACATTTTTATTCCATAGACTGCACAAAACTAAACACAGACATCAATGGAAGCATCCTCCATCTACAGTGCTATAAGGAGACGAACATTAGCATAGTCACTCACCGGCAGCGCCAGCATCATCACCATCATCATCGCCTCGATCAGGCAGTCAGGAGAGGCGGCAATTGAAGAATTTTGAAATGTAAATTTAACCCTTATAAACAACAACAACAACAACAACATTCCATACGTCAGCTTCCAGTATTGACGAGGGGTTTCAGAACACAATTGTATCAAGGTAGGCTTCGCGTAATGCAACATGACCATGACCATTTATGGCAGTTTTAGTTGTACGCAGTCCGGTTTACTGCCTTTCATTTCGATGAACGATTAAACACAGTTCACAAGGTAGAAATTGTAATAAATTTGACTTTTATTACATCCTTTATAGGAAATTTATTTAAATTTCTACGGAATGCAATCTCGTTGGCAGACGATAACAATATGCCAGCAAGCCTAAAGTGGCAAGAAGCGATGGCAATGTGCTGGTCAGTAAGCGGAAAAAAGGTTGGATTTGTTGAAAAAAGAAAAGGATGATGCTGGCAAAATGTTGAAAAATTCGTAAACTTTTTCAAATGTTTTCGTATTTGGGCTTAAGAGCGCAATAAAACAGAAACCGCCTATTAATGAGATGGGGAGATTGCTTAGAAGTGGGTTGCTGGCCGTGATAAGTACTAAAAACTATAAAAATGTCAAACGATCTAATTTAAATTTTGGAAAACGATAAAATCAAAACATAAGTTTAAAGATGACAGTGCATTAAACGCATATCATTATATAGAGATCGGTGTGTTGCCAATTGAAAATGCTGTAATTTTGGCAATTTTGATTTTTTTCCTATTTAAAGATTTTAGTTTAAGGTATATTAAAATTTTATTTTTCAAATTTTTTTTTAAAAAATAAAATATATTTTTTAACAATAACAATAATTTTTTAAAAATGTGAAATATTTGTTTGTTCCTATTTAAATATTTTAGTATGCCGTAACTACAATTTTTGGATAAAAAAATAAATAAAAATAAATAAAAATGTTAGGAACAAACAAATATTTCACATTTTTAAAAAATATGTTATTGTTCGATGTAACCATGTTTCGCGCGGACAATATCATCAAATCTGTTCGGGAAGGCTTCACATGCTGCACAAATGTGGCCTGATGGTATTTTATCCCATTCTCGGCAAAGAGCAATCTTTAAGGCGTCGACCGCCTCATATTTTTTACTTGATACTTTGACCTCCAAAATGGACCATATTGAAAAGTCTATTGGTTTTAAGTCCACCGAATATGGTGGCCATTGTTGTGAAGAAATTAAGCTAGGAACTTTTTCTGAAAACAAAAGATTCGGCGGGTGCCGAATCTTGTTCAAAATGTGTCAGAGTCTCTTTATAATGCACAGAATTTCTATGAAGATGTCAAAATTATAGCGTTCTTAGGAAGTTTGCTCTGCATTGCCTAAAGACGGCATATATTGGCAGTTGGATGAAGATACTAATAGGTGTCCTTTATTGCTAATCGCTATCCATTAACATTATTATTATTAATCCATTGTCGCTAATCAATTTCTTATTTCCAAGTACAGAAATACCGATTCTTTTTATAAAGTGGAACAATAATATTATTGCTACTGCTGATACAAATTTCGATGGTGTATAAACTTTAAATTCGATCCACCGATGATTAGTATTGGAAATGAGGAACTTCACTATACAAAAGCTGAAATTAATAGCAGAATACAATTGGAGAATGGGTGGAGACAACCTGCGTGATTAGACCATAAACATGTACAATACCTAATATGTCACAACATTCCCAATGACCTCTTTTAATACTCTTTTATTTGAGAAAAGTTAAAAAAGCTACATTTTTGAATGCCTTAACATAAAATTGGTTCATGAAATTTCACGTTCCGTTCTAGAAATTTCACGCTCAAAGATGGCTACCAGAGCGATCGGCCAAATGAGATAGATGGGTCTGAAATTATAAACGTTATCAAGTCGAATCGACACGTGTCAGCTTGTAGCATTGAAAACCATATGAAAGGGCTTGGAATAGTCAAAAAGATCGATATTTGAGTTCCGCACAAGAGATCCTGATCTAAGCATGATAAACGCACTTAAACTTTATCAGACGCTGATTTGCACCAAAAAAAAAAAAAAATGGTTATGCTTTCAATTTGCTGTAATTTCAATTTTAGTGAAAGGGAGTGTTTTGTTTTGAACTATTTCTAAGAAAACAAATCGTAAATTTTGATATCCCAAAGGGCAAATCTTCCAACATATTCCGACCACTTTTGAATGCACTGTACCACTCTTATTCATATTCAAAGTTGATTCATCGTAAGTCTTCTGTAGGATTTTCAGAGATTTAGCGCACGAATATTCTATTCGCAATACAAACTTTGGGACAAGCTCTTTGTTCGGAGAATAATCCTTTGTAAAAATCGCAAATATTACCTGAGATGAACTGATAAAATGGAGCATTGTACAGCGTGAGTACAGAGGACAGTTATGCCAACTTTGCGACAAAAACAAATTTCCTTGTTCTCCAATCCCTTTAAGTGATCAAAGGTAATCAATTGTCGGCACTTTTCTTTTAGAACGTATACAAAATCAACAGGATTTTGAATAGTCTGAAGTGGAGTTTAATAGAATATTTGTGCACAAAATTCCAAAATTACTGTAGTGTAATATGAAAGTTTTTCAGAAGATCATTTAGCCACAAACATTACTAGTGTACAGTATAGAAATGCAATGGTTTATTTCCAAAAGACAGTTATACCAAACTTTTTCTGTCTTGTACAAAAATTGCACCCCTGAATTATTCCGTATCGTATATTTTAAGCTTTTATACGTAAATTACCCCTAATGGACAAAGTATGACGTGGCTCTATTTTGGCCTATCGAAATCTGAAAAAATGCTTATTAAATAGAACACTCTCATCTGGTTTTGTGTTTTATACGATTTTGATAACAAAAATTGAATTGAAGCCAGCGCCACCACTACTACCACCATCATCAACCATCATCAAGGACATGAATGCCGCTGTCATATCCTGTTTCAGCTACATATGTCCTTAGCCTGCAAAGTAGTAGTGGATAAATGAATTAAACGGCTAGGAAACACCTGAAGTTACAAACAGGAAAAACTGAAATTGTTGAATTTTCCTAACCGGATTTGTAAAGGACGAAGTCTCTCATTCGTGTGTGGAAAAACGTTCGCTGATGCCCTAATCACACTTTTGCACACACGTACACACACATACATAGGGGTGGCAATTTTGTGATTAGCATTGCATGGACACATACTGGGAAAACAGAAGGTTGTCACAATCAGCTGTTTAGAAACAGAAGCCTATAGGGTGAAGCTGCATGTGTATGCGTAAGTGTGTGCGTACCATCATAATCGTGAGGACATTCAAACATGCATACGTTTATGTCTTATCTGTAAGGACATTACATGAAATTATACACGTGCTTGTAAAACGAATAATTACTCATGCCGTGGCAAAAACAAAAACAAAAAGGAGAAAAAAAATGAAAACAGTGGGCCATTCAACAAAGCAGCGTCCAGAACCTGAATTACAAAGCCGTTAAAGTTACGCATGCGTTTACCACCCTGTTTTTGCATACGCTAGAAAGTCATTGTCGAGCATATGAAGCTTTAATGTTTGTTGTTACAAAAAAAACCATTATCCTGTTTTGTCTCTTTGTTCTCATTTCCAATTATAAAACACAGGATTCTACAGACAAACAGGATTGCGTGTGTAGTAAACTATTTATATTCTACACTGTACACAATTTTCTATTGATTTGGTTTTTTCCAAATTTCCATTTTAACTTTGCTGCCATTTTGTGAAAAGAAAATTGTCTGCTATGTTGTGTAAGTTTCATATATACTCGTATTTTCAAAAACCTTTGCGTACAAAAGGACACGTGATTTTTGCACCGTACAATGATTGTACTGGAGGAAATCCAATCATACGATAAGACACTGTTTTGGGGCGGAATACACATAAAGAATTACAGAAGATGGACGAAGAGTTGTTTGTGATCAGGAGAAATCTGATCGTTGAAATTAATATTTTATAGGGTCTGTGGAAAGTTTGAAGCAACCCAGAAAAGAAGTTGCAAGGTTATATATGTATAGGATTATATCGTAGTTTTTTTTTTTTTTTTTAAATCGAATAAAAACTCAAATTTGTATCATATACTAACATTTTTTATTGAAATCGATAAATTGGTCTTTGCCATTTAATTTTTAAATGTTGTCCGCGGCTCTGTCTCAAAATGTCCATTCGAAAGGTCCAAGTTTTTGTCACTTTTTCGAGCATTTTAGCCTGTATTCCACGAATAACGCTTGTTATGTTATCCTGTAAAGCTTCAAGGCCTGTAAGGCTATAATAGTGTTCGGCTTGTCCACATAGATTAACGACTTGGCATAACCCCACAAGAAATAATCAAGAGGCGTTAAACCGCAAGATCTTGGGGGCCAAATCGAGATATAAGCTGCTCACCAAATTCATCCCTCAACATATCCATTGTTTCACGAGCGGTGTGGCATGTTGCACCGTCTTGATGAAACTACCTATACATGTCAACCAAGTTCAACTCACGAGTTTCACGATCGTCATTAATACTGTAATATTTTCTTCGGTACGCACTCTACGCATAAATTTGGTGCGAAATTTGGAGATAACAGCACGAATTGTTGATTCAGCAGGTCGATTATGACGACCATAAAATGGCCGTATCAAACGATGCACATTTGTCACAGAGCACGAATTTACCTAAATTACCTAAATTGGCGTAGGTGAACTCTTGGAATACAACCATTTTTATCTAAGATAATTGATAATTGAGACTCTCAGAAAAAATGTAAATTCTTCTATTACATTTAGATAACTCTTTTCGAAATTAGTTTTGTAGAAATCGTGGATAACCACTATTCCTCAATGTTCAATACAATACAATACAGAAATCAGACATAACGGAACAGACGAATCCGTCCAAGAACGTTTTCACTTTCTTTCTGTGTGAAATTTATTTTAAAAGTGAGTCGGAGCAGACGATAACGCCCAACAACGTCTATACTTATCAATATTTAACCCTTCATGAGAGGATTTTTTTCTTAAGGGAAAGTCCGTTTCATCCCCTTTTAAAATAATGTTTGATCTGTGTTCCTTAGTATCCAATTAAAATGAACGTAAACATGAAACCAATAGTTTTAAAATATAAGTAGAAAAATTGAGAATTTCGGAGTTATAAAAGTAAGTGATATTATATGTGGCCAGCAACAAAAAATTAAAATTACAAAAATTATGCCGGAGATTTACATTAGTGAGCATTTTCCATAAATTCAAGTGTTTTCAGTTCACTTAACTAATATTTAAGAATAACAATGTCATTAATTACTAAAACAAACAAAATTAACATAAATTGAATTCATTTGGAAATTAATAAAATTGATGAATGATTGAAGAAGTTCAATAAAATGTTAACGTATGACATTTTTAACATATACGAGTAAGTAAATTAATTCATGGCCGCTACAATTTTTCGTTTGAAATGTCATTGATTACTATTGAAAATACTGAGAACGTTGTAGGTAAGTAAATATTTTTTTTTTATTCCAAATATGAAACATTAATATTTTGAGTTCATTTAATTTTTAAAAGTGAGAATAAAGCAGCTTTAGGAAACGGAGAAAAATAAATACAATCACACAGAAAAAAATTTGCGAGGTTATATTTCCGAAATTGTATATTAAGCTTTGAAATACAAACATTTTTAACTAAACCTGTGGGTAATTCAGAATCTCAAAAAATGTAAATTCAATTATTACATATAAATAATAAGGCAACTTTGGGAAATGTAGGAAATGTAAATACACTTAGTAGACGGTGAGCTTGAAGGTATCTTTAATTGTTTAACATTTAACTTAATGAGCAACCTCTTTTGCCATTTTCTTTTCTTTATTTGCTCGCCGAGATGGCATACGATACGATAACCGTAGATGTCCGTCGGGGAGATATACTACTTTGTTTTGCCGCTATTTTGGTAAACAATAATCTTGACAGTTTATATTTGACATTTGTGAAGTAGAGACGTGGCAATTTTATTATGGAAAAATATTCGATAAATCAACGCGTTGTAATCGTTAAAACATTTTATCAAAATCAATCATCGATTACTGTTACAATGAGAAAGTTACGTAAAATTTTTGGGGGGACCAACATGCCAACAAGACGCACTATTTATCGTGTAGTGAATGATTTCGAAGAAAGAGGGTCTGTAGCTGGTAGGGAAAAGCATGGAACACAACGTACTGCAAGATCGGCTGAAATCATTACTGCAGCTCAATAAAGGTTTCAAAACAATCCATCATCCATCACCTTGGTCTTCAAAGAACAACTTCGGCCACAATTTTGCACAAGGATTTGCATTTGTTTCCACTTAAGATTCAGGTGACACAAGAGCTTCTTCCGCAAGACCATTTACGCTGCCGTACATATGCCAATAGGATGTTACAGCTCGCCCATGACCTTCCCCGATTTTCATGAAAAAATCATAGTGAGTGACGAGGCACATTTTCATTTGAGTGGATATGTGAATAAACAGAATAGCCTGTTCTGGGCAATGGAAAACCCTCAAATTATACACCAGTCAACTTTGCATCCATTAAAACTGGCAGTCTGGTGTGCAATTTGGTCGGGAGGAATCATTGGACCTCACTTCTTTAAAACTGAAAACGGCGCAACGGTAACTGTAAATGGGGAGCGATATCGTGATATGATTGAAAACTTTTTAACGCCAAAACTGCATGCTTTGGGTTTGATTAACATGTGGTGTCAACAAGACGGTGCCACATCGCATATAGCCAGGATTACAATGGAATTATTGCGAGACCTCTTTCCACAACAAGTTTTTTCAATAAATGGTGATGTTGATTGGCCTCCACGGTCGCCTGATTTGACTGCTCCGGACTTATTTTTGTGGGGATACCTGAAACGCAAGGTTTATGCAAACAAACAAGAAACGCTTGAGCAACCCAAATAAAATATTCGTGATAAAATAATGAAATACCGCGTGAAATGTGTGAGAATGTAATGAAAAATGTGCTCAAAGGGACTCGCATTTGTGAGGCTAACAGAGGCGGACATTTATCTGGTATTGTATTCCATACATAATTGCCGACATTAAATAAAAAAGTTATCAATATAAGATCCATTCTCTTTAATTGGATCAAAAATTATAAACAAACAAATAGTATACCTTCCCGGTGGACACCCTGTATTATAATAATATTTGAATTTGGATATTAAGCAATATTTGCGTGTTATGGAGCTTAACAGTATTACGAAAAATTATGTGTAAAATTCTTTAAAATATCTGGGAATATTGACGTAAATATCCACTATTTTTAGGAGGAGTTACTAACAATCTTATGTGTTTTTCCGAACATAAACTTTTCCTAAATTTATTGGTGGCATAGCTTCAAAACTTATGCAACTTTATTTTGCCTTAGCGTTTAGATGAATTCGATTGAAGGTGAGTAAAGTATCTTCATTTGTTAATCATTGAATAAGGGTTATTTTCTCCTTTTTCTGAATTGTTTAATTGGCGAAATATCACAGTTGCAACCTGCTAAACAAGAGTCCTTAGAGGCCAATATCTCCCTCAACAGCAGCCCGAGGGGCTTATAAGGAAGGAATATTAGTTTAGTATCGTAGCGTCGTTCATAAACACCCTTCCCCACGCGAATCTTTTGCGAGAAATCTTGCTATGGAGAATATTTAAGAGAACTGTGCATTCATTGATGTTAATGACACAAAAAAATGTTTTCCGCACAGAAAAGAGCCTCTGTAGCCGGTTTCTATGTAAGAAAGTGGCTCCCTAGAAGCTTTTCCCTAGACGTTTTCATCAGTAAAAATAGGCAAAAATGTCAGTGAGCCATTTCATACCAAACTATGATTAAGATAGTAGACAGCCCACCATGAAACCTCTCCAATATACCGATGATTATGAACAAAGTTGCAGTTAATGCGACTGGATAGTCAGTTTAACAAAAGTCATATGCAACTTTAGTATGCCGATCTTATAGACATTATTGGGAAAACCCCTACGAGATGTTACTGCAGCCTCCTCAACTAATAAGTTATCAGCAAAAATGGGTCCGGTGGTAAACGACGACAAAACAAAGTTAGTTGTTTCGACGAACAAAGAGTGCACTCGTTTGGGACGCTGCGCGGACGTTGACAACTATAGCTATGTAATGCTGAATGAATTCATCTGCCTCGTGAGCAACCCAAATAAAATATTCGTGATAAAATAATGAAATACCGCG